>JAWNNH010000237.1:0-516922 GCA_035043045.1 Hirtodrosophila alboralis | reverse complement strand
GTTACAAAATTCCTGGAAAATAGTTATGTTATCAACTGAACGCCTGGAAATGTATAAAATAAAATATTAAAAGCTTATCGCATTTATTGTTTTATTTATTTATTGAGACAGATTATTACAGTTCAATAACTGATCAATCTCAAATCAATCAAGCTTTGTGGTATTTAAAGTCAGTTGCAGCTTGAAATCATTTCATAAATAATTACAACCCGGAGGTGCAGAGAAGAATCTCATTTAGAGACAGAAGTGAGCCCATATATACCAAGAATCCTAAAGAAATATTACATATAAAACTGTTTCAGATACGCAAGATCTAAAATCAACTTTATACAATGAAGTTTACTGTATTTCTTAACATTTTGGCACTGCTGATGTCCTTGGCCAATTCACAGCCCTTATTTCTCGAGGATCATGTTGTAAGGACAATGGGTAATCAGGTGATTACCATTAATACAGAAAGGAATTATAATCCAAGCAAAAATATGCAGATAAGTAATTCAAATTCGTTCGATTGCGATTGTTCCGGTTTTTTGTCTATTTGCTATTGCTAAAAGATTTTTGAAATGAATTCAATAATAAAGAATACACAAAATGTTTTAATTAATTTTGGCAATTGCATATTTATATTGACAATACTAGGAAAAGATCACAGAAATACCAAATACTTTGCAGACCTTAGCATAAATATACTCGTTATATTTTATTTAATGCAGAATTCAATTCTCGACCGATCAATTCTATTTTAGCGCCAAGTTTAATGGAAATAGCTCTAATACTTAGAGATTGTAGATAATATATAATATATACCGTATGGGGTTTACGCAGCTTGTGATAAATTTATAATATTTTGAGCAAAAGCGTAAACAATAAAAAAAAAATCAATTAGAAGCAGCATTACCTTATCGGTAATGAGTTTAACACTTTAATTACAATTAAAGTTTTTTCAAAACATATAAAAGCCTAATGAAAATATCTAGTCTATCCCAATCTATACTTTAGTCTTGTATAGAACAAAACAATCTAACTAAAAAAACTACAAACATCATGCAGTTACCTATGTTCCTAGGCGTTTTGGCCATCTTCTTAAGTTTGGTTCAGGCACAGCCTCTAAACCCACAGCTTGTGGAGATCGCAGAGGGAAAGGAAGTTGCTGTTCCAATCTTTCCCGAGGAGAAGCTTCTGCCAGAAACACACAGTCGCCAGAAGAGAGCAACTTGTGATATATTAAGCGGATTTAATATTAATCATACAGCCTGTGCACTTCATTGTGTTTACCTTGGTCGAAGTGGAGGCCACTGCAATAATCAGGCTGTTTGCATTTGCCGCTAAAATGCCTTAATATATTGGTCAACATTTGTAAAATTTCGATAATTCAAATTCTTAACATTACTTTGACTATTTGTTAGATCAATTTTATTTGCCTATATAAAGAACATTATTATGAACATTTACATTATGTGTTTTTATTATTTAGCTTTAAAAGTTTCCGACCATTAAACAAATGAAAATTCACAATTATATCGAAATGATTGATTGGGTATAATATACATTTTATATAACACAAGAAAAAACAAAGATATTCGATATAATGGAGAGTTTGACAAGCAAATGGACATAACTAAATCAACTTAACAATCGATGGTAATTTAATAATATATTCACTGGATGATTATATAATATATACTCTATTTATTCAACACTAGCCTTAATGAATAAATTTTAAGAACAACAGCAGATGCGTTAGTTTTGCAAACTTCCTGGAAAATTATTATGTTAAGGCTCATTTACAAGTTTACAGGAATTTCAAATGAAACGTGAAAATCTAGTTTGTTGGCCGGACGATATAGTTTATAGCAAATAAGGCTTGAAGAATATAAAGAAAACTTTAGCTTCAAGGAATTTCAATTTGGCAATTGTATATTTGTAATGACAATACATACTAGGAAAAAAAATTTAGATATCATAGAATTTGCAGACTTTAGCAAAAATATAAACCAAAAATATAAATATAAATATAAACCAAAAAAAAACCATGAATATGCTAAATTAAATTCATGACCGATCAATTCTTTTTTAGCACCAAGCATAATAGGAATTGCTCCTCAACTTATATACTGTAAAGAATCTATATACTATACGGGATGTAGAGAGTGATAAATCTATAATACTTTGTGCATAGACGTAAACAATTTAAAATGTATAAAAATCAATTAGTAAGAGCATTAGCTTATCAGTAATGAGCTAAACACTTTAATTACAATTAAAATAAATTAAATTTCAGGCTTATTCAAAACATATAAAAGCCTGCTGAAAATAAGCCTAACTCAAACTGTACCAGCTAGTCTTCTATAGAGCAATATAATCTATCTAAAAACCCACAAACATCATGAAGTTAACCATGTTCCTAGGCGTTTTGGCCATCTTGTTGAGTTTGGTCCAGGTACAATCTCTAGAGCCACAGCTGGTGGAACTCGTAGAGGGGAAGGAAGTTGCGGTACCAATTGGCTACTGCAGTAGCGAGTCTTATTGCGTTTGCCGCTAAGAATGACTTAATATAATTGTAAAAAAAAATTAAATATTTTTATAATTTAATTTTTTTAAAGTACTTTGACTATTTGTTAAATCAAGTTTATTTGCCTAAATAAAGCACATTATTTTGAACATTTACATTGTGTGTTTTAATTATTTAATTTTGATTTATATTTAGCAAAGGAAATTTAGAACTATATCGAAATGATTGTTTGTGCTTAAAATACATTTAAATTTAATACAATTAAGACAAAAAAGAGAAATAAAATAAATGAAATAATAACAAGAAAATGGACATAACTAAATTGACGCAACAATCGATGATAATTTATTATATATTCGCTGGATGATTATATATTATATTTCTTCAGAACTAGTCTTAATGATTATTTATTAAGACAACAGTAGATGCGCTAGCTTTGTTCACTTCTTGGAAAATTATTATGTTACGGCTCATTTACAAGTTTACAGGAATTTCAAATGAGACGTGAAAAGCAAGTTTATTGGCCGGACAATATAGATTATTGCATTTCAACGATAGATCAGTCTCAAATCAATCAAGCTCTGGAGTATATAAAGCCAACTTTAGTTACAATATATTTCATAAATATTAAATCTAGGAGCTGCATCAACAGACTCTGATCCCGAGACTCTGGTAAGTCTATTCCTTACTAAGAACTCTATACGAAATTAAATAGGTTTGTTTTCACATATAGAAAATCTAAAATCAACTTTATAAAATGAAGTTTACTGTTCTTATTTGTGTTTTGGCAATGCTGATGTCCTTGGCCATTTCACAACCCGTATTTCACGAGGATCATCTGATAAAGACAATGGGTAATCAGGTGATTACAACCAGTTCAGAAGCAGGAAGTAATTCTAATAAAGCCCACTGTTCCTGTTCCGGTTGGCTTCCCTTCTGCTATTGCTAAAGGATGTCTCAAATTTTGTATTTTCTTTCTTTTTTTTGTCAACTTTTTTATAATTTGTAAAATATTAATAAATAAAAAACTATATATATAATTTAAGTTAATAAGATTATCATTAAGTTGTAAGTTTTTCAAATTTTTGAAAGTACTCCAACTATGTGATCGATCAAATTCATTGAGTTATATAAAACACCAGTAATTTTAAATGTTAAATAACTCAATAAATATCATCTATCACATAGTCAGAGTACTTTTAAAATTATTATTAATAAACATTTTAAAATTACTGATCTTATTTTATAACTTTGATTTAATTTAAGACTTGAGAGTTTTAAGTTTTCAACATTAGTTAAGCTTGTGAAAATTTAAGTTATTATTGTAAAGATTTTCTTTGAATTTATTACGATCTAAACAAAAAACAAGATAGAACAACATTCTTCAGTGTAATGAAAAGTTTTACAAAGGAATATATTGACTTAAAGGCTTTTATATACTATATTCTTTCAAGAATAAAATTTAAGATTGATATATAAAGCAACTACAGAAAAGGGGCAATTAAATAATTTGATGAAGATTTTGCTCAATTGCTGCAAATTAATTATGTTTAGGTTCATTGAAATACCTAGAAATGCATGTAATAAAATATGAATATCAAGCTTATCTATTTTGCAGCCGGAATGAGATAGATTATTACAGAATCAGAAGAATACAACAGATCAGTCAGAAATCAATCAAGCTTTGGGTATATAAAGTCCAGCTGCAGCTTTAATATGTTTCTTAAATATTCAGATCTTGGAACTTTAACCAGAGACTGTCGTAAGCTCATCGCATACTTTGAAGCCTATAATAATTATTATTGGCAATCCTAGGGAAAAGGAACAGGACTTTAGCAGAGATGTAATACTGATAGGTATATTATTCAAAATCAAACTCAATTCTCGATAGAATGTTAACTCATTCTCTATGGAAAATCTTAATACTTTAAGGTTTTTAGACAGTTTGTGATTAATCTATAATACTTTGTGCATAGACGTAAACAATTAAAATTGTATAAAAATCAATTAGTAAGTGCATTAGCTTATCGGTAATGAGCTAAGCACTTTAATTACAATTAAATTTAAATTTAAACGTAAATTTCAGACTTCTTCAAAACATATAAAAGCCTGATGAAAATAAACCTACCTCAATCTATACTTTAGCCTAGTCTTGTATAGAATAAAACAAACTAACTAAAAACCAACAAACATGATGAAGTTAACCATAATCCTTGGCTATTTGGCCTTTTTAGTGTGCCTAGTTCAGGCACATCCTGCTTTGGAAGAGTTACCTGTCATGGCGCATTCTCAGGACGTATTGGAAACCGTAGTCCCTCTATCTGAAGTCCAAGTAGAAGGTATCGAAGCTGAGAAGCCCTTGAATGCTGGATGTCGTGGCTATCATTTGGGTATGACTGGATATGGATGCGATGGCTCATTTGGAGGAAGATTCAATGACAGATTTGGTCGAGGAGGAGGAGGAAGAATGATAATAGAAGAATAATGACAATCAAAGAAGCAACAACAATATGGACAGTACAGTCTGCCTTTCTTTAAAAATAACAACATAAATTGATTGCACTAAAGTAAACTCAAAGAATTTAATAAAATAAAAGGCAGCTCAAAAACAAATTTGTGTTTTATTTTTTTATACGCTAAAAACTATTCTTCGGAAGTTCCTTAGCTTTAGTTAAATATATATAGCATAGTTTTGGGATGCATAAGATCTGGATAGATCGCCAATGAGTATTACTACAGTTTAGTCTAACAGACATGGCAAAAATATTACAACTAAAATCAACTCTATAAAAAGAAACTGAAAATGTCATTAAGTTTGTAAGTTGTAAATTTCTAAAATTGTTGGTGTAAAAAAAAAATAAAATAAAATTTAGGGTACCAATAATGTAATACCCTAGAAGAGCAGCATATACAATTTTAACCCAAAAGATCTATATAAAATTAAAAAGTAAAAGTGAAAAAACTAAATTTTCGAACGTTTAAGTTCATATTAGCGACTAGTTTCATTATGATAGCTTTAAAAATATGGTTTTCTTGGAAATTTATAAACGTTTTCGGATTGACCACGACAATTTATAATAAATCTATAATACCTTGTGCACAAGGGCATATACAATTAAAAGGGTATAAAAATAAATTAGGCAGTACATTAGCTTATCGGTAATGAGCTAAGCACTTTAATTACAATTAAATATTAAAGTAAATTTCAGGCTTCTTCAAAGCTTATAAAAGCCTGATGAAAATAAGCCTATCCCAATCTATACTTTACTCTTGTATAGAACAAAACAATCTAAATAAAAACCCTACAAAATCATGAAGTTAGCCGTATTCCTAGGCATTTTGGCCATTCTAGTGTGCCTGGTCCAGGCACAGAGTGAATCCCAAGAGTCACCCGTAACGGAGCAATCTCAACCCCAGGCAGATCAGTCTACCGATAATGGGCAGGACGTATTGGAGTATCGTTATTCCGTCTGACTGCAGTACAAGAAGGCAATAGAGCAAGATATCGAAAATATTAGATATCGGTTTCCTTGGAGTCGGCTTCCCTCCGTTTAATTTAGATTTGGCATGAGGAAGAAAATAAATAAGATTGGAGGAGCCGAAGATATAGTAAAGATAATAATAATAATACCAATCAAGAACCAACAACAACAATGTCTTCGCTCCCGTCTAACTATTCCTCAATAGGCAACAAAAATTATTATACTAAAGTCTTTATAACTTTATAGTCCTGAAGAATTTTAGTAAATAAATCATTCATGCAACTTATATAAAATTATGTTACTTTATTTTTATTTGGTAAGTTGACAATATAAACTTACACAAATATTCTGATATCTAGCTAGTCAAAACAATGTTAGTATATATTTACGTGTCAAGTAGGTAGATTTTCTGATATTAATATTAATGAGCTCAACTAGCCAAAGAAAAATAAAGTCAACACAATTTTATTTAATTGCCTTAATGATTTATTTACTAAAATTCAGCAAGACTATAAAGTTATGAAGACTTTAGTATAATAATTTTTGTTGCCTTGTTGAGGAATGTTAGACGGGAGCGAAGACATTGTTGTTGTTGGTTCTTGATTGGTATTATTATTATTATCTTTACTATATCTTCGACTCTCCAATCTTATTTATTTTCCTCGAAATGCTAACACCGAAATTAATTGGTGGAAGCTTAATCCAAGGAAACCGCCGAATATTTTCAATACCTTCCACTGTTCCTTCTTCTGGTGCTTCAGACATAGGATACTCCAATTCGTCCTGCCCATTATCGGTAGACTGATCTACCTGGGGTTGGGATTGCTCCGTTACGGGTGACTCTTGGGATTCACTCTGTGCCTGGACCAGGCACACTAGAATGGCCAAAATGCCTAGGAATACGGTTAACTTCATGATTGTAGGGTTTTTATTTAGTTTGTTTTGTTCTATACAAGACTAAAGTATAGATTGAGGTAGGTTTATTTTCATCGGGCTTTTATATGTTTTGAAGAAGCCTGAAATTTATTTGATTTTAATTGTTTATTACCGCTAAGCTCATTACCGATAAGCTAATGTACTTACTAATTTATTTCTATACCCTTTTAATTGTTTAGGCCTTTGTGCACAAGTTATTATAGATTTTTTACATATTGTATAACACATCTAAGGCGTCGTAGTCAATCCCAAAACGTTTATAAATTTCCAAGAAAATCATATTTTTAAAGCTATCATAAAGAAACTAGGCGCTAATATGAAATTAAACGTTCGAAAATTAAGTTTTTTTATTTTTACCTTTAAATTTTTTTTTAGGTCTCATTGGATCAAATTGTATATGCTGCTCTTCTAGGGTATTAAATTATTGGTACCCTTTATTTTATTTGGCTAATACTGTTCACATCAACAATTTTAGAAATTTACAACTGACAAACTTAATGACATTTTAAACTTCATTGTATAGAGTTGATTTTAGATGTAATATTTTTGCCATGTCTGTTAGACTAAACTGTAGTAATACTCATTGGCGATCTATCCAGATCTTATGCCTCCCAAAACTATGCTATATATATTTAACTGAAGTTAAGGAACTTCCGAAGAATAGTTTTCAGCGTATAAAACAATAAAACACAAATTTGTTTTTGAGCTGCCTTTTATTTTATTAAATTCTTTGAGTTTACTTAAGTGCAATCAATTTATGTTGTTGTTTCTAAAGAATGGCAGACGGTAGCGTAGATATTTCTGTTGCTTCTTGATTGTTATTATTCTTCTATTATCATTCTTCCACCTTCTCCTCGACCAAATCTATCATTGAATCTTCCTCCAAATGAGCCATCGCATCCATATCCAGTCATACCCAAATGATAACCACGGCATCCAGCTTTCAAGGGCTTCTCAGCTTCGATACCTTCTACTTGAACTTCAGATAGAGGAACTACGGCTTCCAATACATCCTGAGAATGCACCATTACAGGTAACTCTTCGGAAGCAGGATGTGCCTGGACTAGGCACAATAAAAAGGCCAAGGAGCCAAGGAATATGGTTAACTTCATGATTATTGTTGGTTTTTAGTTAGTTAGTGTTATTCTATACAAGACTAGGCTAACGTATAGATTGAGGTAGGTTTATTTTCATCAGGCTTTTATATGTTTTGAATAAGCCTGAAATTCTATTTATTTTAATTATAATTAAAGTGCTTAGCTCATTACCGATAAGCTAATGCACTTACTAATTGATTTTTATACAATTTAATTTGTTTACGTCTATGCACAAAGTATTATAGATTTATCACAAACTGTCTAAAAACCTTAAAGTATTAAGATTTTCCATAGAGAATGAGTTAACATTCTATCGAGAATTGAGTTTGATTTTGAATAATATACCTATCAGTATTACATCTCTTTTAAGGTCCTGTACCTTTTCCCTAGTATTGTCAATAATAATACACAATTAACAAAATATAGTAACACATTTAATTTGTTTATTATTCATTGTATAAAGTTGATTTTAGATCTTGTTTGTCTGAAAGAGTTATATATAATTATTATGGGCTTTAAATTATGTGATGGGCACACCACAGATCTGTAAGTATTTACTTCCAAGATCTGAATATTTATAAAACATATTGAAGCTGAAGTTGGGTTTATATACCCAAAACTTGATCAATTTCAGACTGATCTGTCTTATTCTTCTGATTTGCAATAATCTGTCTCATCTCGGCTGCAAAAAAAATAAGCTTGCTTTTTATATTTTATTATATACATTTCTAGATATTTCAATGAACCTGAACATAATTAATTTTCAGCAATAGAGCAATCTCTTCATTAAAGTATTTAATTGCGCCTTGTCTTTATATTTTAATCTTAAATCTTATTCTTGGAGGAATATAGTATATAAAACCCCATAAGTCAATATATTCATTTGTAAAACTCTTTATTACACTGAAGAATGTTGTTCGATCTTGTTTTTTACTTAGATCATATTAATTTCAAAGAAAATCTATTTAATTTTAATTTAAATTTGCATTAGATTAATTAATGCCGAAAGCTTAGCAGTTGATTTAAATTAAAGCTCAAATATAAAATCAGTAATTTTAAATGTTAAAAATTGTGTGTTTTATATAACTCTATAAATTTCAGCTATCACATAGTTAGAGTACTTTTAAAATTTGAAAAACGTACAACTTAATGATAATCTTATTAACTTAAATATATATATAGTTTTTTATTTATTAATAATCCAAAAATTATTACAAAATTCACAAAAAACAGAAAGAAAATACAAAATTTAAGACATCCTTTAGCAATAGCAAAAAGGAAGCCATCCGGAACAGGAACAGTGGGCTTTATTAGAATTACTTCCTGCTTCTGAACTGGTTGTGATCACCTGATTACCCATTGTCTTTATTAGATGATCCTCGTGAAATATGGGTTGTGAACTGGCCAAGGACATCAGCAATGCCAAAACACAAATAAGAACAGTAAACTTCATTTTATAAAGTTGATTTTAGATTTTCTATATGTGAAAAAAAAACTATTTAATTTCTTATAGAGTTCTTAGTAAGGAATAGACTTACCAGAGTCTCGGGATCAGAGTCTGTTGATGCAACTCCTAGATTTAATATTTATAAAATATATTGCAGCTTCAGTTGGCTTTATATACTGCAAAGCTTGATTGATTTGAGACTGAACGATCGTTGAAATGCAATAATCTATATTGTCTGGTCAATAAACTTGCTTTTCACGTTTCATTTGAAATTCCTGTAAACTTGTAAATGAGCCGTAACATAATTATTTTCCAAGAAGTGTACATCTACTGTTAATTTGAAATATAATCATTAAAACTAGTTCTGAAGAAATATAATATATAATCATTCAGCGAATATAATATAAATTATCATCGATTGTTGCGTCAATTTAGTTATGTCCATTTTCTTGTTATTATTTCATTTATTTTATTTCTCTTTTTTGTCTTAATTGTATTAAACTTAAATGTATTTTAAACACACTCAATCATTTCAATATAATTTTGAAATTTCATTTGCTAAATATAAATCAAAATTAAATAATTAAAACACACAATATAAATGTTCAAAATAATGTGCTTATTTAGGCAAATAAACTTGATTTAACAAATAGTCAAAGTACTTTAAAAAAATTAAATTATAAAAATATTTAATTTTTTTTTTTAAATATATTAAGTCATTTTAGCGGCAAACGCAATAAGACTCGCTACTGCAGTATCCAATTGGAACCGCAACTTCCTTCCCCTCTACGAGTTCCACCAGCTGTGGCTCTAGAGATTGTACCTGGACCAAACTCAACAAGATGGCCAAAACGCCTAGGAACATGGTTAACTTCATGATGTTTGTGGGTTTTTAGATAGATTATTTTGCTCTATAAAAGACTTGTTGGTACAGATTGAGTTAGGTTTATTTTCAGCAGGCTTTTATATGTTTTGAATAAGTTTGAAATTTAATTTATTTTAATTGTAATTAAAGTGCTTAAGTCATTACTGATAAGCTAATGCACTTACTAATTGATTTTTATACCATTTTAAATTGTTTACGTCTATGCTCAAGGTATTATAGATTTATTACAAAGTATATAGTATATAGATTCTTTACAGTATATTATTTAAAGAGCAATTTTTATTAAACTAGGCTCTAAAATAGAATTAATCAGTCGGGAATTTAATTTTGCATTTCCATGGCAATATTATTTTATTTTTGTTAATATCTGAAAATTCTTTTTCTATCTGTGTTCTTCTTTTACCTAGTATTGTCAATATAAATAACCAATTGCCAAAACTAATTAAAAATTTTTTTTTATTCTTTATTATTAAACACATTTAATTACATAAAAAAAATAAATTCATTTCATACATCTTTTAGCAATAGCAAATAGACAAAAAACCGGAACAATCGCAGTCGAACGAATTTGAATTACTTATCTGCATATTTTTGCTTGGATTATAATTCCTTTCTGTATTAATAGTAATCACCTGATTACCCATTGTCCTTACAAGATGATCCTCGAGAAATAAGGGCTTTGAATTAGCCAAGGACACTAGCAGTGCCAAAACGCAAAAAAGAGCAGCGAATTTCATCATATAAAGTTGATTTTAGATCTTGTGTATCTGAAACAGTTTTATATGTAATATTTCTTTAGGATGATGATTCTTGGTATATATGGGCCTACTTAAGTCTCTTAATGAGAGTCTTCTCTGCACCTCCGGGATGTAATTATTTATGAAATGATTTCAAGCTGCAACTGACTTTAAATACCACAAAGCTTGATTGATGTGAGATTGATCAGTTATTGAACTGCAAAATTAATTACAAATGCGATAAGCTTTCAATATATAGTTGCATACATTTCCAGGCATTGAATTGATAACAAACTAGCTATTTAATGATTAAATTTAAAACTAGCTATTTTATGATTAATTGTTGCTTACTGTTGTTTAAAGGTTTTTAATACAAGTCTTTGAAGGGTATATTTTATACATAAAACTTCATTTGAAAATACATTAATTGTTTTTATCAAAAATTGGGTTCCCTTTTGGTTTTTGGTCGTATTAATTCCAAAAATATCTCATACCATAAATGTAATAAAAATCTCTGATTTTATTTCTTGTATTTTAAACATTAAACTAACAACTTTATGACAATTAAAAATTCACATTAAATATTATAAATTTAACGCAAAAATTGCTTTGAAACATCTTCTAGCAAAAGCAGATAAAATTACCGATACATTTGCATTCAGCATAATTTATATTAGTAGCTCCATGTTCAGTACTATAGATCACCTGATCAGCCATAAGTTTTACCACTTGATTCTCAAGAATTACGGGTTGTGAAATGACCAAGGACACCAGCAGCATTAAACAACAAAGGACAGCGATGAACTTCATTATATATCCTTAATTTTAGATCTTGTATATCTGCAACAATAGTAAAAATTATTATATTATTTAGAGAGTTCTTAGTGCGGAATGGACTTACTTCGAAGTTGTAACTATTTATGAAACTTATTGATACTTTAACTGAGTTTATATACTGAAAGTTTGATTGATTTGCGACTAATCTGTCATACTATACTGATAGTTACAGTTGACTTGAATTAAGTGCGATAAGCTTTTTATAATTTATTACATATATTCCTAGGCATTTCAATGAAGCTTATTGTAATTAATTTCCAGGAATTTTAAAACAATAATAATAAATACAATAATAAAAAAAATAAATAAAGTAATTTTAAATTAACACATAAATAATGGCACTCTTGGAGGAATATATGTATATAAATACATATTATTAATCAGCATCGATTTTTGATTTAATATATTCATGTACATTTGTTTATTAATTTTAAATTTATCTCATATCCAAACAATATATCCTATATAATTCCAAATCTTCATGTGATTAACGGGTGCCCAAATTTTTTCTTAAATTTTAAATAAATCAATTAAATATAATAATAAATGTAAATACCCAAAATTATGTGTTTCAAAAATGCAAATTTACTTCATCTAACAAATAGTCAAAGTTCTCTTAAAATCAAAATAATTGTATAGATTTTTGTTATAAAATTTCCCTATAACTTAAAGCACTTTAGGGTTAAAAATAAAAAACCTTATTAAATTAAAAAACTCACATTTTGATTAAAGATTATACAATATTTATTTTCCTTGGTAGAAATTTACATTTTTTTATTGAAACAATATTCTTTATTGTTTATGTTGTCAAAATAAATAAATGTACAATCAAAAAATTCAAAAAATTTAAAATTTTATGACAATCTGATTAATTTATGCAATAGATTTCTTTTATTTAATAATATTGCAAAAACTTAGCAATAGCAGATAGGAAGCCATCCGGAACAGGAGCAGTGAGCAGAATTCGAATTACTTTTCGAATTTGAACTTGTGGTTATCCTTTGATCACCCAATGTCCTAAGAACATGATTTTCAAAAAATACGGATTGTGAAATGGCCAAGGACAGCAGCAGGGTAAGGAAAAATAACATGACAATGAACTTCATTTTAAATCCTGTATATCTGAAATAATACTAATTAATTTATATAAATTTCTTAGTATGAAATTATCTTACCTCAGTTTCTGTATACAACTCCAAGATGTAAATATTTATGAAACATATTGAAGCTGCAGTTGGCTTTATATACCCAAAGCTTGATTGATTTGAAAGTAATATATAATATATTATCACTATATATAATTGTCATATTATAGTGATAGTTGCAGTTGACCTGGCGATAAGCTTGCTTTTTTATAATTCATTTGAAATACTTGTAAGCTTGTAATTGCAAATGAGCCTTAACATAAACATTTTCCAGGAATTTTATAATTTCTATATAGAAGTATATATTTAATCGGTGTTTGCCGTTGCGTTTAACTTTAATCTTTAGTGGTAATCTTTAATAGATAGTATACTATGTATATATATAAATATAAAAATATGTTTATTAGCTCCATGAAGCACATATATCAGCAGTCTATTTTTCAGTCAGTCTGGCCAAATATTGCGACTTTTTCTTCTTTTTTTTTTTACTTATATTATTTTAATTTTAAATGTATCTCATTTCCAAAAAATCTTATCGATATGTTTCTGAATTTTTATTGGATTAACAAGTGTGGAAATTTTTAAATTTTATTATAATCAATTAGTAGCAAATATAAACATATAAAATCACACAAAATAATGTATAATGTATAATATATGTAAATATAAATGCTCAAAATAATGGGTTTTATTTATGCAACAAAACTAAAAAAAAAAAAAAAAAAGTACACCTGAAATATTCAAATTTTTAAGATCTATTTTTTTATTTTAATATTTTAATAAAAATCCAGTTTATTAATCTAAATAGTTTATTTTGTAATATTTTTAGCAAATACACAAAATAGTGAAACATATGCATGTTAGTTCAATATTTATATTAGTAGCATGATCTCCATGACTGATTAAAACCTGATCAGGGGATCTCTTTACTATATGTTTCTCGATATAAACGGGCTGTGATATGGCCACGGACACCAGTAGAGTCAGAAAACAAAGGACAACGATGAACTTCATTGTATAGAGTATATTCTGTGTATCTGAAAAAATACTCTGTTTAAATATGTATTATTTATAGTGTATTTAGAAGGGCTTACCTCTTGTATGCAACTCCAAGTTGTAACTATTAATGAAACTCTTTGTTGATAGAGCTGGCTTTTTATACTCAACGATTAATTGATTAAAAAATGATTTTATTATTGTTAGTGACTTGCTGGGAAATTAATAAAATTTTAATCTTTTTTATTACTCTGATCTGCAATTGACCTGCAATAATCAATCTTAACCCGACAACAAAAATACGATAAGCCTACATTTAATATATTATTAGAAATATATATAAACAGTCAAATTAGCGTTAACATAATTAATAGATAGGGGCATTGTAATTTGCACATAAAAATAGCTTTTTATTATTTGTTATTGTTTAGAGTATTTTAATTTGCCACTAAATATTCAACGCTTTAAAGAAGGATTTTCCAATTTTTCTTTTAAGTTTATAAATATATCTGATAGCCAATATTTGATTAACGAGTGAAAAAATTTTTATTAATATAATTTAAATAATTGCATAGATAAAAATGAATCAGAAATTGGACTTTTAAAACAATATACAATATAATTATTTTTTTTAATACTCCTTATAACAGTTAAAAATTAATTATTATTTTAAAACTATTAAAAGGAGTATTAATAATAATAATAAATTTCTTATATTTATTAAACAGAAATTATGTATAATTTATTTTTTAAATACAATGGAGTAGAAAATATATTTTCAATGAATTTTTCTTTGTGAAACTTGGCCATAAAATAGATTTGAATTTTTGCTTGAATTACAATTTAATTTTGTGGCTGGCTGCAGTTTAATATTAAAAGTCTCTTTCACTTTTCTTTGGTATTGTCAAAAGAAATATATTAATAAGCTTAATACCTAACATATATATTTTGTTTATGTATTTATGCACATTTTATTTCAAAATTTACAAAATAAGAAAGAAAATTCAAAATTTGAGACAGGCTTTAGCAATAGCAAAAAGGAAGCCATCCGGAACAGGAACAGTGGGCTTTATTAGAATTACTTCCCGCTTCTGAACTGGTTGTAATCACCTGATTACCCATTGTCTTTAACAGATGATCCTCGTGAAATACGGGTTGTGAACTGGCCAAGGACATCAGCAGTGCCAAAACACAAATAAGAACTGTAAACTTCATTTTATTAAGTTGATTTTCAATTTTCTAAAAACAAAACTAATTTAATTTCGTATAGAGTTCTTAGTAAGAAATAGACTTACCAGAGTCTCGGGATCAGAGACTGTGAATGCAGCTCCTATATTAAATATTTATGCAATTTATTGAAGCTAAAGTTGGCTTTATATACTCCAAAGCTTGTTTGATTTGAGACTGATCGATCGTTGAAATGCAATAATCTATATAACATAATATATATAATAATCTATATTGTCTGGCCAATAAACTAGCTTTTCACGTTTCATTTGAAATTCCTGTAAACTTGTAAATGAGCCGTAACATAATAATTTTCCAAGAAGTGAACAAAGCTAGCGCATCTACTGTTGTCTTAAAATGTAATCATTAAGACTAGTCTTGAAGTATATAGTATATAATATAGTATAATCTAGCGAATATGTTATAAATTACCATCGATTGTTGTTTCAATTCAAGTATGTCCATTTTCTTGTATTATTTCAATACATATAAGTTTTATTTATTTATTTATTATTATTTATTTATTATTTATTCATTATTTATTTATTCATTATTTATTTATTTATTTATTATTTAGTATATATAACCACATCTAGCAAATATACTTATTTATAAGCATTGATTGTTGAATCAATGTAGCTTTGTCTATTTGTTTGTGGAGCTTATTACACCGAAGATTGTTATACTTCCTGATATTTTGCTTACCTAGTTTTAATTTTGAATGTATATATTTTAATATCTATTTTCAGCTGATAAATTAACTGATTCTTTTTATGAAAGATAAACAATAATATCACACAATGTAAATGCTCAAAATAATGTGTTTTTATATAGGCAAAATAAACTTAATCTAACAAATAGTTAGAGTACTCTTAAAAAATTTAATTTTTTTTTTTTTTGATAATTTTGCCTTTTATATTAGGGCATTTTTTTAGCGGCAAACACAACCCCCTGCACTATTGCAAAAGCCTCCCTTTCGACCCTGGAGCATACAGCGAGCTGCACAGGCTGAATGATTAATATTTAAGCCGCTTAATAGATCACAAGTAGCTCTCTTCTGGCGAGTGTGTGATTCTGGAAGAAGCTCCTCGGGAACAGCAACTTCCTCTGCCCCTGCGAGTTCCACAAGCTGTGGGTAGAAAGGCTGTGCCTGGGCCAAATTTAACAAGATGGCTAAAACGCCTAGGTAGATGGTAAACTTCATGATGTTTTTTTTTAAATATTTTTTTTTTAGCTCTGCACAAGTTTGACTTTCAGTTAGAACTAATGATTTGAGTTTTTGCTACAACTAACTTATATAGTTCAGACTAAAGGGCTTAGCTCATTATCGATAAGCTAATGTATTTTCTAATGATTTGTCATATTTAATATATGCATTCATATCACACATTCCACAGCTATATTGATAGATTTATTTATTTTGCGCTCTTTAACATTCCTATAAATTAAGTAAAAATAAGTAAAGTAACCGGATTTTTGCATATATTTAAAAGTTGGTACATTATTTTTATGGTATCATAGCTACATTGTATGAATGTAATAGTTATAATGAGGTATATATTATGATATAGATTTAATATATACAATTTAAAAGCTATATACGATTGTGGTTACTTGCACTTTCTATTTTATTCAATGAATGAAAGATTAAAATATTAAAACGAATATTTGACTTTAAAATTATACTATAATTTTGTTATAAATGGAAATATTTCTGAGCCTATATTTATTTTATTTTGTTTATTTTTTTAATTGAATATAATTCAACAATATTCAGTTAAAATTAGCGAAAAATTAATTAGTTGAATTTTGTTATTAATGGAAATATTTCTGTGCCCATGTTTATTTTATTTTATTTATTTTTTTAAATTTATATAGGTCAACAATATTCAGTTAAAATTAGAAAAAAATTAATTAGTTGAATTTTTTTGAAATTAAACTATAATTTTGCTATTAATGATAATATTTCTGAACCAATATTTATTTTATTTAGTTTATTTTTTGAAATTAATATAGTTCAACAATATTCAGTTAAAATTAAAAAAAAAATAGTTAGTTGAATTTTATTAATGGAATATTTTTATTTATTAAAGGAAATATTTCTGAACCTATGTTTATTTTTTTTAATATAGTTCAACAATATTCAGTTAAAATTATAAAAAAATTAATTAGTTGAATTTTTTTCGTCTTTTTTTTTGTTTTCTATTTCGAACTGAAGAAATCCCAATTTCATAATTAAATTTCTGCTGTTCTCTCAAATTTTTTATATTCTATAAAATTTCTGCTATTTTATCATTTTTTAAGCAATTAAATTCTTTTTGATTTCTTAAAATTCAACCGTCTAAAATAATATTTGCTTTCTTGTGAATATATATGCCAATTAATTAAAAAATAGTTTATTTTTATTGCGGCTCAAATTGTTCAAAATTTTTTGCTTAAACCCAAATAAATTTTTATTAAATTTCTTAGTAAATATTTAATTGTTTTGCAAGTGCGCAGAATCAATTCTTTTATACAGAATGCACAGATATAGATACAAATTTTCGGTAACTATAACAAATAATTTCCACCGAAATTTTGTTTTACAAAAAAACAAAAAAAAAAAAACAAAAAGAAAACAAACAGTGAAGAATCACACAATGATTAGTTAAGTACACAAGCGAATGAATGTATCTGTATCTTAACACATATATATGTATCTGTATCTGTAGTTGTATCTGTATCTGTAGTTGTATCTGTTGCCTGTGTCTGTATCTATATCTGTATATTATATGTATACAAATACAATCAAACACACAACAACGGGGCTACCAAATGCGTCTTCATCCAGGGCTATTATTATTGACACTCCTCAAGTGGTTTCTTCTTGTAAATCTTCCCTTCCACTTGTCCCCCCTGTGTACCTTTGTTATCGTCGTGTTGTTGTATATTGAATTTGGCGTCATACTGTCTGGCAGTCTCAGTCTCTGTGTCTCCGAGTCTCTCAGTTTTCCCCCATACCAAACTCTTAATATCTATAGCATGTTCGGCCATAAAAGAAGACCACAAAAATACGCGTCGAACAAGCGACCCAAAACAATGGTAGACAAGGGCCAGTCGTGGGCTAGATCGGGGTAAGGGAGGGGGCAGACACATACACACACACGCAAACACGCACGCGAGGCAAGTCAGGGTTTGGGAAGCTATAAAGGGCGTACATTGAAGGGGGTTTATATTTTATATTTTATATTTTATTTATTTATTTTTTTTTTTTTTTATAAGTTTTTATTTTAGTGTAAGTTTTTACTTAAAACTTGTATAAAACTAAATCATCCCGGCGCGCGTTGCTACTAACCGCTCCCGTCACAAAAAAAAAAATATACTTCAACTGAATTTTCAGATAATTTTAAAATGCATTTTCAACCCACTACCCGATATATTTTTATTAAAATTTTTTAGAGAGCTAACTTAAGATATAATATGAATCTATCGCCACAAATTTCAGGTTTCTAGCTTTCACAGCTTGGCCTGCTCGTAAGTCTCCAATCAGTCAGTCAGGTTGAACAGTTTTATTGTATATGTATAATTCAATTCAATTCAATTTAATTTTTATTCACTTAAAAGTTATAATTTGGATTTACAAGTGGGATAATAATATAGTTTCCATAAAGAGTACAGACGACTTTCTACCAAATAATACAACTTAAAATTTAATTATTTATAATTAATACTACAATATAACATTTCAAAGCGGGAAAAATTCTACAAAAAAACCCCTCCCCTTTTCTGTTTGATAGAAAGCTAACTACGCCCTTGAACGCTATCTTTAGCTGCCGTCACACTGTCTGGCAGGTTTCACACCAATACCGATACCAGTACCGATACCATTACCGGTACCGGCACCGGCATCGGCATCGGCTTTGGCATCGGCTTCAACATCGACACCGGCTGGCAGCAGCTCTATAAATCACAGACGTACGACTGCCTAGCGAGAGGCAGGAGCTGTCGCAGTCTCAGTCCCAGTTCCCAGTTCCCAATTCCAGACCCAGTTGAAGTCCCAGTCCCAGTCCCAGTTGAAGTTCCCGTCTTATGCGAGCACAAGTACATAGCTCACGTTTTCCTTTTCTCCTTTTACTCTAAACAGAGCAGGGGTATTATAAAATAGACACTTGATGTGCTACATTATTTATTTATTTATTATTTATGTAGAATAGTTCAACAACAATCTATTAAAATTAAAGTTAGAAAAATTAAATAAATATAAATATAATTAAATATAAACAAACATAAATAGTGTTATATAAATTGGAACTGTGAATTAGTTAATATAGCCTAAACAGAAGAACAGGAATTTGGATTTTAGGAGAATTAATGCCAACACTCAGGGGATGATATATGTCTCGACTGGTTCCAATTAAGATCACAAAGAATAAAAATAAAGATTATTTAACAACTTAATTATAAATTGATTATACATTCGTCAATTTTCTACTTCTATTAAATGCTATTTAAATTTATTTATTTATTTTTGTTTAATTATTTATTAAAAGCCTGACCTTTGTTCTTCTTCTCAATAGTTATATACGTGTAAATAAAATTACTATAATTAAGTATTAAAATTAACAACCGTAAAGAACGCATAAATACGAGTTGCTACTCTTATGTGATAATTAATAAATTCCTGGAATTTAATTATGTTAAGGCTCATTTAAAAACTAATATGAATTTCTAGCGAAATAATCGTTCCCGGAACGAGATAGTCGATTGCAGTTCAATGGCAGATTAATCTGAAATCAATCAATCTTTGGGGGTATATAAAGACAACTTTTGCTTCAAATCATTTCATAAATAGTTACATCTTGAAGCTGCAGACAAGACTCTCATTTAGAGTTCGAGGTGAGCACATATATACCAAGAATCCTATAAATATTCTATATAATACAATTTCAGATATATAAGATTTAAAATCAACTAATATATACAATGAAATTGATTGTCGTTCTATGTGGTTTGATACTCCTAGTATCCTTGGTCTATTCAGAGCCTTTATTTCTCGAGAAACATATGTTAAGGACAATGGGTGATCAGACAATAACCATTAATAGAGGAAAAAGTCGTCATACAGAAAATAATCATAATACAGAAAATAATAATAATAAAAATAGAAATGTTAAGGGTGATAAATCAAATAGTGCTGTGTGCAACTGTATCGGTATGCTTTCTTTTTGCTATTGCTAGAAAATATTGAATAAAAACGGTTTATTTATAATTATTAATAGATTATTAATAATAATAAAAAAAAACTGTATTTGGTATATATTATAAATATTAATTTATTTCTTTTAAAATATTATTTCCAGCAAACCAGATTTAAATCTTAATTTTTTGTTAGTCAAACAAAAAGTTTTGGCAATTTTTTGTTTTTGTTTTTAAAGCTGTTTTAATCATTCAGCTATCAAGTTATTAAATTTTGATAAAATAAAATAAATTATAATTATAATAAAATAAAATAATTTTTAATTTTTTAATCAAATAAATCATATATTGAATCAACGTAACGTCCTTACAGAAGAGTCTGCGCATATTTTTTATGATTTTTATAAATTTTTTATATTTTAACGCTTTTCATTGATAATAAGTTATATATATAATAATATAATTCATTATAATTATAATTATATTTTGAATAACCCTTAATTTTAATGCATGTTATGTATGCATAAATCACAGTGAGCCAAGACATAACTATGAACATTTATTTTCATAATAATGTTTTTAAGTAGCACATTAATTTGAAATGTTGTAAAAATTTTTTAACGGCCCGTAAAATAGCTATAAATGCATTATTTTTATTTTTGTGCATATTGAATGTGCATTTAAAATTTTTTTTTTTGTAGAATAAATAAAAAAAATTTCCTAATAGAAAATGGCTGTAAATGCAACACGGCCTCATTATGGAACTTATTCAAATTTTTTAATATCAACATTTCGATGTTTCTTTTGTACATTTTAAAGAAAAAAAAATATTAAATTTTTTTTTGACAAAAAATTAAATTTTCTTTTTTTCAAAAATAATTACACTGTGCTAAAAATTTGTATATAATGAAAAATGATCATATGTACGTTGTAGTCCTACTCGAGTATATTATTACTGCATACTTGAAATTTTCAGATAACCCCAAAAAACTGAAGTTATATTCATTTCCTAACATATTTAAGTTTTGTCTTTTTTGCCGCTAACACTGTGATTATTGCCTACGCTTTATTCCTTTAAAGAAAGGGCATTAAAACTGCGACCTGACTATGATAAATATGCTTCCTTATTTTTTTCTTTTTTTTTAAATTTTTTTTTGCCTTTGCTTTTGCCTTTAGTAGAGCCACAGCTGGCCGAACCAGAGATTGCCTGGTTGATCCCACCAACTGGCACTTGGCAGAGGCTTGTTTTGTTTTAGGTGTTTGTTGTTGTTGGTGAGGCAACCTCTTGAGATATACAAAGGAAGATAAATTTCACACTCACATATAACCAAGTGTGTTCTTTTTTTTTGTGTATTTATTTTTTTTGTATTTGTGTGTGAGGATCGCCGTTGTTGGACCTTTATGCTGACCGCTGTCCAGGGCCCGTCTCAGGCCCCAGAGAGACCTGACGTGAAAAGAAGGCAAAGAAAAAAGATAAGATATGGCTGTAGACACTGCCAGACATTGTGGCGACATCGGCATTGTCAATATATATATATATATATATATGTATGTATATATGTTTATATATATATTCAGCTGCATGATCACCAAAAAAATTCTCTTACACTGTATGTGTACATATTGCTCTCTGATATCCTCTCTCTGTCTCTCTCAAAAATGCTTCTTTGCTCGCTCTCTTTCTCTCTGTCTCTCTTGCTCTTTTGTTGGCCAGTTTAGGCCACTCTCGGCCACAATATATATATATATATTCCCGACTACACTCCTATGGAACTGCTGGGGTCTCAGTCGTATTTGAAACTTGGCGACGCACGGTTTGGTTTTCAGTTTTCAGTTTTTGAATTTTTAGTCTTCGTCGGTCACTCGCTCTGTGTGTGTATATATTTTGCACAAAAAAAAAATGAAAAAAAAATAAATATACACAAAAATCAAACAATCATAAGTTCATATAAAGCACAAAATCCACAAACAAAAAAAAATAAAAATAAAATTAGTAAAAATCAAAAACCATATTCTCTATACTCGAACTGGCCAATGTTACTAAAAATAGCCACGGAAATCAATAAATAAATAAATAAATAAAGAAGCATACATTTGCTAACACACCTTTGGAAGGCCTCAACCCACACCCATATATATATTATCAACAATCCATAACGAATTTTCAATTGCGACTTTGTGCAAAAATAAAAAAATTAAATAAAAAGTTAAAATAACTTACAAAATAAACACTTAATCAAAACTGTTGCTATGATAATTCAACACAATTAAACAGCAATTGACAAAACAAACAATTTAAATATTTTATAAATAAACATATAAAAATGCTTGTGAGATGTTTAACAATTGCACTCATCGTGGTGCTAATAAAACTGGGCATGGGCATTGATCATCAGAAGACACGACATGATCTACCGGTAAGTTATATTTGAAACTAAAAAAAAAAAAATTTTAAATAATTGCTGAAAGTCTTTACTTAAAGCTGAAGAAGCTTGTTTATATATAAAAATTATTTATACCTAAATTTGTAATTTTAAACTCGGATTAACAATTTTCAGAAGTAATTTCAATTTTGTTTTTGTATTTATAAATATAATTTCCTGAAGTCCCAATTTAAATTCAAAATACTAGCTTTTTGATATATATTTTTTTATATTTTTTTTTAGATATTTAGAAATCAATTCAATTTAATTTAAATTCAAAATACTAGCTTTGAATTAAAATAAGATTTTTTTAATATTTTTTTTATATATTTTTTTTATATATTTATCAGTCAATTTAATTTAATTTAAATTCAAAATATTAGCTTTGAATAAAAGAACAATTTTTTATATATATTTCTTTATATATTTTTATATATATTTTTTTATATATGTAGAAATCAATTTAATTAAATTGAAATTTTAAATACTGGCTTTGAATTAAAATAAGATTTTTTATATATATTTTTTCATATATTTTTTTTTACATATTTAGAAATCAATTTAATTTAATTTAAATTCAAAATAATAGCTTTGAATTAAAATAAGTTTTTTTAAATATTTTTTTTATATATATTTTTTTATATATTTAGAACTCAATTTTTTTCTATTTACGTAGTAAAACTTACGTGGTTTACAATTCCAATTTAATTTCGTTTAACAATTTCTTCCAAATTTCTGCAAAATTCACTTGAAAAAATTGATTAAAATATATTTTTTTAATTTTTATCTAATTAATACAACAAAATATTAAAAATCCTAAAGAAATTTGAGTAGCAAGCTTCTGTACAGAATTAAATCTATGCAAATATTATTTTTAAATAATAAAAACTGATAAATCTATTCAATAATTTTATTAAATAATATAAATTGATTATATTAGCAAACGCTGAATATCTATTTATAAAATCTCACTTAAAGCCAAGATTTCTACCTGGAAAATCATAAATTCATAACATTTAAATTTATGATCGTTTTTGTATAATAATTGTAAAATTTTTGCATAATTGTTGCAAATGCTAAGCTCAAATCAACATAAAATTAAATATACTTTAAAGTATTATTAGAAATATTATTATTATTATTTCTAATATTGATAGTACTTAGATGATTGCTCTTAAAAGATTCGCAAAATCGGCAATACCCCAAGCGTATTGAATGCGTGTAAATCCCAAGAAAACACTTGAATATTCCAGGTATTAAAAGTGATTGGTCTTCTGTGTCTTCGGGGCAAGCTCAGCTTTAAAGCACTGCTCTTCACCAATGTGCCACACCAGTGTGCCCCATCTGACTCTGTCTTTGTCTCTGTACCTCAACTCTTGCACTTCAAGTCTTTTCCCCCTGGCCCTAACACTTTTTTGTATCTTTCAGTTGAAGAGTTGCCTTTTGCCGCCGCGCTGTCTGCCAACTTCATTTTTTGCCGGCTAAGTTGGCAAATGCCCTATACCCAGTTCCCATTCCCATTCCCATTCCCATTGCCAATCTCCTGTTTCTTTATTTTTTTTTTTTTCTTGTTTCATCTGACCGACGAACGTGTTTTTAAGAACGCGCAAAGCGAACAGGCCAAGAAACGAGCTGAGATGTAAAATATAAAAAAATGGTCACAAGTCAAAAGCGTTTTGGCTTTTGTTGCCGGTGTGGGCAGGCAGGTAGGTTCTGCACCTGGAACCTCTTGGTAGCTCCTCCAAAGTCAGAGAGAGAGATTTGCCATTACCCAGTGCCAGGGCCATGGCCATTGGCATTTGCCACTAAGCTTGCCTGATGATGACAAAGTGTGAAGCTGTTTCTTTTATTTTTTTTAATCTTTTATACTCTCCATTTTTCAATACTTAAAAAAAATATAATTTAAAAAGCCATATAAGCGTGAGAACTGTCAGTTAATAATTTTATAGTAGCAATTCAATTTTTCAAAATTTAAACTATCTTTTTTTTTTTGATAAATAGGCTAAAAACATTTAATTTGTGCTTTAAAATCAAAAATAATTATTTGTTTTTGAGTCTAAACTTTAGACAATAAATTTTGAATAAATTTTGATAGATTTTTAATTGCTTATATTTATTTTTGAAGTTTTTTTAACAATATAAAAACACAGCAAGGATTTTCTAAGCAGTATTCACCGTTTTCTCATATAAAATGCATATTAAAATATAAACAATATTAAAAGACGTAAAAACTCTATACATCCTTTATGATTTTATATATAAATATCTAAATTAATATCTATATAGTCATAGTATAAGAATATATTTTCTTAGTTCCAATTGTAAAATATATTGATGATCTAATTTACCACAAATAAAAAATATTTATAAATAACCCAATTTTGTAGTAAAAATATCGATTAATATATATAGCGAATTTACTAATTTACCACAAAAGAAAAAAATCGATTAATAAATTTTGTAGTAAAAATATCGATTAATATATATAACGTCATATTTATAATATATAATAACTATATCATAGTTTAAGAATATTTTTTTAGTTTCACTTGTGAAAAATATCGATGGTCGTATTTACCCAAAAAGAAAAAAATCGATTAAAACACCTATTTTTTTTTATAAAAAAAAGCGATTAATATATATAACGTAATATATATAATATATATAACTGTATCATAGTATAAGAATATTTTTTAGTTCCACTAGCGAAATATATTCATTATCTTATTTACACAAAAAAAAAAACATTAATCAAAATAGCAATTTGGTAGTAAAAATATCGATTAATATATAACAATTTTTTAATTATAAAAAGGCCAATTATAATCGATTGATCGATTATTTATTGCAATCCCTAAATTAGCACAGGGTGACACTTCTTGTTGCGCATCCGACAGATTAGATGATGCATCTATCATATTATGGCTGGCACGTTTTGGGATAACGCCCTATAGATGCCATTTGCATTGTCAATTAGCTATTGGCGCCGCTTTTGGCGATCGATGGAATTCAATAAGCCCGATTCAAAAAAACACCTAATAAATGTATGCCCTACACATTGTCAGATATCATTCCTGGAACTCCAATTGCAATTGCAGACAAACACATATATATGATCATTTTTTGCAACTTTAATATTAACTTTATACTTGTATATATATAATCTGATTATGTGTTACTTTTCATGTTCTTGCATATGTCTGTCAATTTGTAATACAAAGCTGCAAATCACCTGTTTTTTAAACCGATCCGATTACTATTAAAAGCGTGCTCCAAAAAAACCAAAAATCAAATATACTTAGTATATAAAATGTCTGTTTGAATTTGTGTCGTCTGTGTATGTCACATATTTGTATACTATATATATTTTTATAGCAACCTGATAAGGCCGAGACATTAAGCCTATTTGTCAATTGTATAACATTTCTTTTTTTGGGGCTACTGGTATTCAATTTCATTCCAATGTGGCATTTATTATAGTAGTTATTAAAGCGTGTTTGTATTTAATTTTTATTTTTTTTTTTTTTTTTTTGTGTAAACTATAAATTTTTATTAGGAGTTGACTGAAAGGTTTTTAAATATTTAAAGTGATTTATTTTACGCTTGGTTGATTTAAAGCTATTTTATATAAAAAATACTATACTATACTTACACGCTAAATTTCATAATTAAAACCAAGATGTTCAGTTTAATTATGAAAAAAAAAAAATTCCTATTTATTCCAAAAAATAAATATATTTTTTAGGCATTTAATTTTATAATTTTTCTATTTTTTATTATGAAAAAAAAATTCCTATTTATTCCAAAATATAAATATATATTTTAGGCTTTTAATTTCAATATTTTTTTCTAAATCTATAAATTGGTAAAATGAATATTACGTATATATATTTTTAAGTCGTTAATTCTACACATATTTGCAATTGAATTTTTGCACATTTTTTTTTTTTTAGTAATCGCAACAGCTTTAAACTAATTAATGTCAAGAAAATTTGTTTGTCTAAAGAGCAGCAAACTGGCAACAAAAAATTGCGCTGCAATAGCAAAAAAAACTTAAGAGCTACGCAATTGTAAAATATATATTTAAAAAAAAAATCGATTTTTTTTATTTTTTATTTTTTTTATTAAACAAGAATCTGCGTAGTCAGCAAATGCGACAGGCAGCCAGTTGGTCTGGCCAACTAGCCATAATTTTTTTTTTTGGTCAATTTTGTTTCAATATTTTGTTGGCTTGGGGAACTGCCAGACAGATTCAAATGGTAGCACATGATACCGAGTACGCGATGCTATTCAAGTTATGGCATGACCAAATTGATTTTCATATAAGCTACACTCAGAGAAAAATAGGGTTAATAAAGGTAAAAATTTAATTTATAAATTTTACGCTAGGAAAATTGGTAATTGGTATTTTATACAGCTATATTTTTTTTGTAGAAAATGGTTGAAGTATCATGAACTTGTTGCAAATATTTTTGCTGAGATTCTAAGAAGATCTGAGAACCTAAAAAGTCGGTTCTCAGATCTTCTAAGACTCTTATTTAATAAAAACATTCAAGAACTATTGAAGAGTATATATATATATTATTAGTAATACAACTTTGTGTGGGGCTTAAATAAAATAAAATAAAAAAGGATTGTAATAAATCATAAAAAAAAATAATAAAAAATTTATGTTCAATTAAAAAATATTTTTATATTATTGTAATAAATCATAAAAACAATAAAAGAAAATCATGTTCAATTAAAAAATATTTCTATATTATTGTAATAAATCATAAAAAAAATAATAAGAAAATTATGTTCAATTAAAAAATATTTCTTTAGTCTTGAAACATATTAAATCATTTTTAATTTCTATTTCTTATTCGAGACAAGTTACCAATTTTTTTGGTATATATATATATATTAAAATGTGTCTAAAATTTTTATAAATTAAAGTTTCCCTAAAAATGTTTAATAATTTCAAAAGAAATGATTTTCCTTAACTCTCGATTCAAAATTCCACCATCACTTTTGTGCATATTTTTTTCCAATTTCATGCACATTTTTCCTCAGTGTATGTCTACATATTAGACCCCCTCTCCATACCTGTTGCCAACTGCAGTCCATGCCAATCTTTGCAACTAATTCGTATTCAAGTCGAGCATCGAGTCGACTGCGACTTGAATTTGGCGACCATAAATGTAATAAATCATTTTACGCGTGTTTGATATTATTTACGATTTTGGTCTGTAAAATATATAATAAAAAAAAAATATGTTGGAATACATTGAATACATTTTCTCACCTGCCCACACACTTCACACCTTTTGTACCCCCAGCTGTCGCAGTCGCTGTCGGAGTGCGCCGCCAAACAGGGTGAGTGCGATGATAGCGAGGGACCCGTTTGTGGCACCGATGATCAGACATATCCCACACTCTGTCACCTGCAGCGGGTGCAGTGCAGCGGCCATCAAGTTAGCCTCAAGCATCGCGGCAATTGCAAGGGTAAGTTATAGTTTTTTTCTTATGATTTTATAAATTGTTTACTTAGAGCAACTTATTGGAAAAGAGGACGTCAACAATGTGGTTCTATTGATCTTTCATCATTATAATAATCCTTATTAAATATATTATTTTTTTTAAATATTTTTGATAGTTAAAAAACCAAGGCGAACCTAAAAAAAAAAATATTTTCAAAAATTATCAAAAAAATTATTTTATTTAAATTTTATTTTTAATTGAAAAATTTTTTTTTATGATTTTCTTGACTTATCTACTAAGAATAAAAAGAAATAAGTCTACACTAAGCCAAAAAATTTTTTTTAAATTATTTTTTTACAATTAAAAATCCAAGGCGCACCTAAAAAAATATATTATGAAAAATTCCCGAAAAAAAATTTTTTAATTTAAATTTTTTTTTAAGAAAAATATTTTTTTTTAAGTTTTTCTTGATCTACATACTAAGAATAAAGAGAAAGAAGTCCACACTTAGCCAAAGCATTTTTTTTTAAATATTTTTTGACAATTAAAAAACCAAGGCAAGCCTAAAAAAAATATTTTGAAAAATTCCCAAAAAAAAATCTTTTTTTTATTAAACATTTTTTTTTATATGAAAAATATTTTTTTTTGTTTGTCTTGATTTTGCCACTAAGAATAAATAGTAACAAGCCCACACTTAGCCTAAGAAATTTTTTTTTTAATTTTTTTTGATAATTATATAATTATAATTAAAACTACCAAGGAAACCTAAAAAAATATTTTCAAAAATTCCCGAAAATATATATTTTTATTTAAAATTTTTTTTAAAATGAATAATATTTATTTTTTATGTTTTTCTTTATTTACCTAATATGAATAAATAGTAACAAGTCCACACTTAGCCAAAGCAATTTTTTTTTGATATTTTTTGACAATTTAAAACCAAGGCGAACTTAAAAAAAATATTTTGAAAAATTCCTGAAAAAAGATTTTGTTATTAAAATTTTTTTTTAAATGAAAAATATTTTTTTTCATGTTTTTCTTGATATACCAACTAAGAAAAAATAGTACCCTTTCAACATTTAGCCTTATACATTTTTTGTTTTTTATTAGTTATTGTTTTTTACATTTTTACATTTAAAAGTTGTAGCTTTCCATGTGAAAATAAATTTTTTCTCAAGTAAAAACCGAGAAAGAGCTTCAATTTAATTGAAATGAAATTGAAAATTGAGGATGATCCTCTTTTATCTATTTTTAATGGCTACAGGGTAAAAAACTGTTAGCTGAGCTGGTCAGTTTTTGGTTATTATGCCTCCTCCTTTTTTTATTAAAAACTCAGAAAATATATGTTATAATCCAATTTATATAAATATTCGTTGGCGCGATTTTTAAAAATATAATAATCATTTTTTTAAAATACAATATATATTACAATTTATATAAAATAATCCTTGAAGTAATTAAAAAAAAATAAATAATAATTTTTTCAATATAATTAACAATTTTTTGACACTTTTAGGCTGCCTAGTGGCGCTACAATATGCACGCCGAGAGCGTGCTCGCAATCCCAAGATCTTTGTGCCACGCTGCCGCAATGATGGCAATTATGCGGCTGTGCAATGTCTGGGCGATACGGGCTGCTGGTGCAGTGATAGCAGTGGCAATCCCATTAAGAATACCTCAACACGACGCCGTCGACCCAAATGTGGACGCAACAATCGCAGACGTTCACCGCCGCGTCTGCTTAGCCTGGATGCGGATGGGGTGAATAGAAGCGATGGTTTAACAGCTGGACATCGTGTTTGCAGCCGGACAGATCGCATGGCATTCAATAATCATCTAATCGGAGTATTTCGAAGCGAACTAGTGCGCTCCAGGCAAAGAGATCCAGCTGGCATTGTTGATGCCGCTGTCTTGGATTGGAAGTTTGCCCAATTGGATGCGAATCACAATCAATTGCTGGACAGGCAAGAAGTGCGTGAGCTCAAGAAGCTACTCAAGCGGGTGAGTAACATGGTTGTCATTGTCGTTGTAGCTGTCCACATGCCTTGTAGTTGTCACTCCTAAAATAAAATTAAAAAAATATAAAAAACAACACCTATTTATTGTATTTTGTATGCACATTATATCACATAACACAGGCGGTAAAGCCCAGACGTTGTGGACGTGCCTTTGGCAAATACTGTGATTTCAACGAAGACAATAGCCTGTCTCGCATTGAATGGAGCAATTGTCTGACCAAAGATTCCACCCATCGTAAGTACTTGAAAATATTATAATAATTCAAATATTATATTATATAATGCATGCTTATACACATTTTGTAATACTATTTGAGCAGCGCGTAGAAAGTCACACTAAAAACATCGCTAACATTAACTAATAACATAATTATTAACAAATATATGGGAAAAGGGTTATATGAAGAGTGTTTAATGATGTGAAGAGGGTTTATTAGCACTTTTGGTCTATTTATCACACAACAGAATCACATAGAGACTCTCAAAAGAGAGAGAGAGAGACTCCACTCTAACATTAACTTTAAATTTAATATTTAACCAAGAATTTAGCTTTCAACTAAATCAATTTAATATTATGGGTAATTTTAGAGCAAATGCAGGGATCGCAACGATTTTAATTTATATTTTAAAAAATTACTCGTTAATAAATACCTTTTAAAAAACCTTTTGTCTTACTCAAAATTAATTTATTATTTTTTTATATTTGATTAAAAAATCATAAAAATAACTCTTATTAAAAGACTTATTTGCTAATATATATTTCTTAAAAGACTTTTTTGTCTTTTTCAAAATTAATTAATTATTTTTTTTAACTTGATTAAAAAATCATAAAATAACTCTTGTTGAAAGATTTATTCGCTCAAAAAAATAATTGACTTTTTTTTTGGATATACATATGTGGGTCCCTTTAATATTGACATTGTTTCTCTTAGAGTAGGAGAATAATTTTTAATAAATAATAAACTTTTATTCAAAATGAAACACAATGGCCTAATTAACCCAATAATATAATAGAAAATATAGAAACATTTTTTTATATGTTTTTGGTAAATCATTTAATAACTATTTAAAATAGAAATATTTTTCTTTAGTATAAAACCAATATTCGATTTTTGTAAAAAAAAAAATTGCTAAAAAAATTGATTTTTTTTTAATAAATAAATATATTTTTAAAGAAATTCCAAATAAACTTGCTGTTTGATGGGTTGATTTGATTTGAAAAAAAAAATGGCACAATAAATGTATTTTTTTTTTAAATAGGCATCTTTTAATAAATATATTTTAAAAAAAAATTCCAAATAAAATTGCTGTTTAATGGATCGATTTGATTTGTAAAAAAAATTGCTCAAAAATTGTATTTTTTTTTTTATTGGCACCTTTTTATAAATTTTTTTTAAATAAATTCCAAATAACTTCTGAACGACTAATGTAGTTTAAAATTGCTATTTGAAAGGTTGACTTGATGACATTTTAATTACTTTAATATCAATAAACTAGGTTCAAAATTATTTATATTTAAACAAAGCTACCTTTTTGAGAAGTAGAAAATCAAGTTTTTTAGAGTTTTTTTAGAGTGCAAAAAGAGACACAGAACATTTTTTTATATATATATATTTTTTTTTAATTAGCTACCTATGAATTGACTCTCATGTTGGGGAATATACATTAATTATTGTTCAATATATTATTTAATTAATCAGGGTTTTTGAGGAAGCTGCAAAAGGTGTATATTTTGATTAGTTGCATGACTTAGAGTCCAAAACATGAGAATCGCATAGAGAGGCGCAAAAAGACACTGCATGAAAAACACAAAAACATGAACTTTAAACTAAACTATTAACCAACTTTGTGATTGGAAAAGTTTCATTTTTTTTTGGGTATTTGCATGTCTCGAATTTTATTTAATATTAGTTGTGTGTTTTGTCAGAGGTTTTTGTATACATATATATATGAAATTCCAATGCAGGTAAAACGACCGTAAATGCTTTGAGTTCAAGCTCCAGTTCAAGCTCCAGCTCGACCACATCGACCACAATACCACGTCGCACCCACTATAGCAATCTGCATACCATACAACACCATACAAATTCGAATCCAAGCCATGATCATACCAATACCAATATTATTGGTAGTAGCAGCAGCAGCAGTACCATGCACAGTTTTCATGTTAATGAGTTTGGTAATGAGAGTGAGGAGCACGAGGATGATTATAATGGAGAGGAGGAGGATGATAGCATGCAACAACATTCACGCACATTACCGTTGTCACCATCGTCATTTAATTGTACGTACATCAGTCGGGAGTTGAACTAACCTATATATATATCTATATTTGAGTAATACTACCTAAGTAACATCCAATAGCACTTGGCATGCTTCCAAAGGGCAGAATCGAGTCTATTCTAATGGGCCTTTCGTTCACAGTTCTGAATGCGAAGACACCAGAGTCGTCCACAAACAATGAGAGCGAAGGTGATGCCAATTGCTGGACAGATCGGGAGATGGCTCGTGAGGAGCAGCGCGTAAGTGTGTGGAGCACAAATTACCCGGCAATACCTCTCAAGAAACTCCAATCCCAAATCAAGCCTATAACACTTCCCTTCCACCTTGCAGCATGGCGGCAACAGATCCTTCTATGTGCCCGAATGTATGCCCGATGGACGCTACAAGCGTGTCCAGTGTTATACGTCCATTTGCTGGTGTGTTCACGAGGAGACGGGCAAGAGCATACAGGGTACCTTTAGTCCCAAGCGACCCCAGTGCGATGAGGTTAGTGTTGTGCGTCCCATGAAGGGTTGCACCGAGGCACGCAAGACGCAGTTTCTCAAGGAGCTCAAGGAGTTTCTCAATACGCAAATATTACCTAGCAGCACCACAGGGTAATTATAAAAATAATTATATATTTTTTTAATAATTTAATTTAAATATTTACAAATAAATATCCAAATAGCAACTCCACCTTGTGGAAGTCCGAGGATGAACGGATTGCCACGCTCAGTTTTGTTTATCTGGACAAGAATAAAAATAAATTGTGGGAGAAAAAGGAATGGAAGGGCTTTCGTGATCTGGTCACCAGTGCCAGGTAAATTATATATTATTAATAGACCTCGGATTTTGCAAATATTTTACATATTTTTGGCATATTTTTTTGCATATATTTTGCATATATTTTGCATATTTTCAATATTATGCACAAAAATTGGTTACATTTAAACGATAACACATCTAGATACAAAATTTTAAGCAAACCAAATAAAAACAAAAAAATATGCAAAATCCGAGGTCTAATGATTAATAACAATTATTTGATTCAAATTTACTAAAACTTAAATTTGTTCGATATATATTAAAAACAACGATTAATTTTTAAATTTACTAAAAATCTTAAATAAAAACAACCATTTTTGTTGCATTTCAAAAATAATTTTGAGTTTATTTAAAAATTATTAAATAACTCATGTTTTATAAACTAAATTGATAAATTTTAATAAGAGCGATTAATTTTTAAGTTTAGTACAAATTTCAAGAAATAACAATTGCTTTTTTTCATTAAAGAAATAATTTGAATTTGTATTTACAAATTATTAAATAACACTTGTTTAATAACTTTATATTTTGGCTCAAAAAAAATTATAATTTCTTTTGATTTTTAATAATAAATTAATTTTGAAGCTTATTACAAATCTTTAGAAATAAAAACATGTTTTTTTCATTAAAGAAATAATTAGAATTTTATTTAATTACTTTTTTTAAGCCATAATATTTTTGCCCAAAAAACAACTTAAAAATAACTTAAAACTTTAAAATTAATCGTTTACTTAAAATCTTAAGATTGTTTTTCATTGAAGAAATAATTACAATTGTATTTCAAAAATATAAAATAACTCTTGTTTAATATCATTATATTTAAAATTTTTTTTAAAAATTTATTAAATAATTTGTCAAAGAAAATTATATTTTCGCCCAAAAAATAATAATTATTTCTTTTGATTTTTAATTAACTTCAAAATAAATCGTTTACTAAAAATATTAAGATTTTTTTGTATTAAAGAAATAATATGAATTTTATTTACAAATTATTATAAGCCATAATATTTTCGCCCAAAAGAATAATTATTACTTCTTTGAATTTTAAATAAACTTAAAAATTAGTTGTTTACTAAAACTTTTAAGATTTTTTTACATTAAATAAATAATTTGAATTTTATTTTAAAATCATTAAATGTCTATGGTTTTAGAACTTTATATTTGCGCCCAAAAAAAAGTCATTAATTTTTTAAATTTTTAATAAGTTTTAAAAAGAATTGTTAAAATGTATTATATGCAAATAAAAATATAAATTCAATTAAAAATTATTAACAAGTAATTTTTTATAATATAAAATACTATTAATTCCTTAATTTTTTAATCCTTTTCCGCACAACAGCAATTTAAGCAAGTGTGGCAAGAAAATGCCACGCTATTGTGATGTGAATGGCGATAAGAAGATCTCGTTATCCGAGTGGGTTAATTGTTTGCAATCGCAGCGAACGGAGAGCACGACCACAGCAAAGCCGGCACAGTCAAGTAAGTATTTGTCAATAAACAATTAAAAATATATATTAAATTCATTATCAATCTTTCAGATGAGACAGCCACATCGCGACTCCTGGGATCAAATCCGCTGGAGACATATCTTAAAGATTAGTTTATTAAGTGATGATGATGATAATGTTTGTTAGTTTTGTGCTACTCATTAAATGTCGTGCCATGTTGCGTGGAGGAGCTTGAATATATCCACCCACTCATAAACACACACACTCACACACAACACACTCACCCCACACGCTCACATTCCTAGCATATAGATTCTAAAACTTATATGTATATGTATTTAGTGTTGTATATATTAATGAAATATAAATATTTAGGTTATTTGTAAAAAAAAAAAAACAAACATATTTAATTATTGAATTTCATTAGCTGACATAGCTGCATAATAACAAAAACTAACACAACATACATTCCTAAATTTTGTTCGACGCCGTTTTCAATTTTTTAAAACTTGAATTTAACAGTGGCGCTAAAACTAACTGACAATTGCAGCCAACTTAACGTGCGCTGCTGCTAACAGCATTCTGTTAGCGCATGCGTGCGCTTCACACTTATCAATAACAGAAAATGTTAAGCTGCATAACGAACGCCAATTTGCGCACACATTTTATCGATAACATTTTTATTATTAATAAAAACCACGCAAATTTGAACAGTAAAGCTGTAGTTTTTTGTAGTAGCCAAAACTTCGGAATTTGTATTAGAATGCATTGTTGCTCCACAAACAACTCCCCTCTATTTCCTATTTATTTATTTTTATAAAGCGATATATTTATATGACGCTGTTAACAGAACATAATTCGTCTAATCGATAACAGATAAATTTAAATTTAATATCATATGGTATTCGTATTCTTTATTTGGTTAACAATTAATACTACAAATTATTTACATATATACATACATATATGTATATTATGACTGGTTATGTTATGGGCATAATGTACATATTTAACAATAAACTAAATACACTTAGTTGTTGTTCACAGAACACTCGATCGATCACAATTTATGTAGTTTTAGGTTTACCGTTGCGCTGCAGCAACAAACTGGACAAGTTGCTATAAGGCAGCTCAAAAGCCATTGAGAAAACAATGGACGTCAGGTAAACAATCATAATAAAGCCGCAAGAGACAACGCTCTGAAAAAATTTCAATAAAAATATGCATAAATATATATTTTTCTCACTGAAAATTTACTTAATACATACCAGCATAATGGGATCCGCATGCGTGCTGGCCGTTGTCAGACCATAGATGAATGAAATCACCAATGGATTAAGTAAATATATGGCATAAGACAATCGATTTAAATGCTGAAAAGGACGCGCCTCCAACAGGCGTGACCACCAGACGCCACGCCCCTTGGCACTGCCCACAATCATCCAGCAAACACTCAGCGAGAAGGCCACTCTGCCCAGCACAAACAATGATATGGTAATTAAATGGCCCAAATCACGCTTAACAGTTGAGTAAATACAAATGAAGAAGACTAAAAGACAAAAATGCCAGAGATATCGATCCTGTTGTTCAGTTAATCCATATTGCAAACGTCGCTCCAATAAACCCCAAGCAGCCATGGCGCCCACAATATACGGCAGGATGCGTACAAAGGGATTTATATAGATCTGTGTGCCCGTGGCATAGGTGGAATCAAAGGAGAACTCAAACTTGTGATTAATGCCAATGCCATAGGACCATATAATGGTGGCCAATAATCCAGCGATAGTCACATATTTTGCAGACTTGGGACGCCTATAAAGAGAGAGCGAAAAAATAATGTTAATTAATTAATTAAATAAGGTTTATTAAAGCCTAGAAAGTGAGCTTGATACAGTGGGAGAAACGGCTGATTTATATACGATTTATTAATAACTTCTACAAAAATTATGCTATTTTTATAGGGATGTTTTTTTTTTTGTTTTTGGATATACCATAAATTAAATTTAATGTAGAAATAATTTTTTATTTTAATGCAAATTTTTTATATATTATTTTTTTTAAATTTGTATTAAATTGCTCTACTCGATATAAGGCCGGTTTTGCCCAAGTCTAAGGCATTTCCTTAGCAATTTTTATAAAAAAAAAAAATTATTTTTAAATATTTAAGAAATATATATTTATAATAATATGCTCTTAGAAATGCACAAAGTTGACCAAAGGATGATTTTCAATTTTGAAACACGATTACTCGCTAATGCAACTAAAAACAACTTTGAACTCTTTAATTTATTAAATTTTGGACATTTCTTTATAATGATTAAAATTAAAAAAAAGCATTGGATGACTTCTAATTTTTGTTTGTGGTGAACCTTTCTGTGGAAATACCCATATACACATCTTAACAAAATTTGGTATAAGGAATATGTGTGGGAAAATCCGATTTTCATTCGGAATTGTGTTTTGATTATGGTAAAATTTAATAATTCTGTAAGCCTTTTTTTAGCCTATTTTTTTAGATATTTTGCGACTCATGATTTCTATGAAAGCTACCCTGAGAGTCTTTATCAAATCTTGGTCAAAACTCATCCGATTTTTATTCAGAATATCGTGTTGATCAGGGTTTAATCTTTAAATTGATTTTTCATTTAAATCTAAATTGAAATATTTTTCATTACTTTTTGTTAGATATTTTCTGACATTTTATTTTAGTAAGTAGATAAATAGCCTTTAGAGACTTTCTATACCCATAACTCTGTCAAAATTCACTCGATTTTTATTCGGAATGATGTTTGGATTATATTTTGGCCTCTAAATTGATTTCTCATTTAAAACTGATAATAAAAATTTATTAGACCTTCCGTAGGTATTTTCTGATATTATTTTATATATTTTTATATCTATATATATTTTTATATATTTATATATTTTTAATATATTTTTATAGGTTGAAGAATAAACCTAGAGACTTCATACTCCCATAACTTTGTCAAAACTCATTCGATTTTTATTCGGATTTGTTTTGATCATAGTTTGACCTCTTAATTGATTTCCCATTCAAATCTGAAATTTAAATTTTTTTCACTTTTTTATGTAAATTCTAACAACTTATTTTTATAGAAGAAACCCTTAGAAACTTCGGTTTAAATCTATTAAAGGCGTTATACTTTCGGTAAATTTTCCCTATTTATTTTTTAACCCAAATCATTTAACACTCACTTGGCATACAGGAACAATATCGCATTGGCCAACACAAAGAATTGCATATCACAGGCCAAACTCCAGCTCCAATTGGCGCACATTTCCCGATGATCAAAGAGATTCTGTATAAAGAGGAGATTACGCCACCAGTGCTGGGTGCAGAGCTCATCAAATCTTTCATTAATATGATAAACTGAAGTATCTCCAATATAGGCAAATACCAAATCCACACTGCCCATGACAATGAGATAAAGTGGACCCAATCTTAAGTAGCGATGAAAGATCAATTTGCCAAATAGCTTGAGATTTCCAACTAAACCATTTTGACGCACTGCATCCATTTGTTTAATATTGCGTAGAAAATTATAAGTTTGCAGAAAGCCACTATAAAAATTTAAAGATTAATAATAATAATTTAGAATTTGGTTGAAAAATCTCACCTGATGGTAAAGAAAACATCCACCAGCAATGGAGCTGTGGACACATACTGAAAAAACACTTGTTCCGCATAGGATATAAGTTCCGTTTTGTTGTGCACTGTAAAGTACATATACCACACCACATGGAATACCAATATCCAGATGGCACACACAAATCGTAGTCCATTTAATAGCGGTATCTCCGAGGAGTTGCTCTGCCGTGTGGCACAAAGTTTACGCCAATTGTTGGACACATCGTAGCAACTGACAAAGTTCTGCAACGGCTGCCACTTGAGCATCGAGTGCAATGCTCTCCATAGCTCGGATTCAACTGGAGCCAGACCAGCTGCATCTTCTTGGCCCTGTTTGGCAGCCCTTAGCTGCTGGGCGCACAACATGAAGGCACATGTTGCAAGTATAGATGCCACAACAAGTTTGAAGCTCAAACGATCATAGAACACATCGCGCAGTTTGAGTTCCTTCATATATAGTACTTCGGGACGCATCTCATGTATATCATTTTCCATAAAGCTGCCTGCCACATAATCCCTGGTCAAATTCTTAATCTCAGCCGATTGACAAGCGCTGGGCAGGCACAAACCAATATGTAAAATTTGATCGGACATCACCTTGATCTCAACCTGCCAAGGTGAATTATGCCGCAAATATATAACACGATAATCCATATCAAAGGGCGCCGACTGTGTTAGAATTCCATAATGCATAATCCGCTCATAGTTCTTGGAGAGCGTTATGCCCACAGGACGCTGTACGCTTCTACAGGTCTCCCGACTGCCCAGCCAATAGTTTTGACCAAACACAAAACCCGATGACTTGCTGCCAGAGGCATCAAGAACTGCAAAAGATTGGGAAATGAGGTTAAATAATAGTCAATTGAAATATATTAAGTAGTAATTAAATAATAATTAAATAAATTTATCATATTCCTGACAAGCTTTGCCTCAGCTTACAAATAAATTTTAATTTATTTAACTACGTTTCAAAAATGAAAAATAATCAATCAATTTTTATTTTATTTTGATTTTGATTTCAATTATTCATTATTAAAAAAAAAGAACGCTCGCTCTTAAGCTTTATAGTAAAATACATATATATATAAGTTCATACTATAATGTAATATTATTTTTTAATAAAAACTAAAAATTCCGTACTAAAAAGATATGTTTAAAAAATGTTTTAGCTGACATTTACCTTATATTTAGTAATAAATAAATACGCAAATTTTAACTAAAAAAAATATAAATAAAAATATTTAAAAATACTAAAACACTACGCAAAGTGTTGCATACTTTTAGGTGCTGGGTTTGTGCACTTGTGCTATAATTCTTAAGTTGCTTAAGCAGACAGAATATAAAGCCTTCGTTGTTTTTCCAAATTAAACTTCTTTTTTTTTTAAGAGATTAAGTCTATTTATTTAGTGTTTTAAAATCAACTAACTGTAAGTTATTATTTCGATAAATAAACTGGTTAAACTTTAAGCACAAATTACTTTAGCACAATATTTTAATAAAATAAAGTTAACTTTTTATTTTTAAATGAAATGGAATAATTTTAAAGTAAGATCAATTTTATTATAATTGCATACAAAATATTTATAAAAGCAAAAATGATAAGGTAATAAATCCGTTAGTGAAATATAAACAAAAAAAATTAATAAAAATAAAAAAAAAGTAATTTAATTTTAGATTTTTAGTGCTTGTTTCCTTTCCGAAAATATCAGCTATATGATTTTTAAAATAAAAATTACGATAAAATAACTTAATTCCATACTTTCTTATAATACTCAAAAAAAATATATTTATTTTTGATTTTTATTTAAAAATTGCAGAACCTTCAATTTATTTTCCATTATTATTTAAAAGTCATTAAGTAACACTTGTATTTTATTTTAATAGAAAAAAGTAATATTAATTATTTTTTTTATAAATTGAGAGAGGTATTTGGAAATTTTTATTATAAGAACTAAAATTAAATAATTTTAGTTTTAGAATATTTATTTTTATTTATATTTATTTATTTTTTGACTTAGAGTATTTATTTTGAAAAGTATTTTAAATCAAGTTTAATATTGCCAATCAAATAAAAACAAAATATTGAATTTTGAAAATTTTCAAAATTTTTTGCAAAAAGTGTAAGGGGTAAGTATGCAAAAAAATGAAAAAAATTTCATATGAAAAATTTTCTTTAATTTAAATGTAAAATTAATCTATAAGTAAAACCTGTTCAGTTTTGATAAAGTTATGAGAACTTAAAGTCAAATTTTTGTGGAATTTTGTGTCGAAAAATTGAAATACAGCAAATATTTCCGATAAATAAAACTACTAAGAAAATTTGGAAATATTTTATAGATGAAACTAAACTAAACTAAACTAATACAGCAAATATTTCCGATAATTAAAACTACTAAGAAAATTAGGAAATATTTTATAGATGAAACTAAAAGATGTTTTTAACTTTTATTTAAATAAAAGTTGTTTAATTATTTTTTACACACCTTTCATAGCCCAAGGCTGTTTGCTGAGAATCCCACGTTGCACATGCTTCAATTGGGAATGACATAGTGTATTCACATTGCTGGTGTTGGCCACTTCTGTGAGGCCATAGATGACAGAGCTGCGTTCCAGTATTGCCTCATGTCTGTCAATCTTTGGGATTGACTCTGCCGCAGAGAGTGTCACCTCTGTCAATTGTGGCAGTGACCAAACATTGGTGCCATTCAGTATTTTACTAGTATAACTATGATGATATTGTTGTTGTTGTTGTTGCAGTCGCAGTGTGGAATCATTCAGTTCAGCTTTAGAGATGCAGAGTCCACAGATGAGATTCAGCAGCAGGGCTGTAACTCTACCATATCGATGTCCAATCATGACCGCGTTCAAGCGGCTTTTGCTGTTGGCCCAACTGAAAGCAATCACAACCGATTAACAATGAATAAAGAGCATTATTGTCAATGCCATGGATAGTTAAATAATACTCTAGTGTTGTACTCTATAATGTTTTCCAACTCACTTTTGCGTATAGAGGGCATATGTAAATACAATTAGTGTATTGTCAGGTGCACTTAACGCTTAACGCTTCCCCCTATCCGGAACTGTATTTTTGTATGCCCTTACAAAAAGGGTATTTTAATTTTGTCTCGATTTGTGTAATGCATAGTAGGAGACGTCTTCGATCACTTAAAGTATATATATTCTTGGTCAGGAGAACGAGCTAAGGAGATATAGCCATGTGCGTCTGTTCGTCTGTTTCTATGCTATCTTTTTGGCTTTATCTTTGAGCTAGCTTGATAAAACTCGGCACAGATATAGCTTGATAATTTACTTAGTTTGTGTGTCAAAATCAGCCCGATCGGACTTCTATATCATATAGCTGCCATAGGAACAATCGCAGACACTTCATTTTCATGAAAAGTGTTTGTATGGAAAACTTTTTTTTGTTTTTCAAGATTTCAAAACCTAAATTGGCATATCGGTGCATATATACGATTTGTGCAATCTGATCAAATTTGAAAAAAATCGGACTACTATATCTTATAGCTCCCATAGGAACAATCGGTCGAAAGTGCTCGTTTGAAAAACTTTATTGTTTTTTAAGATATCAAAACCAAACTTGGCTGACCAATGTAGAAATACTATTAGTACAATCAGACTAACTTTGATAAAACTCGGCACAGATATAGCTTGATATTGTATGTAGTTTGTGTGTAAAAATCAGCCAGATCGGACTACTATATCATATAGCTGCCATAGGAACAATTGCAGACACTTCATTTTCATGAAAAGTGTTTGTAACTTGGCATACCGATGCATATTTACGATTTGTACAATCTGACCAAGTTTGACTAAAATCGGACCACTATATCATATAGCTGTCCTAGGAACAATTGTGTCAAAAATGAGTTTTTCCATGCAAAAGTATTTAAAATTTTCTTAAAAGACAATTGCAAGAGTATATATAGCTTCGGCGTGCCGAGATCAACCCGTTCTTTCTTGTTTTTGAAAATCATTAACTAAAAGTGCTGCTTGTAGTACTATAAAGAAAACCCTTTAGTAGTCCCATTTATTATTGTTTTTGTAGTAGAAGATATTTAACAAATGTCAGCTCATTAAGAGTTTTGCACGTGTCGCACCCGAATTTGTATATTGTTCGTTGACAATGGCCATAGATCGATCGAACGGGTTTTGCAGGCAAACAAATCAAGTTCAAACATCAATTACCCCCTTACCAAGTTTTCTGTTTTTCTGTTATTTTTCTATTTTTTTCTATTTTTTTTTTTAGGCGTAAGTGCGCCTCAATGTCAGCACTCGTGACGTACATAGATACAGACATATAGTATACGGTTATTTGCAACGGATTAGTTTAGAGCCCGGTTGGGCCAAAAGTGCGCCTCAATGTCAGCACTTGGTGACGTAGATACAGAGTATATTGCAGCGGATTAGCGCTGGGCCCAGAAAACAATTAAAAAAAAGAAAAAAGTTGTAGAAAAAAAAAATAATAAAAAAATAAAATAAAATCATAAAATCACAAAGTCACTTGAAGGTTTATTCGGGTTGTCTGTCAAAAAAAATATTCGTACTTGCCAATTTAATATTTTACTTGACTCAATGCTGATTTGTTCATGAATTCTCAATTGTTTATTGATTGTAAAGCTTAGCAGTCAAAGATTTTTTTTTGGTTTCATAAACAAAAATAAAGTCTGACTTGCCCACAACAAGATTTCTAAGTATTTTTTATTTTTTTGATCTAAAGCCTGTACTTATTTATTTTGTTGCTGTATAAATTAAATGTTGACCAATTGCCTGTTTGGCAATTACTTATCCCGTTTCAGTATTTATGAAATAATTATAATATTATTATTATTTGTTCAGTTGTTCAGAGATATTTTGGCAAATGTCGGGAGAGTATGGCAAAAAAAAATTAAGACCCTGCGGTGTTTTGCCAAATTAAATGCGCGTGCGACATTTGCAAAAAAAAAATAAAATCGAATTTATAAGATAAAAACGAGTGTTATGGTGCACTATGATTGACTATAAATATACCCTATAAGCAATAAAAAATATATAATATATATAATTTACAATTTATAATATATTTATGTTGTTCAGAAAGCAATATAGCAAATTTGTATGTTTATGGCGTGCGACATTTGCAAAAAAAAATAAAATCGAATTCAAAAGTTAAATATGAGTATTATGGTCGAGTATAACCGACTGTAGATATACCCTATAAGCTGTAAAAAATATATAATATATATAATTTGCAATTTATAATATACTTTTGGTACACAGATAGCAACATAGCAAATTTTGATATTTCTAGACTTCGATAACTTTTAGACTTCGATAACTGTGCGTTTAAATAGACAAACAAACGAATCAGGAATATATATAAATATATAAATGTGCGGAGCTGCCTGTTTTTGCTTTTTACACAAATTTGCACTGTTTTATGATGCCCTTTTGGCCATTTTTATTGTGTTGGCACATAAATTTGTATATATTAAACACGATATATATATTTATGCAGCCTGACATGGTTTGGCTGTAAGTTTTTTTATTTTTATTTTTTTTTTTTTTTTTACCAATCCCCAGGCCCGTTTCCATAGCTGGTTAGTTAATTGCTCTTCGATGAAACCATTTCAAGGGCAATCCAACTTTGGCTTTTGCATCTCTTTTTTTTTAATATTTTGGTTATACATAATGCAAATGAGCCGGCGCCTTCACATTTTTTTTTTTTTATTTATTTTGGGATCCGTTTTAATAATGCCCATTTTTGGCAACATTATTTTATCATTTTTTTTATAAACAAACAAAGGTTTTGTAATCATATTTGGCAGTGTTCATTTGGTTTCACGATTAAAATGCAGCATTCAAGTTTATGGGCGTTAATAATGTTATCGATTTTTAGACACATTGTTTATAAACCTGTGCAGATTAAGCATCAAGGTTGTCCTATATAAATATATTATGCATTTGATATACATTTTAGATTTATAGCACCAGAAAAAACAATTAGACTTACTTTAACGAACGCAGAAACTTAATTAGTTTTAAAAACCGATGGGCGAATTGAAGTGTAATTAGGTTTTGAAATTTAGTTTAAAATTCAACCTATTTTGATTTCTACACTTTATTACTTTTAATGGTTGATTTTTTTGACTTTAAATAAAAGTACATATAGCAACACCTCACACAAAAAACGAACATTAAAACTTAATCTAAATTCGCTTAATTTTTTTTTTTTGCTTGAGTTGCGCACGTCTGAGCTTTACCGAGAAACTGCGGCGCCCTGCGTCTCGTCTTGAACATTTATAAACTCGGCGACTTTAAAATCGAAGCAACAGCAGCACGTGAACAGGTAGCAGCATCAACAGGCAGCAGCATCAACAGCAGCAGCAGCAGCAGCCGTCGCGTTGTCGCTACAAGAGATTGAACAACAACAAAAACCCAAAACACATCATCATCAACAACATCAACAACAATAAAAACAAAAGTAAAACGCTTTCTGGTTTTCTTGGTGACTTTTTCGTAACCATTTCGTTGTCATACCGAATTCCAGACAATTAACCGGCATATGCATTTCCGAGCTTTTATTATATTGACTGATCAAGATCATCGCTACGTCACAAGGTGAGACTGCAGTTCTTAAAGAGATGCGTTCATTGCACTGCCTTGATAACGGGTTGGCGCTATTTCCGCACATAATTTAGGTGCGGCCTAAATATTAAAATTGTATACTAAATATGTCAAATTATAAAATTAATATAATGACTAAAAAGACGACTAAATTGATATGTACATTTAATAAAATTAGCCTTACATTACGCCAATCTTTTAATATTAACCAAACAAGAATAATTCTTTAAGAAATTCTAAAAAATAAAAAAATAAAAATATTTTATATATAAAAACACAACAATAAAAAGCTTTTCAATCATTTTATTGTTGCTGAAAATCAATTAAGTATTTTTCTGCGTACAGAAACAATTTATAACTTTTTACAAGCCCCTGCATTAATACAAAACAATAAATTTCAAAAACTGCGCCGAGTAAAAACCAAAAATTTAATAAAATTCAAATGCCCGCTGCACAACTGCTACCAGCTGGCAACGCCATGCACTTTACGTAAAATTCATATGGTCACACTTAACAAAGTGGCAACTCTACAGCCAGCAACCAGAGCTGCTCTGGCATCTGCCAGCAGTCTGCTGCCTATCGTTATCGGGGCAGTCATAGCAGGTCGAGAAATCATTATAAAATAGCAAAAATTAAAGTGAAACGACGCGAAAAATAAAATCGCAATAAAATTAGTCAAAATTAAAACAAATAAACGACGCGCAAACGATAACTAAAACGGTGCAATTGCTAATTAATTTATAACAGCTAAACGAAAACTGCGCAGCATTCAAGTAAAAAAAAAAAAGAAGAAAAAAAATACAGCTTCAGGAAAAGAGCCATAAAAATCGATTCTCCAACGAAGTCACACACAGTCATACAACGCGGTGGGGCCAGGAGAGTGACTTTTCGCGCGGGCGTCGGTGGAGCGCCCCCAGTGTTAACATTTCTTCTTTTTGCCTAATTACTTGCCAAAAAAGTCCAAGTGTGTGTGTGTGTGTGTGTGTCTGTCTGTGAGTTATTGTTGTTTGTTTGTGAATCGTACAGGATAAACTCATAATTGTAATTGGTCAACAAGCGTACTAATTTGAAGCAAATATTTGAGGCATCGCATAGCCCAAATAAAAGCGCAAAGCAAATAAAGAAAATTCCAAAACACAAAAGAGCAGCAATAATAACAAAACTGGTGTGTGTGTGTGTGTGTTTGTGCAATACATATGTATGTGTAATAAATAACAAAAGTCAAGAATGAAATGGAAATAAACCCCCCTCACCGCCGCCCCACATGACGCACTATTGCTTCAGCTTCTGCTACTGTTAGGCGTGTGCGTGGCGCTAATTGAAAGGCTCCGCACAATTTAGGGGGCTACTATAACTAACCAAGTTTGAGCTCGCTCGCCCGCCCGCCCCCCTCTTTTATGTGTGAGTCACCTGCCTTCCCCAAAAATAAAGATTGCGTGCCACAGAGCGAATTCTCGGCGGGCACAAACCGAAAACAAAACTGGATAACAGTCAACAACAACAACAACAACAACAACAACAAGAATACCGTCCCATTCATATCCCTTTTAATTTGGAGAAAGAGCGAGAGAGAGTGTGAGTTGGGTGCATGAATCAGTCACCCACACAAGCACATAAACATAGACGCAGACACAGACGCACGCACAGGCCATAATCCCATATATACATATATATACTACAATATAAAAGTGAGAGTACGTCAAGGCCTTCACGATGTCAAGTGATAAGATCAAAGTTGCTGTGAGGGTGCGACCCTTTAATAGACGTGGTAAGTACAGCCTACAACAACAACAACAAAAATAACAAATTTAGCATAAAAATGAGCCCATTAGGAGGCTTGACGCGACTACCAAAAATATTATTAATTAAGATGAAATGGGCGAAATAGAAAAAGCACTTAAAATTGCCAAAATCCAAAAAAATCCAAAAAAACAAAATACCTCTCTTATTATTAGATTACCAAAAATATTCTAAATTCAGAAGAAATGAGCGAAAGAGCTAAAACCTTTAAAAATTGGTAGAATAAAAAACCTAAAAAAAACCTAAAACGAAAAAGGAAAAACCTTTAAAAATTGCTAAATTCTGTGGCGATTTTTTTTTTAATAGAAAATATATTATAGAATACAGCTATTAATATTTGGATAACCCCTTTAAAGCTTCCGAATATCCTAAAAAAAAATTTGCCTTACTGAATTGTCTTTATTTTATTTGCTGGAATTTGTAGTAAGAACTTGCTATAGAGATCACAGCAAATATTTTAATATCCTTTTAAGATTGTGATTTGAATTGATAAGAAAAATATTTAGAAGCCCCTTAAATATGCAAAAAATAAAAAATTTCTAAAATGTTGCCTTGTATTAAAAAATGAATATACACTCCTTAGAACTTATAGAAAATCTATTTATCTGTCAGAATTCGCAACAAGAAAATATTTTTAAATATATTACCAAGCCATCTATAACTTGAAACTCAAGAAATTGCTCAACAAATGCACAATTGCAAATATTGAAATTCTGTTGTTTGTATCTTGTAGCTTGAATCCACTTTAGACTAAAGTAATCTATAACTAATGGCATTTTTTCTTTGTTTTATAATCTCAATGGAGCTTTTTAGAGCACAAACTACTTGTATGCAGTTGTTTGCATTTTTTTGTAGCTGTTTCTTTTGTTACAATTGCAATCAATAATGCATATAGTCAGCAAAAATGTGCTTTATTTTCGGGATATAACTAAATTTGCATAGTCGGTTGGTTGCCTCGTTGCCTCGTGGCTTGGTGGCTTCTTTTACATGCAAATGTTGTTTCCTTTGGCTTTTGCAAAGGTCGCCTCGTTTTTCAATGCAACGTTAGCAATTTTATTATTTTTTTTTTATTCTTATTTTAGCCTTGCAGACTGACTGACTAACTGACTGACTGCCTGTAAGAAACGATTTTCATTTCCAGCTAATTTTTCGTTTCTATTGTGCATGAGGTGAAACCTCAAACGTCAAGTGTTGCAACAACAACAAAAAAAAAATACAAACAAAAAAGAATCGACTAACTTCGGCACGCCGAAGCTATATACCCTTGCAATGGTCTTTTAAGAATATTTTGAATGCCAACTTTGGTTTTGATATCTTAAAAAACAATAAAGTTTTTCATACGAGCACTTTTCAGCCGGTTTTTTTCTATGGGAGCTATAAGATATAGTGTTCCGATTTTGCTCAAACTTGATCAGGTTGTACAAATTGTAAATATGCATCGATATGTCAATTTTATTTTTGATATCTTGAAAAACAAAAAAGTTTTTCATACAAACACTTTTCATGAAAATGAAGTGTCTGCGTTTGTTCCTATGACAGCTATATGATATAGTGGTCCGATCGGGCTAATTTTGACATACAAACTACATAAATTATTAAGCTTTATCTGTGACGAGTTTTATCATGCTAGCTCAAAGATAAAGCCAAAAACTTTGCATAGAAACAGATGGACAGACAGACATGGCTATATCTCCTCAGCTCTTCGTCCCGACCAAGAATATATATACTTTATGGGGTCGTAGAGGTCTACTACTATGCATTACACAATTAAAGATAAAATTATAATACCCTGTTGTAAGGGTATCAAAAAACTGCAACACACAAAGTAAAATAAACGTAATACAATGTTTCCACTTCCAATGTCAACGACGATCATTCATTTGACTTATCCATATGACTCACATACATGCACAAGCACACACGCATACAAATACACAAAGGCGCAGCGGAAATGTGGGCAGTGGAAGAAAAGGAGGCAAAAGACAAGCGCTGGATAACTATAGCGCTCGCGCGGGTTGAACGGGGTCAATTTGAGCCCCTCTCTCTCTCTCTCTCTGTGTGTTGTCCGCTGTGTGCGGTGCGTCAAGTGGAAGTCATTTGCCATTTGCCATTTACTTTATTTTTTTTATTTTCCACTTCGCACATGTTTCGTGCTTTTATTCTTCGCATGTGTGTTTGGTTATTTTGTTTTTATTCTTTTTTATGCGCTGTTTCCATCTGTCTATTTTGTCTCGCTTTTTATTCCTTGCTTTGCGCTGTTTCCATCTGCGCTTTGAGTGTTGCCAAATCACTTTTTGGGGTATTTTTGGGGCTGGTTTTGTGTCATGTTTTTCTAAAGCTTGCACTATGGGGCAATTGAATGTTTTACTGGAAAAAAATAAATAAATTATTATGAATATAATAATTATTAATTATTATTATTTAAATATATATATTAAACTTTAATGTTGAAATTTTTAACATTTGCGCAAACTGTTATGTTAACAGCTGTGTAAGCAGCTGTTGCATTGATTTAAATTTTAAAGATTAATTTTAATTATTGACATTTTTTTTATATAAATCAAAACAAAATATTTTTTTTTTTTTAATATTACTTTTAATTATTGACATTTTTTTTAAATAAATCAAATAAAGGGTATTTTTTAATATTAATTTTATTTATTGATATTTTTTTAAACAAATCAAAGTGGTGCCAACCTGTGGCTGTATAATATATAATTATATAAATACAATAAATTGTAACGTTAAAAATTTTAACATTCACGCACTGTTAAATTAACAGCTGTTATAGCAGCTGTTTTAAAAGAAAAGCAAGCGCATGAATTTTAAAGATTAATCATTGTAATTTTTTGTTCAATAAAAATCAAAAATAATTGTTATATTTTTATTTTCAATAACACTTTTAAACCAGATCTATAGTATTTACAAAAAATTATACACCTAGAATTCGCTTAATCATTGATTTATTAAATTATTATAGAAAAGTGGTTTAATTCGTGAATTCATATGTGCCATCCTGTAGTCCGTTGAATAATCATTTCTAAATTAATTATTATAGATATTTAATTCACTAAAAAAAATGTGTTCTATTTTATTAAATAAAATAACACTAAGGACCAATTATGGTCTATGTGAGATCATCATTTGGTAATCAACCGGTATAACCTAACCTAAGCTATTAAATTAAATGCTTAACGTTCCAAAATGTTTTATTAAATAAAAAGTAAAATATGCCCATAGTAACTTGTGATTCGTTTTGCTTTTCTCGCTTGATTCACTGTCCGATTACTTATGAGTGTATTTGCTTGTTTGACTGTCCAAATTGATAAGCTTGTCTAGAACAAGCACATAGAATGTTATCACAAAATGCTGATAATGCCTGATAACACACGTAATACACACAGGTTAGTCAATTTTTCCCCCAAACAACTTTTTAGTGACATCTTACGCATCATTCCATATTTGGGGCATTGCTAACGACCTCTTGCAAGTCACAAAAGCGTAAAATTTAAACTATAGAAACAATAATAATAACAACAACAACGGTAAACAAAACGCTTGAAATGAAGTCAGAGCTCTCGAAAGCTAACAAAATATAAAAAATATAAAAAGCTTTAACCTGTTTTCCCTGCCTTTTGACCAACAATCTAATTGTGAGCGTCTCTAGCTCTCTCTCTGTCTTCGTCTCTATATATATTTATATGGTAATTTCAACATTTGAGCAGACCCACACTTTAAGGTTATGGTATAGAAATGTCCAAATCAACAACGGAACTATAAGCTACAGCTGCTCAACTGACCAGAACTTGCAAGCCAACCACAGAAAATGGGGCCAAACCATCAAATTATTTATGACACGCCTTTGTTGCAAGCAACACACACTATACACACACACACACACACACACACACACACATAATAACACTTTGATGTGCCACTGTTGATGTGAGTCCTTTGTGGTTACACGGCTTTCTCTCGATTATTCGATATCTTGCGGGGTTTGCTGCCCTTTTTTTTGTTATACCCTTACAACAGGGTATTATAATTATGTCTCGAAATGTGTAATGCATAGTAGGAGACGTCTCCGAGCCCATAAAGTATATATATTCTTGGTCAGGAGGACGAGCTGAGTCGATATAGCCATGTCCGTCTGTTTCTATGCTAAGTTTTTGGCTTAATCTTTGAGCTAACTTGATGTAATTCGGCACAGATGAAGCTTGATAATATATGTAGTTTGTATGTCAAAATCAGCCCGATCGGATTACTATATCATATAGCTGCTATACGAACAATCGCAGACACTTCATTTTCATGAAAAGTGTTTGTATGAAAAACTTTTTTGTTTTTCAAGATATCAAAACCAAACTTCACATATCGATGCATATTTATTTATAAATACAATCAGATTAAGTTTGGACAAAATCGGAACACTATATCTTATAGCTGCTATAGGAACAATCGGTCGAAAAGTGCTCGTATGTAAAACTTTATTGTTTTTTTAAGATATCAAAACCAAAGTTGGCTTTCAAAATTTTATTATTAGACTATTGCAAGGGTATATAGCTTCGGCGTGCCGAAGATAGCCTTTTCTTTCTTGTTTTTTTTTTTCTTTCTTTTTTTTACCATGTCCATGTCATGTAGGATTTATTTTTGTGGCGCAGCGCAACGGAAGTAAAGTGACCAGGAGCTGCAAATAAAAGCATATATAGAGTATATACAATATATCCAAATGTGTAGCTTACAAGTACAGTAAAAGCTAACTAAAACTGATTTAATTTGTATTAATGTTTTTTTTTTTTTATTATATTTTTGATTATTTTTGTGGGGATTATAAATTAATTTAATTGAGACAAACTAATTTTTCTTGGGTTTTATTAAATGTACAATAATTTATGTACAAAAATGTATATATAAATGTATATATTTAATATACAAGAATATATTTATATAAGTACACTGAGAACTCTTTAAAACTTTATTTATTGTAATATTTACAGGCCCTTTAAAGCGTTTTTAAATTGAATAATTTAAAGGCAATCTTAATCATATTGCCCACTTTTAAATACAATAAATTTTATAGAATAAAATATATATTAAGTAGCATTTATTATAGGGTCAATAAACTGATAATCCTAATCATTTTAATTCAACAAAGATATTAATTGTTTGCTATATATAATAAATAAATACATAGGTATAGAATAGATAGCCTCGATTTTTTTATTGCAAGAGTAAGGTGTATTTTAAATAAAAATAGAGTTTAAAAATAATATACGTAAATTCAACTTGCATTTTACTTATTTTTTATATACATATACAGCTGCGGTCAAATTAATAGTACCGAGTGTAAAAACTCAATATTAAAGTACTTTAAATTTATCCAAATTCTTTATTTATTTTTTTTTGGAGAACGTTAAAATATTGTGAAACAACATTTTTTTGACTGAATTAATTTTTAAATTTTGTAATTTTTTCCTGTAATAACCTAAAAAAAAGGCCGTTTGAAACAATAGTATATTTTATATGTATTTGAATAGTGTATTTTATATATGTTTTAATAGCAATTAAACATTGGTTTAACTGACAAAGCAAATCTGATGTCAAAAGTTTTCTTTTTGATTTGTAGAAGTAAAATTATATATATTTTTAATTGAAGATTTTTTTGCTTTTCATTTTATAATTTTTTTTATTTTATTTTCATTTTATAATTTACATTTTTTTTTATTAGATTTTCTTGCTTTAATTTTTTTTTGAATTTTTAATTTAATATTAAAATTTTGTAGTTTAATTTTATAAAACTTATATACGTTTCTATAGCCAAGCTTAACTGTAGCGATATTTGAAATACACAAAAAACCATCGATATATTAGAATAAGAAAGTTTAAGTATAAATAAACATGTAAACTTAATAACAAGATTTTTGTTTTTGTAATAAAGCTGGCAATAAATCAACAAATAACATTAAGGTTTTTCCACTTTAACTTTTTTTGTAAAACTCAATTTCATTTCTAATGCTCCTCGTGGACTGTCAAACTTATAAGATATTTCATCTAACTCGTAAATATTTAATAACTTTAACAAACAACTCGGCTAACTTTTTGATTAACAGCTGCCCCGAAATTGAGAGAATGTTTGCCAAGCTTTTAAATAATTTTTATGTTTTGTTAATACAAATGAAACTTACGAGAGAAACTACAACTAGTATGCTCTATGAACTATGGGAAAAGAGAGCTTTAGACATATTTTTAAATAGATTTTTAAAAGTAAAAGTAAGTCGAAAATAATGATTATAAAAAATGATTTAAAACTCTTCTTGGTTGAACTTGCGGGGTTTGTTTAAATTTTTAAAATTTAAATCAAACTTGTTTCAGAGACTACACCCAAATTTGTTTTATTTAACTTTTTTGATAGACAAACCATATTTTTAACAAATTTGCTGGCCTAGTTACAAAGTTTACAATCAATTAAAGTTGTTTAACTTTTTTTTGGTATGAGTCAGCTTTACAGGCTTCACTGTAATGTTAGCTGGCTTGAAAATGTCTTCCTGCCTGGCCTGTGTTGACCTGTGTCTTCCTGCCTAAACTCTGCCTTCCTGCCTGGGCCTGTCCTTTGTTTGTTTTTTGCCCAGGACAATGGCATAGAGTTCCAAAAATATTTCAACAATTTTTCAGCTAGAACATTTGTATTTTTTTTTGGCTCTTTTTTTTACGGGGAATTGCAATGTACGTTTTTAGCTGTAAGTAGTAAATATTTCATGGCTAAATATTTATTGCGCTGCACGTTTTGAGCAATAAATTTGTTTTTTTCGAAATTACAATTATTTGAAAGGTTCGCGTTTTTTTTTTTATTATTATTATTATAAGTATGTACTTAGATTGTGGCCTAGCATTGGACTTGCCACGCTTATATATATAGTACATGCAGCTATATATATACACATTTATCGCCTTCATTATACAATGAATATAAATATGTATATATATATTTAGTATATATGTTATTTTCGCACTTATATACGAAAGCTGCTGACAAACCAACAAGGCACATAACTCGTACTTAGTATATATCTATCACATATATAATTATATACTATATATATATTCCATTTCTGAGCTTGTTATCAACCTTGTGCTGAAAATATGAAAATAACTCAAATAATAACATATATATTATATGCATTGCATTTTAATCCCCCTCTCTCTTCCTTTATCTCCTTTTTTATTGACAGAAATCGAATTGGGTACAAAATGCATCGTCGAAATGGACAAACAGCAAACAATATTGCAAAATCCGCCATCGCTGGAAAAAATGGAAAGGTAAGCAAACAATAAACTAATAAAACTAACTTTCAATTAAAATTGTCCCAGATAGCGTAAATATAAAATATTTTGTATATTTTTTATATCAAAATAAATCATGTTCTTTGAGCAAATTTATGAAAAAGTTTTTATGGCAATTTTAATGCTCAAAAAGTAAACCAGACAAATCTAAAAAATTATTTGCAATTTAAAAAAAACTTAATTTGGTCGTCATTTTAAATATATTTTAATTTAATATTTATTGAGATTTCTGCAAGTATTTTTATTGAGATAAAATATCAAACTTAATGAAGAGTTATATTCCAATTTATATGAATAAAAACAAAATCATTTTAATGTGATTTTTATAAAACATAAAACATAATCTATACCTTCATATTCTTTTTTTTTGAGATTGCTCCAAGTATTTTTATTAAGATAAAATATTAAACTTTCGATCTTTAAGTATTTAAAAATAAAAATAGAATTTTTAGTATAATTTTTGAGCAAAAAAAGAATGGAACTTTCGACATTTTACTATTTAAAAATCATACTAGAATTTTAAATTTAATTTTTGAGCAAAAATATAAAATTCAATTAATAATAATTTTTGTAGAATTTTATTTTTAATTAATAGTTATTTCTCAATTTGTATGAAAAAATCCAACAAAATCATTGAAATGTGATTTTTAAAAATAAAACATAATCTTTACCTTACTTAAATCTCTGATATATTCACTTTTAAATAACTTTCACTGTATTCTTTGTATTTTCTCTAATTTATGCAGAAAACAACCAAAGACATTTGCATTCGATCATTGCTTCTACTCGCTGAACGCCGAAGATGACAGCTTTGCGTCACAGGAGACGGTCTTCGATTGCGTGGGACGTGATATACTGGATAATGCATTTCAGGGCTATAATGCATGCATATTCGCCTACGGCCAGACGGGTAAGCCAACTCTTTTAACTCTATATACCAAACAATATTGTGACTCACTTTAATATTCTCGTTTTAGGCTCTGGCAAATCATACACAATGATGGGTTCACAGGAGAGTAAGGGCATTATTCCACGACTTTGTGACAAGCTCTTCTCGGCGATAGCAAACAAATCCACACCGGAACTCATGTACAAAGTGGAGGTATCCTATATGGAGATATATAATGAGAAAGTCCATGATTTGTTGGATCCCAAGCCGAATAAGCAATCGTTGAAGGTGCGCGAACACAATGTTCTTGGCCCATATGTCGATGGGCTGTCACAATTGGCGGTTACCTCCTATCAGGATATTGATAACCTTATGACCGAGGGCAATAAATCCCGTACTGTTGCCGCTACCAATATGAATGCCGAATCATCGCGCTCCCATGCCGTCTTCTCAGTCGTCCTGACACAGATACTCACCGATCAAGCAACCGGTGTCAGCGGTGAGAAAGTCTCCCGCATGTCCCTTGTGGATTTGGCTGGTTCCGAGCGGGCTGTCAAAACGGGCGCCGTGGGTGATCGCCTCAAGGAGGGTTCCAATATTAACAAGTAAGTGTTTGAAATTTTATAACTGATTTATTATTTAAGTTATAAAATGTTTCTTGTTAATCATTACTTATTGATTTTTTTCAGTTGTTTTTAAAATATTGATTTATTTTGAAGTTTATCAAAAATCTTAAGAAACAATTATTTTTTGAGCGAAGAAAAAATATCTTTAATTAAAGTTATTTAAAGACTTTAATCATTTTAAATCAAATTAAAAAAATTGAACAAATTTCTTGATCGGGAAAAATCTTTGCATATAATTTATTTCATGATTAAAATTAATTTTAAAAAAAGTAAAATTTATTTTTTAGTGAAAAAAAACGCCTATAAAATAGTTTTTAGCTTTAAATTACATTTTAAAAAAATTGTACAATTTTTTTATCGCGAGAAATCTTTGCATAAAATTTATATTATGATTTAAATTAAATTTAAAAAAAAAATATTGACTTTTTATAAAATAATTTTTATTCATTAAAATAAAGTCTCGTATGGAACTATAAAACTAAAATTTATTTTTTTCACTCAATAAAAAAAAACTTTATTTTTCCTATTTTAATTAAAAATCATTTTATATTTAAAAAATATTTTTTCGATAAAAATATAAATCGTAACTTTTTTTTAAATTTTTAATGCATTTAAAAATTAATATTTATTATTTGGAAAATTACGAAAATAAATATAAAATATTAATTTATTCATTTCGTTCTAAAATATCTAAAACTTACCCATTTTAGATCCCTGACCACACTGGGTCTGGTCATCTCAAAGTTGGCCGATCAATCGAATGGCAAGAAGGGCGGCAATGATAAATTTGTGCCCTATCGTGATTCAGTGCTGACCTGGTTGCTGAAGGACAATCTCGGCGGTAATTCCAAGACAGTAATGGTGGCCACAATTTCACCCTCGGCGGATAATTACGAGGAGACACTGTCCACGCTACGCTATGCGGATCGAGCCAAGCGTATTGTCAATCATGCTGTGGTCAATGAAGATCCTAATGCGCGCATTATACGCGAACTGCGTCATGAGGTGGAAACGTTGCGTAGCATGTTAAAGCATGCCACCGGTTCGCCCGTGGGCGATGTCCAGGACAAGCTGGCCGAGAGCGAGAATCTAATGAAGCAAATATCACAAACCTGGGAGGAGAAACTGGTCAAAACCGAACGCATACAAAATGAGCGACAGCAGGCGCTGGAACAGATGGGCATCAGTGTGCAGGCCAGTGGCATCAAAGTGGAGAAGAACAAATATTACCTGGTCAATTTAAATGCAGATCCGTCCCTCAATGAGCTGTTGGTTTATTATTTAAAGGTGAGTGTGTTTAGTTGATTTATTTATTCAATAATTAAGATATAAATTTTTGGAAATAATATACATTTTTTTATTTTTTAATTAATTTTTCCTCAAAAGAGTTTAAAGCAGAAAGCGTAAGAATCGATTATATAGTTTTTTTTGTTAATATAAAAAATCATGTGCTTTGAGTAACTTTATAGAAACGAGGGCTAATCCAATGTGATCCTTACATTCCCTCATAATTTTCATATTTTTATTAATATAAGAACTTAAATATATAAATCAGAAATATTAATTTTTTTTTAGTAGTAAAAACAATCCAAAAATAATAAATAATTAAAAAATTTTCTCCGACTTTTTATAGCTAAATATGAGGCTGGTATTTATTCCTATTTAATAAACTTCGTCGAGCCTAAAAATATAATTTTCCCAATTTAAATCAGTTTCAAAATGAGAAACTTTTGCAAAAATATTTTAAAATGCAAAAAAAAAACAATTTTCCCAATTTAAAACAGTTTCAAAATGAGAAATTTTTGCAAAAATATTTTAAAATGCTAAAAAAAAATTTTTTTTTTTTTTTTTATTCTATTTAATAAGAAAAAATATAAAAATTTATAGATTTAGCTAGAAAAAAGCGTTAGAAAGATGTTAACTAATACATTTGCCTAGGTTTTAGTTCAAATTCAGATAATAATAATTATATGCCAATCTATTGAAAGAAGCTCAAAAATTTTAAAAATAATAAAATAAAAATTAATAATAACATTTTTAATAATCAAGTTTATAATCGTTACTGTCTCGAGCCTATAAAATATATATATAAAATATATTTAATTTAATTCATTATTTTATAATATAATAAATTATATTATCTTAATTTAGATTACATTATTAATATTTTTTATTTAATTTTTCCTCATAGGAACGCACTTTAATTGGCGGCCGTAGCATTAGCGGTCAACAGCCGGACATTCAGTTATCCGGTCTGGGCATACAGCCGGAGCATTGTGTGATCACCATCGAGGATAGTGGCCTGTTTATGGAGCCCGTTCAGGGTGCTCGCTGCTTTGTCAATGGCTCCGCGGCGTTGGAGAAGACGCCGCTGCAGAATGGCGATCGTATACTCTGGGGTAATCATCATTTTTTCCGCGTCAACTCGCCACGGGTGGGCAATAATGCCAGCATGTGCGCCTCCGAGCCGCAAACTCCGGCACAACTCATCGATTATAATTTTGCGCGTGATGAAATTATGCAGAATGAGCTGAGCAATGATCCCATACAGACGGCAATTGCTCGATTGGAACGGCAGCATGAGGAGGACAAGCAGGTGGCGCTGGAGAAGCAAAGGCAGGAATATGAACGGCAATTCCAGCAATTGCGCAACATTCTATCGCCCAGCACGCCCTATGCACCATATGCTCCGTATGATCCTTTGCGCATGGGCAAAGTAACGCCAAATACGCCCACCTCCCAGATGCGTGTCGAGAAATGGGCACAGGTGAGTGAACTGTGTGAACTTTTACCAGTTTTCCCATGACTTTGCATTTCATTTGTTATTTTTATTGCAGGAACGCGACGAAATGTTTAGGCGTTCTTTGGGCCAACTAAAGACGGACATAATGCGTGCCAATTCCCTGGTGCAGGAGGCAAACTTTCTGGCCGAGGAAATGGAAAAGAAGACGAAATTTTCGGTCACATTGCAAATACCGCCAGCCAACTTGAGTCCAAATCGACGACGTGGCGCCTTTGTCAGCGAACCGGCAATTTTGGTGAAGCGCACAAATTCTGGCAGCCAAATCTGGAGCATGGAGAAGCTGGAGAATAAACTGATTGATATGCGTGAAATGTATCAGGAGCATAAGGAGCGCATACTCAATGGCCTGGTGCGTGGCATTTCAATTACTGCATCACCCTTATCCATATTGTCTTTTGTACTAACCATAAATTTTATGTGTACTCGTATTATTCGCACACACGCATTCAATTTAACCCCCTACTGCTACTACAGCCCCTTATAGAGACATTCTCTGATGAAGAATACGATGACAAGGTAATTAACAAGGCCCCCTAACTCATCATGAAAACACAAAACAATTTTGAAATTAGTAGAAAGTTTTATGTAATTATATAAAAAATTCAATTATCGATATTTAAATTAATTTAAAATAATTTTTAGATCGCAATTTATATTTTTAAATTTATTTTTATGTGTTTATTAGTTATTAGCAATTATTTTTAATGCTACAAATTTAATGTTTTTATATTAGAATTTATGATATTTTTTATACAAAATTTAGGAATTAGGAAAAATGAGAGAGAATCTTAAGAATATTTACAAAAAATGATTTTAAATTTTAGTTTAAAGATTACATGCCATTAAATATTCAAACAAACATAAAATATCAATGATTTTGCATTTAAATCAAGCAAAAACAGTGCAAAAATCAAAAGTAAAATCGTAATTTCTAACGAGATTTTTGTTTTAAGTAAGAATATTTAAATGTCTTAATTTTAGCCCGTTCCTAGCCAGAATTGGGTTGAATGTTAGCCAATCGAAAGTAAGATAAATTAAACTAGAAAAACAAGACTTAAGAAAATCACAAACAAACTAGACTTTAATATCTGACTAAACCGTTCAAACCTGTTTGAAAATTATAGTCGCTTACTCAAATGAAAATTATTTCAAAGATTTTCTGAGGTTTTAGGCATTTTCGGTATCGATTTTAATTCTAAACCCGTTTGTATTTAATATGAAAATAATTTCCATTAAAAAAATCCGGATTAAAATAAGAAAATTATTTTAAAGATTTTCGGAGGTTTTAAGCATTATTTAATATAAAAATAATATACTTTAAATTTCCATTACAAAATTTCGAATTAAAATAAAACTTTTATAAATATTTTTCCTATATACTAATGCTGTTTCCTTGCTTTATAGGATGACGAAAATGGCAAGCCACAGGATCCGTTCTATGAGTCGCAGGAGAATCACAATTTGATAGGCGTGGCCAATGTCTATCTGGAGGTGCTGTTCCATGATGTCAAGCTGGATTATCACACGCCCATCATTAGTCAGCAGGGCGAGGTAGCGGGTCGTTTGCAGGTGGAAATTCAACGTGTTGCTGGACAAATGCCACAGGATCGCATGTGCGAATCGATATCAGAATCGTCGTCAGCTGATTCGCGTGATGAATACGATGATCCGGTGGATCCAATGGCCAATCAAATCACCTGCCGTGTCACCATTAAATGCGCCTCCGGTTTGCCGCTGTCGCTCTCAAACTTTGTCTTTTGCCAGTACACATTCTGGGGCCATCAGGAGATGGTGGTGCCCGTGATTAATGCCGAATCCACAGCACTCGATCAGAATATGGTGTTCAAGTTTGAGCACACTCAAGATTTTACGGTGAATATCAATGAGGAATTCCTGGAGCATTGCATTGAGGGTGCACTGTCCATTGAGGTGTGGGGACATCGCAGCGCCGGCTTCTCCAAGTCCAAGGGCTGGGAGGTGGAGCAACAGCAGGCCAAGGCACGTTCCCTAGTCGATCGCTGGGCGGAATTATCCCGTAAAATTGAGCTCTGGGTGGAAATACATGAATTGAATGACAATGGCGAATATTCGCCTGTGGAGGTTACCAATCGCAATGAGGTGCTCACTGGCGGCATCTATCAGCTGCGTCAGGGTCAACAGCGTCGCGTCAATGTGCGCGTGAAGCCCGTACAGAACTCTGGCACATTGCCCATCATATGTCAGTCGATAGTTAATGTGGCCATTGGCAGTGTAACGGTCAGATCAAGATTACAACGTCCTCTCGACTCTTACCAGGAGGAGGATCTAACGGTGCTGCGTGAGAAGTGGAGCGAGGCGCTGGGTCGCCGTCGCCAGTACTTGGATCAGCAAATCCAAATGCTAATCAAGAAGGAGGAGAAAAATGAACAGGAACGCGAACGTGAACTGAGCCTGGTGCATCAGTGGGTATCGCTAACCGAGGAGCGTAATGCGGTGCTGGTGCCAGCGCCGGGTTCGGGCATACCAGGCGCACCCGCCTCCTGGGAGCCACCGTCCGGCATGGAGCCACATGTGCCCGTCTTGTTTCTCAATCTAAACGGTGATGATCTCTCCGCACAGAATACCAACGATGAGCTGTCCATATCGGGCATTAATTCCATACTATCTAAGGAGCATGGCCACAAATTCTATACACTGCAAATACTGCAACATCTGGATAAGGATGTGTGCTGTGTGGCCAGCTGGGATTCATCCATGCATGACAGCCAGGCGCTGAATCGTGTTACGGAGGCCAATGAACGCATCTATCTAATATTGCGCACCACAGTGCGTCTATCCCATCCGGCGCCCATGGATCTAGTTCTCCGCAAGCGACTCAGCATTAATATCAAGAAGGGACAAACTCTGACCGATCGTCTAAAGAAATTCCGTTTGGTGCGCGGCGAGCATGCCATTTGGCAAAGTGGCGTCACCTATGAAGTTGTCTCCAACATTCCCAAGGCCTCCGAGGAGCTCGAAGATCGCGAATCGCTGGCCCAGCTCGCAGCCAGCGGCGATGATTGTTCCGCCTGCGATGGCGAGACTTATATAGGTAAGTTGAACAGGAATCGTTAAATTTATGTTTTTTTTTTTTTTTTTTTTTTTTAATTTCTGAATTTTAAATAAATCTAGCAATTATTATAGATTTTTATTAACCAAAAAAAATTCTTAAAATAACATTTAGACATTGCATTTAATTTTTTTGGCTCAAAATATAATTGGCGTAATTATTTTAGTTTCTGAGTAATAAATAATTAATTTATTTGATTTTTATAATTTTGCTTCAAAATTCAACTCCAAATTTTCTGAGTAATAAAAAACGAAACTCAAAAATAATCAATTTAATTGAGTTTTATAATTTTGCTTAAAAATTGAACTCAAAATTCTCCTAAAGCGTTTTTGTAGCTAAAAGTGGGGAAACTTTGATATTTTTCTCATTAAAAGAACCAAGATTAACCTAAAAAAAAAATCTACAAAATTGTCGAAATATTTTTCTTTCAGAATTTTGTTTTGCATTATTGAAAATTATTTTATATCAAATTAAAAAAATATTTAAAAAAATAATTAAAAACAATTGATTTTTATTTAAAAATATTTTTTTTTAATTTTGAGAATAATTTTTAATCTAATTAAAAACAATTGATTTTTATTTAAAAATATTTTTTTTTTTTTTTGAGAATAATTTTCTATGTAAATAATAAAAAATAGTTTTTTTTATTATTTTTTTTTAATTTTTAAATTTATTTGTTCATGTTCATCTGGGTTTTCCAATTGAGAATTAATGCTAGCCTTATCACACATTTAGCTATATAAAAGTCGTAATTTATTTTGATTTGTTGAATAAAATTTATAAGAATTTTTTCTTTTGTTTAATTTTTTTTACTCAATAAAAGATTATTATTTCTGATTTATATACATATATGAAATTTTTAATATTAATATATAGTTCAGATTGAAGAAATGCAATTTATTTCAAAATCAAACAACGAAGAAGGATATGCGTAGATTATCCAGTAAAGATCGCATTGTTGTAGTTCTCTGTTCCATAAAGTTGCTTCAACTAAATAATTTTTTTATAACAAAAAAAATAAATAAAAAAAATAATTAATATTTAAGATCTCTTAATTTTAATAAGATTTTTTTAAGCCCTATTAAATACTGATTTTAATCTTCTTTCCTCTTAATTTTACACAGAGAAATACACGCGTGGAGTTTCTGCAGTTGAGAGTATATTAATTCTGGATCGACTGCGTCAAAATGTCGCTGTCAAGGAGCTGGAGACGGCACATGGTCAGCCGCTGTCGATGCGTAAGACCGTCAGTGTGCCGAACTTTTCACAGGTATGTGATGCTCTGGATAATGATGTGCTGCTCCTTCGGCTGCATAAGATATTCCTTGTGCCTTTTGTGCTTTCACCTTTTATGCCACTTACCGCCTCTGTCTCTCACCTGCCAGCTAAAATTGAATTTGTACATTTTAAATATTTGACTAAAACGCAATTCTTTCTCTTTTCACATTTTTCTATGCGCTTACACCAAAAAAAAACTAAAAAAAATCTAACCCAACAAATAAATTATTTAATTGTTGTACACACACCGCACACACACACACACAAAACTAACAAAAACTAAAAAAAATAATAATCCCACTTAAAATTCGGCGCTCAATTGTATATTGGCATTATCTATATATATTTAACTGCTGTGTGTTGTGTTTAAAAAACAAAAAAAAAAATCAAAAAATGCTTCTCACTGCGCACATAGACGGTCAAAGAAACCACAAATACCGGGAGTGTAAGTAATTTGTGTGCAATGTCCTTTAAAAAAAATAAAAAAATACACTGTAAACTATGCTTTCTAGTAAAACTAATTGCAATTTCTACACTTTTATGACAATTAAATAATGAGAATTTTATTTTGAAATTATGTATTTAAGCGTATATTATTAGAAATATTGAATGACAGCTTTTGGTTTAAATGCCTGAATAAATAATAGGAAAAAATAATAAATTAGTTTTAAAATAGTAAAAAAAATATTTGTTGATTTGTTGAATTTATTTATTTATTTTATTTATTTTAATTGATAGGTCTAAAGTCTCTTTTAAATTTTTAAACAATGATGACAGCTCAAATTTAAAAAATATTTAAATTTCTAAATTCAGAAAGAATAATAGAATAATAAAATAATTTAATTGTAAAATGGGGAAACAAATATTTGTTGAGTTGATGAACATATTAATGATTGTATAATATAAATTTTAATTGATAAGTCTAAAGTCTCTTTTAAATATTTAAATAATGTTGTCAACATTGTCTTCAAATTCGAAAAATATTTAAATTTCTGAATTTAGATAGAATAATAGAAAGAAAAATTAATTTAACTTTTAAAAGGGAAAAAAATGTTTGTTGATTTGTTAAATTGATTGTATAATATTTATTTTAATATTGATAAGTCTAAAGTCTCTTTTAAATATTTAAATAATGTTGACAGTTCAAATTCGAAAAATATTTAAATTTCTAAATTCAGAAAGAATAATAGAAAAGAAAAATAATTTAATTTTTAAATGGGTAAAAAATATTTCCTGATTTGTTGAATTGATAAATATATTAATGATTTTATAATATATTTTTTTAATGATAAGTTTAAAGTCTCTTTTAAATATTTAAATAATGTTGACAGTTCAAATTCGAAAAATATTTAAACTTCTGAATAAAGGACATAAGAAAATATTGATTTTTTTCTGATTATAAGACATTGTGCTCAAGAAATTTATTCCACAAGTTAAAAATGTCAATAGAAAAAAGTAATTAGCTATTTAATAGCGTTTTTGATAAAGAATTCTTGAATTTTGGCCTGAAAACTGTTTTTATTGCATGACAGTAAGCGTTCGTGCAATTTTTAATTAAATTAAATATCTGGGATATTGATTACTCTCCACAATCTCATGATATATAACCTTGTGCATATATTCCTTATGCTAAACTGAAAATGTATTTAAAAATACCATTTTGTGATGATATTTCTGTCTTTTATTAATTTATTTATTTACAAGATTAGCTTATAAATTAAACTATAAGAAACCTAGGTTTTTTATTTACAAGATTAGCTTATAAATTAAATTATAGGAAACATGAATTTTTAAGCCATATCAACATAGGCCTTCAGCTTAACTAAATGTAAAAGGTTTACAATAATTTAGTAAAATTGATGTTATTTAATTAGCCATTAGGCAGTTGCTAAAAGTTATTTAATCCGCCATGATACAGTTTCCAAAATTCATTCCTTATGATAAAATAAATTAAAACTAAGAATGCAATATTCTTTGTTGCCAAAATTGTGTATTGAAGTAAATAACCACTATAACAATTAAAAAAAAATATATATCTTATTAATAACATCTTAAAATTCTCGTTATTTAATTGTCAAACTTCTATATGTTTTATAAAGTATTTTTTTCTATAACTTCAACGTTTTGTCTCTGTGCGCCTTTTTGTTGTTATTTTAGTTTGCCAGTTTATGTTTATTTTGTTTTCATTTTGGTTTAAACATTATATTTTTGTTTTTAATATTCTTTTCCATTCATGATAAATAACATTTGTTATAAATATGCCAAAAAATAATGCAATTTATGACCACAAAGAAACTCATAAATAAAATTATGCAGATCATGCGCTTCGATGCCTCGATGGAGTCGCTGCTAAATGTGGGTCGTTCCGAATCCTTTGCGGATCTAAACAATACAGCGCTGGGCAATAAGTTTACGCCAGGTATGTTTAATTAATGAAATATTAATATTATTTATTAAACTAATTGTTTGTTTATACAGCACACAGTGGCACTGGAACTGGTGGCGTTATAAGGAATCGTCATAGTTTTGGCGGCAAGGGCAGCAGCGAGGATTCACCGGGCAAAGCCTTTGGCATTGGTGTGTATATCCCTAGGGAGCTAATTATAATAATTAATTTTATTTAATAAACTCACTCTTCATTTTGAGCAACTAATATTTGAATACGTTTTTTATAACGTCCAAAAAAAAAACATATAATCCAAATTTTTTTTTTTTTTTAATAAATATATTTCACAAACTACATTAATAATAATTATAATCTTTATATAAGTATTTTATGCTTATGCAAAACAAATTTTAAACCAAAATTGTGCAACATAGTTGCTGCCATGCCTTAGAGCAAGGGATTTATCTTTGTTTAAGTATATAATTTAACAAAATTAGCAAAAATTTGAAATATATTTAGTATAAACTTAGCATAAATTTAACATTTTTTTAACTTGTAGCTTTGTTAGACACATTCTATATAGAGTATATATTCCAGTCAAGACAAGATAAATCCTTTTCCAAACTGTCACAATTTGACAAAACATTTTTGCTTACTACGCTTTACAATTTCAAGCAACAAGCAATATAATATTTATATATATATATATTTTTTTTATAAAATTTAATTAATGCAAATGCCGCTTAAATTTGTTGACTTCTTTTTGCTTTGCTTCAATGCAACACAAAAAATAGCAAAAAATTGCAAAAAAAAAAAAAAAATAATAAAAATAAAACAAATTTCCACCGCACTCGATCTAATGTTTCGAGTTCAATCAATGCACATTTATCAGTTCATTCGAGCTCATACAGCTTTTTCATATAACATCATAATACTCAACTTCATATAATTATAATATTATTAAAAAAAACACACACATTGTCTTCTAATATGTATACTTAAATGTATGTCTGTTATTTTCTATTCACACATCTATCATAATGTACTCTTTTCTGTGCTTTCTTATAAAAAACGAAAACCAATTTCAATTTTTGAAATTCCAAATGCCCAAAATAAATATAAAAAAAAACCAAAAACAGGCTCTATACTGTCAGGTAAAGGCTGGCCCTGTAAAGTGCATTAAATATAATAATAATTGATTGAAATTCATATTAATTGTTAGTTGGCGTTTAAGTTCTGTCTGTTGTTCATACACACTCACTACTGTTACAGTCATCTCTCTACCCTCCGCCACAGCCACAGCTAGACGAATCACATTGTGTTTAATAATTGTTTAAATATCTTAAATGTACTTGTAACTTTCCCATTAATTTGTCATTTTATCTGAGGAGATATTAATACTAATGTTTAGCACTAGTTGTAGTTTTGTGTTAGTTCTGTTTTTTGCTGGTAAAATGTTAGCTGTCATAACTAACACTACTACTATATCGTTTTCAATAAATCATATCAAAACTCATCAGAAAAAATTCGTGTACTTTGACAAAAATTCAATTAGTTAGCCAGTCATATTTTGTCATTATTTAAATTAAGTATGTAGTATATACTAGAGCTGAAAGACTATTGTTAACTAGATATTTAGCATTTTCGATATTAAAAGTATTTCCAGAATTCATGGCCATTACAATATACTTGAAAATAATCCTTAACATCATATATTTATTAATTTATTTGCAAAAGCCTAATAGGACTAAGCCTAATAATAAATTTATGTTACGATTCATAGACAATACAGTCAGTATAACGAATATAGTCTTTTACATAAATTACACTACACAGCAGCATTTTGTATTCCCAACATCTGATAGTACATTTTTTTCGAGGAAAACTCAGTCGCTGAATACCGAAAAATAATTTTATATTATTTCTTAATTATATTTTATTTAATTTATTTTTTTTTTTTTGGTATGAAAAGGAAGAAAAGTCAAAGATGAATTTCAAAAAATAATTTTAAATTATTTTTTACTTTTATTTTATTTTTTATTTATTTATTTTTATTGTTGGTATCAAAAATACCAAGAAAAACCATTCGCAAAATTTCGAAAAATAATTTTATATTATTTTTAAGTTTTATTTTATTTTTTATTTTTTTTTTTGTGCTATCAAAAATATGAGGAAAAATCGATCGCTGAATTCCGAAAAATAATTTTATATTATTTCTTTATTTAGGTTTTTATTTTATTTTTTTTTATTTGTTATAAATATATGTTAGTGCTAGTTTATACTATTCGATTTATATCGAATAAGAGATTTTATTTAATTTTTATAAGTGATGCCAATTGACCCCAATTACTCAAAAAGAGTCGCCAGACTATATATTGTCTGATTCAAAATCAAAATTTTGTTAAAATAAGTAAATAAGAAATATTTAGAGAACTGTTTCGAGTGTAAAGCGCAACTCTAGATTTTCTGATATTTTCGAGATAAAATTAGCATTAAAATATTCTTATTTAATTTTTTTTTTATAAAATATTTTTTACATAAAAAAAATAAATAAATAAAAAAAAAAAATTTAAAATAATAAAATGTAAAAATAGTTTATTTATTTATAAAATTACCATAAAAATATTCTTTTTTTTTATAAATTATTTTTTACAAAAAATAAATATGAATATTTTTTCGCTAATTTTATAAATAAATAAAATATATTTTATTTTTTATCATTTGAATTTTTTTTATACACATATTTTTTTTAATTATTTATTATTTATTTATTTTATTTCAATTTTTTTTTCTTTTATATGTATATATGAGGAGGCTTTCAATATTCGGGCTTTTGCTGAATATTTATGTTTTCCTAAAAGTTAATATTTTTATTGGACCTGTTTTATAATTCAGATTGTTTAAAATAAATTTCACAGCTTTATTTAAAGCATACATCTAGAATTATTAAAGTTTTAAATGAACGTAGACAAACATTCTATTTACACAATGCTGCACATTTTTCTACAGTATTAAGTGAATTAAATTAATTAAGGGAAATTCATTATGACATTATTGATATTTTTAAAATATTATTATTAAATATTAAATATTAAAAATATTATTACTTAAAATCAAAAGAGTTTTGTATGCATATAATTAGTCTCAAAGCGCTAGTATATACTACAACTGAGTTAGCAAACCATTTTGTACACCCATACTAGTTATGATCGAAGACTCATTCATCATTGTGAATCCATTCGTTCCATTCATTGTACACCAAGACACACAGTGTATTCAAAATAATTCCAATTTGGCGCACAATTCACAGCAGAGGCACGCACAGCACGAGTTACGCACGAGCAGCGCATTAACTTAGTTAATCACTAGATGAACTAGTTATTAGTTAATAGTTTCTAGTATTATTTTTATTGATGAATGCGTATGTTTGTATTTTATTTTGTTCTAGGCAAATTAGTTGCCATTTCTATTTTATTTTTAATTAAAATCGCTCATCAAAATGTTGTATAAATCATTGTAACTAAACATAAAACATAAAACATTGTCTTCCTATAAAAAAAACATCCGTGGAATGCAGCGCGTCCAACATTTTTGAATCTCAATTTGAACTTGAACACATTGAGAATTGCGCCAACAAAACGTATGTGGTTTGTGTAGCACTAAAAAAAAGCGAACCCTAAGTGTTAAGCTCTAGTATCTCAACTTTGTAATTAATAAAACAAATTAATTAATTCAAATTTTTAAATACATTTATGCAGCTTCGCCGGCTACTAGCAAATTGCTGGGCATGCGTATGACCACATTGCATGAGGAGCCACTGGGCGGCATACGTTCGCTGGATGAGGAGCCCGAGGATAGCTACAGCGATTCGGAATATGCTGCTGAGTATGAGCAGGAGCGTCAACAGAATAGAAGCCTCGCTACACGCTCACGTCTGACTGCGTCGAAGACCATGGATTCCTTTATGGATGTTAGCAGTCATTCGAGTCAAGGATATTTGAGTTATACGTCCAGTGCGAATGCGAATATGAAGCATTTGACGGGACTGGCCACGCTCAGCATGAGCTCGTCTACCAGCAGCGGCTACGGCTCTCAGGCGGTGTCCTGCAATAATCTAAGCAATGAGGATATTACCTCCATGCGTTCCATGAGCATAGATGAGACGCCAGGTAAGTTTAAACTTGAAATACAATTAAAATCAAATATATTTCTATAGACAAACACTAAACATATTAATTTTCTTATAGATTTCGATCGCATTAACTCAAACTCGCCGCCAAATCGGCAGGCGCGTGTCAATCCCTTCCTCAAGGACATGCCAAAAGCCAAAACGCTCGAAACAGAGTCAAAGAAGCTGCAACAAACACTCACACATCCGCTGGAGCAGGCCGCAGAGCCCAAGGATGATGCACAAAGCGATGATGAATGCCAACAGCTGCAAAGCAATAACAATAACGATGTGAGCGACAAGTTGCCACAGGAGCAGCAGCAACAGCAGCCACCGATTCAGCAATCAATGCCAGAGCATGCCACAGACAATCAGAATGGCAATAAATCGTTGGATACTTCCGAAATAGCTCAGACAAACGAGTCAAATGAGCTGCAGCTTGAGGGCGATGGCATTGTTAAGGAGCAGTTGCCGCCGGGCAAGGTTATGCGACGAAAAAAGTCCACAACGCAGACACCAAACAATGGCAGCGACAACAGCAGCAACAACAATAATAACAACAGCAATGGCAATGGCAACGGCAACAGCAACAATGGCAGCCATCAAATGACACGCAGCAATCAACGTGCCTCCTTGGCCAAAATGGAGGGTTTGGCAGCACATTTGGATATCAATGCCAGCATCATGTCCAGCAGCACAGAGGTGGAAGGTGTGTATGCTGCAAGATATATGTAACAAAGTAAAATGAGAGTGGGAAAGTTGAAGGATTAAATTGTCCTGCTTTATTTCTAACTCTCAAAGCTTTGTCGTAACTGAGCCGAATTTTATGCGGCTTGTAGTTTTGATGGTGATGTTTAAACATTGATTTCTTAATGAATATTGACAATCACATTTAATTTTCATTTCTAAAAGTAATGACTGAATGAATTAATAATTTTTAAATGTTAATGAATATCATTGGAAAATCATTAGAGTGGAAAATCCTAGGCTTTTAAACCTGATAGCTTTGTCAAAACTAAAACGATTTTCATGCCAAAAGTAATTTAAATCATATTTTGTCTATAAGATTGTTTTAACACTTAAATTTTAACCTTCTTGAAAATTAATATTGTAGTCTGTAACAACTCAACAGAATATGTCTTTATTTTAATTTATCGATCAAGACATGACCCTATTTTATATACAATTACAATATTTTTGGCATTCTTGAGCTTACAGATTTTGGAAAATTTTTTAAATATTTAAATTTTGTAATTTGGCCTCTAATCGATTCGCACATTAAAATGAGTGTATAAATTTATTTGGTTTTGATATTGATGCAAAAAATGTTGACATTTAAAGCCAAATTATATGCAGAGAATATAAGGAAAATCAAGTACAATGGAAGCAAGGGAAGCGGAGTGCCATTCCGATCATGTTTTAAACTCTAGATTGATTTCTTATTTAAATCTGAAAATACAATTTTTTCTTAGCTACCCTAAAAGACTGATTTCTCATAATAATCTGAAAATACAATATTTTCGACTTTCCTCATAGCTACCCCAAAAATTAAACGATTTTCATATTGAGTGTTGTTTTGATTGCCGTTTGACTTTTAGATTGATTTCTCATTTAAACTTTAAATTAAAATTTTTTTTTCCTATTTTTTTTTGTGACCTCTAATTTTTGTAGAGTAAAATTTATGATAGTAGGAAATCTAAAAAAAAAAAGAATCTAACCTTTACGCTTATTAAAACCAACTAATCAATTACCTTCTTTATTATTCTATAGACGATGGCAAGGAACTGGATTTAACGCTGCCCGAATGGATTGTGGTGGGCGAATCTGTGCTTATACGTCCGTATAATACCAGCGGCGTTGTTAGCTTCGTGGGCACCACACACTTTCAGCCCGGCGCCTGGATAGGCGTTGAGCTGGACGCGCCCACGGGCAAGAATGATGGCACTGTACAGGGTATACAGTATTTCCAGTGTAAGCCCAAACACGGCATCTTTGTGCGGGCCGACAAGTTGCTGCTGGACAAGCGTGGCAAGGCAATGCGTGCGTACAAAGCAGCCGAGAAGAGCAATAGCATAAGCAAAGGTAATAATTACATTATTAAATAATCAAATTCTTACTAATTATTGTTGTTTTAAACTGACAGAGATGAGCAGCTCGATGACACGGTCAAAGAGCCGTGGCGAATCGCTGAATGTGTCAGCGCGTAAATGATTATATCCAAAATGTTCGCATCAGTTGCAGCGTTGGACTAATTGCAGGCAATCGACGCTGGCAACAAATGGAGTTGGCAACGCAGTTGGAGCAGCGACTGCAACAGCAATAACAACGCCATGCCACAGATTGCGTGCAACCAGTGGCGCTGCAGATGCGAACAGTCATGGCAAAAAGTGTTATGCCAATCGACGCTCGACGGCCTTTTAATAAATCCGTCAAAACGATGCACACATCGTCCAGCAACGAACAATGCGGAGCATTAACCAATCACGCTAGCTTAACTTAACGCTCACACCAAGCCGCATGCCGCCGCAATTATAAAACAAAAAATGCTTCTAACTACAACTAGCAATTAACTTACTTAATAACCTCCCCCCCCAACTCCCAGCTGGACCCCCTGCTCTTAATATGGAATTAACTAAGTAAAGGCGTTCGCGTAGTTGCAATACCACGAACACTTTGGATACACTTAGTAGTAGTTACTAATTAATCTAATTGTAATTGTCTAATTGTCGTTTAAATGTGTGTGTATATGTGTATGTTTCGTAATGATTTAGTTTTTGTTTAAATTGAAATCAGTTAAAGTTCTTTTATAGTTAATTGATGTTTGCTTTTTGATAAAGCACGAATTGATATATAAACCAACATATATATCTATATATTTTTGTACCGGTTAATTGATTGATTGATTGCCTTTAGTTTAGTTCAATTGTTTTTTATATTTGTATGTACGAAACTTTACTTTAAATAATTATATAAAAAAATATACTTTTGTATATCAATGTGACTTGGTTAATACTACTACTATGAGCTTATTTTTATTGTTATGGACTATATCAAATTAATATTAAAATCAGTTGTATATATAAATATGTAAGTTTTACGAGACATGCAATATATTTTCTATATATCTCCGCCCCGCTCCCTTCCTTATTGAGCTCACATTCTGTTTAGCGCATTTATATATACCAACAACAACAACAAGAAAGCCAATACAATATTAGTATATAATATAACATATTCCACATAAAACTGCGTCTATGCGTAACAATAAATAAATATTGAATTTTGTTGGCATATATATATATACATATATGTAAATTGTATTATTTTGATGTGATGTATTTATAATTTCTCCACTTTATCTATATATATATAAATAAACTTCATTTTGCTATATACTTTTTATATATTTCTTTTTATAGTTTATTTATTTATTTATTGCTTTTTTTTCAATGTGCAATATTTAAACATTAGTAATGTATGTTTTCACTTTTAAGTACATATATTATTATTAATATTATATCAATGTTGAAGGTTGTGCGACAATGTTTGTGAACCATAACCCGAACACTGATACTGAATGAAAAGGCTTGACATGATATAAATGAAATGAAGCAATAATTGCGTTTGAATATTCAATTTTTATGTTTAAGATAAAACTAAAATTACATATGATATGATATAATATGATGATGATGATGATGATGATGAAGAAGGTTAAGCAAACCGGCTGACGAACGTTTGTACGTAAACGTATCCATCCATCCAACAACCAAGACATCCAAGACACTCCAAACTGAGTCTGAGATAAATTGCAATTTACAAACAATAAAAAAAAAACAAAAAACAAAAATAAAAACTATAACCAACAACAAAAGCGATTTACACTTAGAAACCAAAATTCAAAAACAAACAGCATAATAATTTAAACAAAATACAAAATGCGTTAAAAAACAAAAAAGAAGAAGATAAACCCAGCTGGCATACATATATTACTTATATATTAGGTATACGTATATTTTCGAACTGTGTTTTCTACTTGCATCAACTACCAAAAATAAAAATACTTGAAAATACGTCCAAAATTGAAAAATTCAAAGCAAGCAAAAAACTACAAAAAATATATACAATTATACATATACATACTATATATATATATATAAATATTTATTTATGATACACATTAAATTAAAAAAAGAAAAAATAATACAAAAATTCTATACTTCGGCTAGCCGTAGCTTAAATGCTCCTTGAGAGAGAATTCCACCCAAAAAGAGATTAAATGGAATTAAAATGCTCAAAGAGCATTAAAAATATAATTATAATATAACTTGTATTTGGTGTGTGTGCAATTAAAAGTAGTATATATTTATGTTTTTAATTTGTTTCAAAAAGAAAACTCTCATTAAATTGTTGCACCCCGCCCAGCACAACAACAATTTGAATGTACGTATAAAATAAATAAAAGAATTAACTTATTACTGAAATTTAATGCATTTAATAAGCGTAAAAAACATTCAACTAGAGAGCTTGAGAGATATTGAAAAACAAAATTAAAATTAATAAAAATTAAAGGCACTGCAATATGCGCTTTATATGTATGTAAAATAGTTGAAAATATTGAGAAAAAAAAACGAGTTTAGAAAATGCCATAAATTCCAAAAAATCGCTTGAATCTTGAAGAAAATGAACACCACAACATACTCTACAATGTATGTACATTAGCTAATAGGATTAGAAATCATTGGAATATGCAAAGATTTATTTTAGAACACGCCGTAGAAATCGAAACGTAAACTGCATGCGAATTAGAAAGACAGCAAAAAAAATGGTACCTAAATAATTAAAAATAAAAATATTGTCGGAAAGTTTTTATTGTAGATACAAATATTATTTGCAAATCACAGCACACACACACACACACCCATATACACAGGTAAATATTATTATAAAAATATATATAAATATACTATTTATTATAAGCTGGTAATTGATAGATGTTACATTATGCATTCGCTTTGGCATAGCAGAGAGTTTTTGATGTCGGTTAGTCATTAATTAAAAAGAAAATAAAGTATACTTACTTAATAGAGAGATACTCGTGAATTTTTGCGCACTTTTAGAGCTTTTAGCACGTTCAACGAAATAATGTTATAAATAATGCAAATACATTAAACCAAAATGTAGTTTCCCCCCACACACACACACAACATAAATAAAGTTGAAAAAGTATAAGAAATAAAAAATAGCAATCAAAATGCTTTTATTGTGCAATCAACAAGCTCTTAAATAATTGCAGTTGTTAATTTTATTGTAAAGATCAAATCACACTCTTCTTCTTCTAATTATGCTTGTAGTTTTTAAACAATTGACAGGTATTAAAAAACAACAACCACATGAATTTCTGTAATTTATACTTACATAATTATTTTACTCCAATTTTAGTAACTTAAAAAAAGAAACGTCAGCAAGAAAATTATATTATATAAAAATAATAAAAACAAAGTAAAAATGCGTATTCAACAAATTCGACTAAATTTAAACAAAAACCTATATATTATGTACTTAAATCTATAAATATACAAAACGTGCAATGAGCTGCATTGAGTTTTCTTCAGATAGCACAGGTGTTGGGCTTACTTGGGTTGTCCAAATACCTATACGAGGTATATCTATCTATATACGTAGGTATTTAACCTTGGCATTTGTCATATGAAACAACGACCTTCATCTCGACCTGTAAACATGCTTGACTTATAAATGTAAATGTTATTTTGTAGAGTTTTTATTGCAGTTCACTTGACATCTGTCTTTAAAAAAAAATAAATAAACAGAGGTAATAGTCATTTTTGGGTGTCGAAATTTAATTACCCTGTAAAGATGCTAATAATTTTTAAGGAAAATATTTATTCTTTTTTAAACAATCTTTTTCATATCTAAATTATATAAAATAAATTAAATTTTACATCTGCTAAATTTGGTTAAGTTATCTTATAAAACAAAATAGTTTTTAACATCAATTAATTTCCCTGCATTTGTTTGTAGAACGATTTTAACTAAATTAATTCAACTATAAATATGACAAGTAACTTATATATCCAATATCAGCTTTAATATATAGGAGCCAAATTTTGATCCACTTACTATATCTTTAAACATAAGGATTTTCTTCGGAATATGAAAAATAAAACAGGCTATAGCCCCTTTATATGTTTTTCTTACCAAACTCAATTTTCGACCCATCATTCCTTTCCTATATAAAGGATATACACTGCCCTACAACCGATTAGCAAACCCTTTGTGTCTTGTCTTTGAAGGTTAAAATCTAACAATTCTATAAAACCTTGAATTATTTACCAATAAAAGTTTAGAGAATTCTACACAAGAAAAACTGATAGTTAGGGTTTTAACTATATTAATAAAATTTTAACAGAATTTTAACGAATTTAACCTAGAAAATTAACGTTTTTTTTGGTATGTAGTAATCCGATCTTTTATAATTTAAAAAAAAATATATTAAAATCATCGTTTGCTTGGTTTGGTTAAGATATCTGTAAAAACAAATAATTTTTTATACAAAAAAATTAATTCTAGAATTATTATTGATTTTATTCAAATCCAAACCTGTGGGATAAGGAAATTTTTGAGATATCTTGAAAAAACCCAACTTTTTCTTATAAAAATCCAATTCTTGAACTATTTACCATATGACAGCTTTAAGATATACCAATCCAATTTTAATCAAATGAAAACTGTAGAGTTAATAAAATATTTCAGTTATTTTTGAGTTATCTAGAAAAACTAAATAAATTTGTCATACAACTTAGTTCTACATCGATTGTTCCCATTTCAGATTTAATTTAATTTTAAATAAATATTCCCAAAATTTGTGCTTTCTGCTTCCATACAGGAAGTATATTTTATTTTTCAAAAAACAAATGGCAAAAATGGTGTTAGTTATTAAATGCTTACAACGCTTTTGATTAAACGCATTGCATTGACGACATAGATTTAATTATTTGAGACTCTTTCAATTAGTTCGACTGCATTGGAATGCAAGTGTTATTACAAATATGAATATACGTTTATATATATATATATATATATATATCATTTGATGATCACATAGCAACTATAATTATTAATTCAAGCATTTACATAGGAATATTATGCACATAAACCGATATAGTAAGTATATATGTATATATATATATATTGTATATCTATACAACTTGTTCTAGTTTTTTGTTTTCTTCTGTTTTATACACAACAAATATGCACAACACATACAAATACGTATATTAATTTGTTATAGCATTATTCATTTGACTTTTTGTTTACGATTTGTATTAACTTTCTTCATATATTCACTAACTACAACTTACACATTCTATATATAAATATAGAAAATATAAATATATATATATTTTTTTAATTGATATTTACAATATTTTATATTTTGTTGCGTTTATTAGAGTCTGTAGTGGAAAGCGTTTGCTTTCTTTTTTCTTTTTAGTCAGTTTCTCTCAGTTGCAATTGGCTTGGTCCGCTGGCGTTTGCCACACCGTATTCTCAGTCATGTTCGATGCTCCAACGCTGCGTATCACTGGATCTGTTGCATGTGGTGACCTGGGCATCGTCCATGCTCTTGAGTCCCTTATGGTCCAGGCACATGCCCGTGTTGCTATGTATCAGCTGTTGATGCTGATACTTCCACTGTTCGTTGTATTCATCGTTCTCCAGGCAGGGCACCATTACCACACGATACGGCGGCGAATCGCTATGTTGCACTGTGGCACAGCTCAGTTCGTTGCGTATCACCTGCGACTTGGTGTAGGAGAAGAGCTGTGACTTTTGCAATTTGTCGCCACAGCGATACAGGCCCATATTGAAGGGTTTCTCATTGTTCTGCAGCAAATCATCGAGGCAGAGATGGCTAGAGACGGCTTTAATTTTGCCCCACGCCTTGACATTCTTGTTGGGCACAAACTTCTCCGGATAGATGTTCTTCAGGTACCAGTCGAAGCTCTTGCAGCGCAGCTTCTTACGCAGCATTACCCTATGCGTAACATCGCCAATATCTGGATGGAATTTCAGATCGGGTCGATTTAAGAAGAATACGTTTATATATTCATCCATCCATACTAAGGCCATGCGAGCTGTATTAATGCCGTGCGTATCGCGATCATTGGGGAATCTAAAGCAACAAGATTTTAGTTAAAATTGTGCAATAAATAACAACAATATATACTAACTTGTAGGGGTGGAAATCACGGAATATATGACCCACACGAGAGCAGGGTATTGTCTCTATCGTGCCGCCACATTGCCAGATTCTAAAGGACATTTCTAGATTCTCGCCACCCCAGCCATCCATCTGCAAAGAACGAGTTTATATTAGACTCTAAGTCAAGCTTAGTCCTTCCATGCTCTCACCTGTTCATCATAGCTGCCCACCTCCCAGAAGTAACGCCTGTCCATGGCAAACAGTCCACCTGCCATTGTGGGACTATAGGCTGGACATATCTCTCGCGGCTGTTTGCATTCTCGCCTCTGGCGCTGCTTTTCATGCTCCGGCAGATTCACCCAATCAAAGTGTCCGTTCCATTGGAAGCCGCCCACCTGGAATGACTTGTAGCCATTGGTGCTATATTGAAAGTCATTCGCATCGATCACATCGATAATGGGCACTAGGACGCTAGTGCGCGAATCCTTGATGCGCTGCAACAAAGGCTCACACCAGCCCACATTTGCCTCACAATGGGCATCCAGAAAGATGAGCACATCCCCAGTGGCAATCCGAGCGCCGGCCAAGCGGGCACGTATTAGGCCCAAGCTGTGAAAAGTAGAAAACAGGCAAAACTTTCCTTTAGCAAAAATGATATTTTATTTTTTGAGCTTCTTTTTGTGGCTTGTGGCAAGCACAAAAAAACCAAAATTAAATTATTGGGTCAGCGAACAAGCGCGCCAAGCGAATAGTGCACGTCGAGATACGAAAGATACAAAATAAAAGTCAAAAACATAAACGTAAGTTGACGAACAGGTTTTACGGTTTCATTATATACCCTTTGAGGGTATATTGTAACACATTGGGTATTTTGAATTAACAGCAGAACAATAAATATGGTAAAGAATCTTCGAGTTTGCAATTGATAATATGAAAATGAGAAATCTTCTTCAAAAAGTTAAAATCAAAATAAATATTTAAACCTTTTAATAATGCAATTTATTTTTTTGGTATTAAAAATCTGTTTGATTTCCGATATAATAATATGTTCTGCTTTATACATACTTTATAAAGAATATATTTTTCGAAAAGTTTATATAAAAATAAAACTTTCACTGAAATTTCGAATGGTTATTTGATGTTCCCTAGTGAAATTGGAACTAAAAAACGGTGTTTTAAATTCCGCAAAACCGGAAAAAATGCGTTTTTTTAAGCTTTACATTTTTTTGAAGTTAGCGGTATCAAAAGTTCATTATTTCATGACTGTTTCCCATACTTTTAAAACATTATTAACACAATTGTTGGTGATTGAAAAACAAAATCTTTGTTTTACACAAAAAAAATTATTTTTTTTTTATATTTTATTCTTGTGAAGAACAACCACCAACAAAAAAATAATATTTTTTTTTTTTGCTGGCATATTTAATAGTTTGATGATTGTATTTCTAACTGCAGTTCCATTTGAAATTCTTGGAATTGAAACTAAGTAACAGGTGTTCTGAATTCCGCAAAATAGCAAAATATTAAAATTTCAATGTTTTTCCTATATTGACCTTAAATTCCGTATATCTATTTTATAATACTTACTAAAAATGGACAAAAATATTTTTTAATCAGATTTAAAATTATCTAAACTTTTTTTTTTTTAATGTTTATACATTTTTTATGTTGATTTCTCTGTAAAAACAATACAAATATAATTTTGTATATTTTTTTTTACTTTGCAAATTAATCTTAACACATTTCTACTTTTTTTGATCTGTTGCTGCTACATTTCTACAATAAATGAATATAAATTGGTTGTTATTTAATATTAGCTGACATTTATTAACTTTTAATAGTTTTATGTTAATTTGATAGTTTCTGGGGTATTGACATAGTCGAGAGCTGGCTAAAAGTTCGTTGGACTTTTTTTTTTTTTTTTTGAATTTTTGAACGTTTATATTTAAGTTCTTCAAGTTTTAAAGCTGTAAAGAAGAAGCTTCAAAACTTTTGTGAGTCTGTGCGGCAAAACGAGTTATTCAAATGAAGGCGAAACAACCAATTGATAGCTTGTTCTTTCTGTTTGTTTGCTTGTGTGTTCATTTTACCACCAGTTGAATGTGCATTCGATTAGCTGAATGAAACTTTTCCTAACTTTTAAAGTGTGCCAACAAATATTGGCCTTTTCCCTGCCCCCCGTTCCCCATTCCCCATTCACACACTCACCGATTCTTGAGGCGCAATATTGTCACCTTGCCGGTGGGCAGACGTGTTTTCACATAGTGATCCAACTTGCCGCCCAATTCCGCATTATCGCTGCCATCGTCCACCAGGATGATCTCCTTGAGCGCCTGATGATTGCAAGTGTTCAAAGTGCTGTGCACTGTGCGCACCAGGACAGAGTAGGGTTCATTGTAGAATATGATGACAACACTGGCCGTGGGCAATGTGCTGGCATCATCATAATGCTGTTCCTGGCACAATGGATTGCGATGATCGCCAACAGTGCGATTATAGGATAACTGTTCGCTCAGCTCCTCATTCAAGGCAATTTTCTTATAGATTTTCTCGCCACGCGATTTGGCAGCACCTTTCAGGTGCACGGAGACACCATCATTGCCCAGACCCGACTGCTGTTTATCAATATCCAGCTGTATACTCTGCTCATATGGCGATGGCGTCGCGCTATGAATTTCATTGAGTGCGTCATCATGATCATTACGTTGGACTAGAGCTCGGGCTCTGGGCATAACTGCAGGTCTGGGCCTGTTGCTGTTGTGGTTGTTGTTGTTGCTGTTGCCAGGCAGCTGGTAATCCTCGCTGGCCGGCTGTACTCTTAGATAGAGTATAAAGCATAGTGCCACGAGCACAAATATTATTATTTTACCATAGAGGGAACGGAACCGAGGCAGCATTTTGGTTGCTTCTTGTGTTTTTGTTGTTGTTGTTGAGGTAGTAGCACTGTCTGCTCGTTGTTGTTGTTTGTGTGTTCACTTTCAACTACAACGTTGCAGCGTGGACGTGGCCCGTTGTTGACTGCCGTTGAAATGTTGTAGCTTCATTTGTCACGATGCCGCTGGCAAAAATATTTATTTATTTACATACATACAAACACATGTACATCTGGTGGTTTTTTTTATTTTTAATAGTAAAAATATTTCCAGTTTATTTATTCTTTTTTGCCCGTGCGCCTTTTGTGATGTGGCGACTGTGTGGCTTAAACTAGACTAAATGTTAATTCTAGCGACTGCGGTTACTCTTGCTCTCCGCATCGCCCATTCAACGGCAGTGTGTAATCATACATAAGGTGGTGCTGCCATCGCGCTCAATTGTGAGTCACCAATTGTTTATTATTTAAACAAATTATTTTCATATCTGTTTTTCGAGCAAACGTTCTTAGTCATATTTTACATACACATTTTCTTATCAACTTTTAATTGGCAACACGCTAAGCGTCACCTTAAATGATTACACCATTAGTCAACGCACCTATTCATATACTTATGTATGTATGTATGTTAGTATGGCTTAACTGTTGCTTCTTCTTGTTCTGTTGCTCAGTCTATGCTGCTTGGCAGCTGCGTGGTTCCGCATCGCTGTGTTAATATTAATGGCGCGTCAGTTTTAACACACGTTTTAATTGTTGTTGTTTGTAAAATTTATTGCGATTTGTGCTAGATAACTTATTAAATATTGTTTGCAAATATGAAAACACATACGAACACAGAGCAGGTGAGCAGGCGTTGCCACCTATTTGCAAGTGTACAAGCAATGGACGCGTTCAGCTGTGTCAACGAATTGTTTTTCATGTTACGCGGGTAAGTGCAGCTATATTTTTTAAATGATATTTGCTTAGTTAATGTAATTAATTGTATTTTATTATTATTAAGCTGTTTAAAATCTTTTGCTTGTAATTTTGCGCCAAATGAACATATTGTTGTAGCATGGTGAACAGTCACTTTTTATCTTAATTAAGCAGTCTGGCAAGCCTAGCTGAGTTATGTGTTGAAAAACGCTCAAAGCTGTGCTGTGAAATGCGCAGAGAGCGCTAAAATTTAAATATGTGAAATTTAGTTCTGAAACCAGTTTTTTTTTTTAATATATTTCAAATAAATTTACGAAATTTAGTACATATTATTTTAGAATCTTATTATTGGTATATATTAGCGCAAAAATTCCTCTAATGCTTTGAAAATGTCGTAATTAATTAAAAAATTAAATTGAGGCTTTAAAATTGCTTTTTCCATATCTCGAAATTTTTAACTCTCGCCCATTTTAACCCAGTGCCAGGCAAATTAGATCACAGCGTCAAATAACTGTCATAATATCACACATAAAAATGATTTTTGATTGATAAACATTTTTAAATTTTTATAGCAGGAAAAGACACACTTTTTGGTGAGAAAAGTGCATACAAGAGCCACTTGAAAATGAGGCTGAAAACGAAAGGGAACTATATATATTTATATATACATATATACTACTGAATATGCCCCTGAGCTAAGCTATTTCAAATCAAAACTGTCACACTTGACACTTTGGCTGTCACTTAATGCACAAATTGCATGTTTACTTGTTGTTAAAAGGAAAACAAAATGAATTTCCTATTCAAAAAATTTTCGTTATTTCAAGTTGTTGTCTTTTGTTATTATTTTTTGCTGTTGTTGTTGTTTGTTTGTTTGACACGCGATGACACCTTGTTGTTGTTGTTGTTTTTGTTGTTGTTACTTTGCAACTAATTGAAATATTATTTTAATTTTAGACTTTCATTTATTTGACAATTAAACAGGGCCAACAAATTTATACTATATTTGGCCCCGCATTGCTTTTTGTAATGAATTGCGCTAATTAACTATTTACTGTTTATTTTACACTTGAAAAATTTATTTGAAATTTGTCAATAGTTGTGTAATGTTGTAAAGGGAATGGTATATTCGATTCTATATATATTATACATATATGTTATTTGTTAAAATTAATAGTTGGGTAAATCGATCGGAAAAGCTTCTGAGTTCTTTATAATATGTCAAAAAAAGCAAACAATTTTTAGTTTATTTATGTTCTTTATAAATTGACAAATTTTTGTCGTAATCAAAATTGATACACTGAGAAAAATAATAATTTTTAAAGTACCCAAAACATGATCTTTGTTTATAATATTCGGTTATCTGCGCTTTTTTATAATAATAACATTTAATCATATTTTATTTTAATTTTATACCAAGAACATTTAGTCATATTTTATTTTAATGGATTTATATTATTTTACCTAAATTATTAAAAAAAAAAACTACAAAAGGGTGTTCCTAGTATTGCAAACTTATAGGCGTTGTTTTTAATGAATATTTGTGAAAATGCTTATAATTCTAAAATGGTTTAAGCAATCAGGATCTAAGGTCTGTGCTGACTCTCTCAAATTTTTTTTTATATCTCTTTGTAAATAATAGAATTTTTCAATTTATATTGTATGTTAAAATCAAGTAAATGCATTTAATTTTTTTTTAATAAATAAACGTAATCTCTTTGTAGAAGAATTATTTTTGGTTAGAGAATTTTTGAATTTATCTTGCATGTTTTTAATGTTTTTTTTTTATTTTTTATTTTTTTTTTTTATATTTATTTTTTACTTTTATTTAATTTTAATGTTTAATGTTAAAACGAAACTTATTAAACAGAAATAATTTTTTTAAAAGAAAAACATTATCTCAGTTTTCAACACCAATAAAATGGACTCAAAATAACAAAAAATCATCAGAGTGTTTTTGAAATAAGACAGAATTATATTTTTTTAAATAAAGTTTAAATAATATATAATTTAAAAAAAAATATTAGAGAGCAAATAATACAAAAAAAGGTTATTAATACGAGATCGGCAGTGATATGTTTATCGAATAAACCCAAAAACAAAAAGAAAGCGTTTATTTAACAATGATAAATTTAGATTCAAATAAATTAAAATAGCATCGTTTGTTCATTATTTTAAAACGTAATTTTTGCCTCAGCTCAAATTTTGCACTTCAAAAATGATGTTTGGCTTCAAAAACTTGATTTTACTCTATTTAGTGCACAGAGAAATAATCTGATAAATAACTTTATCGGAGTATTAAATCTTCAACACCCTAATATATAATTATACCTTTTTTGTTTTATTGCAAATTTTTGTTACTTTTGTTGTTACTTTTGTTATTGTTGCTGCTTTTAGAGTAGTCCCATAATTAATACGTTACGTATACGCAAGCGTGTCGCTGCGGGAGGCGCCGCAGGTAGGAGACAAACAAAAAACCCAAAAAAAAAAATAAATAACAATAAAAAATAAAAGAGTTCAAAGTGCTACCCAACGCTGGTAATTGGAGTTTTCGGGGGGTCCACATTGGCCACATTGTGGGAATCCATTTGCAACGTCACGTTGGCAACTTGGCAACGTGCTGCGCTTGGTCTAAGGTGCAAGTGGCTTATTTTGCAGATCTTTAAATAGCTGCAAGCGACAAAAACTAGGAAGGAAATAAATTAACTTGTTAGTCGCACAGTTTTCATCGTTTTTGTCTTTATTTTTTCAACAGTTTTTCCAACAGTTTACTTTAAATTTTTGTTTTTTCCCTGACGACCTCAAAATAGTTGTAAAAGAAATATTTGTAACATTGCCGAAATAATTAACACCTTCAACTTTATAAATGCATTTAGGAAATTCATGCATTTTTAGCACATTTAAATTAATTTTTTTTGTTAATCAGTTTTTAAGGTCGAATTTGTAAAGTTTTATGAGGCGCAGCGAAATGAAAAATCAAAATATAAAAAAATTCAAGGCATAATTAAATAGATGCTACCTTAATTGCACATGAGTAAATTAAATAAATATAAAAGATATATATTTATTGACTTTAACAGCGAGGTCTCATTAATAAGCACAAACAATAACAAAAAAAACAGTTTATGTATTGTTCAAGAGCTAAACATAATGATATAAGCCGCAAAACCTATTTAATCTATAAATGACCCTGAGTTTAGTCTACAAACTGTGGTCTGGTCCATTTATGTGGTCAGAGTGTTATAGATAAGCTGCCAAAAGACAGACATACGCAATATGCTATGGATAATCATCTTCATCATCATCATCATCATCATTATTATTATTACAATCCATCAACAAAAACCAGTTAATAATAGAATACGAAAAACGTTTGCAATTGAAAAATTGTTGCCACAGTTTACATTGCTTTTTGGATATTTCATTTCGTTACGGTTTTCTATCTGATGAAAGCCAAAGATGATGTGAATGTGAATGTGATGATGATGCTTTGCTCTACAAAATGTCAAAAGGTTGAGCAACTGTGAAATTATTGTCTTTATTTTTTTATGGCTTTTGTATAACAAGGAGTTTTTCGAGTTGAGCTCAGTTAGGAGAGTTTGCAATATGAAATTTACATTCCCATAACCAATTGATGAAGGCTGCATAAATTGTGTTTACATTCAAGCTGGGAATTAAATTTAGTAATTTTTAGTTTAGTTTTTTTATGGGGCAAACCCTATTTATATCTGTATTTGAGCTATATAAAAATAATATGCTTTTTCCCAATTTATGCAGGATGTAGAGGTGAATATACACAGTAAAATAAATTAAGTTTGTATATAGAACATCTCCTGAAAAGTATAAAAAGAAATAAATTAAACTGAATTTAAAAATAAATTCTATAAAATTTTTGGTATTAAAAAGTTATAAAATAAATTATAATAATAAAGCTAAACTAAACTTCAAATAAATTCTATAAAATGTTTGGTATTAAAAATTTATAAAATAACTTATAATAATAAAGCTAAATTAAACTTGAAATAAATTCTATACAATTTTTGGTATTAAAAAGTTATAAAATAAATTATTAGAATAAAATTAAATTATTAAAAAACATATTTTAAATGTAGCTCAACATTAGATTTGATTTTAGCTTTATTTTGTTTGTTTAATTAGATTGCTAAAATAAATATATATAATATAAAAATCCGAAAATTCGGTTATCCGAAATAAAACAAAAAATTGTTAAATAAAATCAAAAATTCAATTAGATTTTATCTTCATTTTGGTTTTCAATAAAAAACCAGAAATGAACAAAATATATTCAACAAATTGTGTTAAAAATATAATAAGATTTTTAAATTTTATCCGAAATTGAATTTAATCTTTAGCTATATCCAAAGTTAGATTCAATTGAATTGGAATTATTTTTATGTCTGAATTTAATGGCAAGTAACCATATACACTTTAAATTAAAAATCATAAGCATTTGATTGAAATGGAAAAATTGGTTGTTTTCATTATATTGTAGATTGAATCACATTCTTACTCATCTCTAAATTTCATAAACAATTTCCGTTTGCGGTATACTCATCTCAGAGTCTGTTTCCTGTTTCTTTATTTTCGGGGGCGGAAGTGACCTTGACCACATTTTTTTGATCCAAATCTTTTATGACAAAATGAAGTAGTGTGCATATCAAATTTGATGACTATAGGTAATTGAGAACACAGCTTAATTAAATTTAAATGGAGGCCCAACTATTCATATAGATCACATCTCTCTAAAGAAAAGAAACAAACAGGTTTTTAATTATTATAATGTATTGAATCAAGGCATAAAAAATATACTAATTAAAATATTTTTTCTATTTTTAATATTAAAAAAAAAAGAATAAAAAAAAATATGTTAAATTAAATAATGTCAAGCAACCTTTTTATAACTATAGAAAAATTTGTAACAATCAGCTTTATCTTAGCTGCGAACTATTTACATTAAATTTTTAGAAATATTTCTCCGATCGAATTTTTGCCTATTAAAAATAATAGAGTTGTAATTACTGAAATTCAAAATTTGCTTAAACATTTAAAAATCCAATAGAGCTTCAGTTAATTTTAAAAAAAATCATGACTGTACTTTTTATAATATACCTGTCAACACCACAACAGAAACTGGCAAACAAATTTATCAATTTTGAATAATAATTTCTATAAACATATCATAAAAATTACATAATTTTAGTAGTTTTGAACAAATAGGGCAGCATTCATAAATGCATATATGGATATATAATCACGCGAAAAAACTGCAGATTGATTGTTAAATTGAAAGCTATTTTATGATACACATTAAAAAAAGAAGCAGACAACAATCCATAGGTATTGTATATAAGAAATATCTGTATCAATATCACCCACTGGGTAATACCAAGCTGTGATCTCCAAACTCAAGGTTATTTTTGTTAAGGTTATTCAATCAGAAGCACGCGTTAAAGCAGAAGTGGCGCCAAAAATACCGTACAAAATTATGATTTAAATAAATTATGGTTCAAAAAATGTTTTTTGATTTTTTTTTGGTGATTTTTAGTTTGTCAGTTAGTTAAGTTTTGCATAATCGTCACAAACACCCGCATTGTGTGGCATTTATGGCCAGATTGATGCAATATCAAATCACGTGGCGTGTCATCGAATTTTTGGCTGATTGAAAATAAAAATCAAAAAAAAAAAATGTAGGTTTAACTATAGTTTGATATGACGTTATGTGGATGACTATGATAGATATATGCTGTCATCGTTTGGAATGCGAATGCACAACATTTCCATTTAGCTTTTCACAATCGCAACACAAATTGATTCATAGTTAGGCATTGAGTGCCTTTTAAAACCGCATCGAATTCAATATCGCGATGTTGATTATAATCAAAAAAACCAAAAAAAAAAAAATAAAAATAAATAAATACAAAAAACACATAAAAAGTTTGTGCGGACGTTCGCAACATTTGCCGTTTTTTTTTCTTCTTTTATTTCTTTTTTTTTTATGATATCATTTGAATGAAAATGGGAATAGAAATGCGTGGTTTATATATGTAAATATTTAAGAGTATCCGCCAGCATTTATGGAGCGGAGGCGGCAGCATCATATTGCTAATGGAGTTTTAGAGTTCATCGTTCGGTTCACATTATAAAAACGGTCCACATGTCTTATAAATCTTATGTAATTTTTGGCGATTGGCTTGCGATTTTTGCTACCAAGTGCTGCAAAGCTATCGATGACGATATTTTGTTTGATAACGATGTGATTATCGATAGTAGCGGTGGCTGCTATCAGGTACAAAAGAGTATATAGACCCGCCGTCCCATATAAGGAAAATGGCACTCGCAAAATTTCATCATAGGTCCATTTTGCACTTCGGGTTTCGTCGGGTGTTTCTTACGCTCTTGTCACGTGAGAGAACTCAAAATTCGTTAGCGCACTTTTGGTGGTGGAGAGCAGAGACCGGCACAAAGAGAGCACCAAAAAATGTTACTGTATTGGTGCGCTCTGCTGCTTGCATGCACTGCGCAAAAACAAAAAGCAACTTATATTTAAAAAAACTTAAATTAAACTTAACAACTTATAGTAAAAATACTAAAACAACAACAGAAACGTAATAGACGTAAGTGTCAGTGCACCAACGCATCTTCGCATATTATGTTCGTCGAATGTACAGAACTTTTTCGCTCAATGTACTTCAAAAATAATGCGATAAAAACGAGCATGACCCTTCTTCAATGAAAGCATAATTGCCACTGAGCTCTCGCAGCAGCTGCAGCTCGCTACTTCGGCTCGCGTCTGTGTGACTTCCCGAATGTCTTCGGCCCGTACGGGCTACCGCTGACGGTCTATGAGCTAGAGCGTGCACATACATACATAAATATATATATATTTATGTATGTATACATATGCACATGTGTCTGGCAATGTTAGCGACGATCTGTGACGAGTTCGCGGCAAAATTGTTGAGCCTGCACACACATACATATAAATGTATCCTTATGGAACGGCGGGTCTATATACTCTTTTGTTCCTGCTGCTATCTCTTAATTTAAGTGTGGCAAAGCTATCGATATGGTACGAATATCGATAACACATATTTATTTGTTGCTAGCGATGAGAAATTAGCTGTGGAATATTCGATAGTATCCATGGCTCTATTATTATAAATCTATTATAACAAAATAGATCAAAAGGGTTACAAATATTTAACTTTCATTTTAAATTTTTTAAATTTTATTTAGCATGTGATGCAATACATATAAATATATAATTATATTAGGCTATTTCTTGAATAAGATTTGTACAATAAATTAAAGATTACATTGTGTACAAAAAAAAAATTAGACATTTGCCTGTAAAAATATCATCTATATAACGGATGGTTGACTAACGAAAATAACGAAAATTTCGAATTGACTTGCCATATTTGAACCAAAAGCATTCGATACCAAAACAAATAAGAGCCAGTAGATGAGCCGCACCGTAAAGCTTTAAAATCCAGGTTAAATCCTCAAAATACAGTACATCCTCAGTCGGTTTGAGATTGCTTAGATCCTTAAGCGGTGTCAAACCCAATTCTACCATATCATAGAAACTCTTTTCTAGCCAAAAATCAAGCATTCCAAACTCTTGCATATGCAGGATATGTTCCTCAAATTTCTGACGATATGGCAAATGGCGTCGAATGGGAAAAGAGAGCAGGACAAAGCGATTTAGGCAACTTTGTTGGTTATAGTTGAAAATGGGTTTCTTGAAGATTTTCTGCTGCTCTGAATAAGTGCGCCACCGTAGTCCGCTGACGGGATATATATAACTGGAATTTAAACTATCTCGCAAGCTGACAAACTCAAAATAATTGTCGAGAATATAGGCATTGCGTGCATCTTTTGTAGAATAATTATGCGACTTGAGCAACATATTCACCTCCCGACGATCAACGGCAATTTTATAACGCGATTCTCGGAAATCCTGAAATGTGCGCAAGATCGGTTCTTTCGGAGGTTGGGTAAAATATGATTGTAAATAGCAATTATACATTGTAGTAATCATTATGCTGGCAAAGCACAATAATAAGCAAATCGCTTTTAAATGTCGACTAGAATTGTTCGGGAACGGATAAGATTGACCCAATAAACCACGAAAGGATCTATCATTTAGAAGGAAATTAACCCAATTAAAGGATCGCCAGGACAACGTCTGACTGTAAATAAGCAAAAGTGAAAATATAATAAGCATAACTAATAAAATACCCAACACTAAGGGATCTATAATCATTCCATAGATGACTTTATAGGGCAAATCCAATGGCAATGGCACCATAAAGCAATAATTGGTTATTGCATATGGATAGGTCATATAATCCAAATTTTCTGATAGCAAACTGGTGGTCAAGACAGCGCCCAAATCTAAACGATCCTCTCGTACCAATACATCTATTTCTTTATAGTAAATAGTCTTCCCAATTATATAATCCTCCCGGAGCTGCAATGTGGCATTCACACGCTTCCCAAAAGCGTTTACCAAATTGGCCACATAACCAACCATTTGATACTTCCCATTATCATCTTTATAGAGCATAGAACGCGGCACCAATTGATCCACTTCGGTAATAATTGTCGCACCCTGCATATTACTGAATTGTTGCACATATATAGAACTGAAATTGGAATACTCTAGTAAAATTTCCTCATAGTTCCGCTCCCGAAAGTGGCGACAACTGTAGAGTTTTCCCTGTGCATCGAACATAGCCACGTTATGCTGCTCCCGTGCAAAGTAAATCTTACATAGCTCCTCCGGGAGTTCATCCTCCTGCAGATAAAGAAGACGTCGTGCCTGTTGTTAGGGATAGAAAAGAAAATTATTAATCGATTAATGGATCATATTATTTATCGAAGCAACTGATTAATAGTTGCAATCAATTTCAAATTTATCTATCGATTATTTGAATTTTTCCAGAAAATAAATAAAGAAAAATATTTAGTCATTTCTTCAGAAAAAATGTTTATAAATTTGTTTCTATTATTAAATTTAGCAAAAAAGAAAAGCTTAAAAAATCGATTAGTGATTAATTTAATCAAAGGGAAGTTTAGGGTACAATTGAATAGTTCTATTCCTACCTGCTGTAGCTTCAATAAGGTGCGACTATTCTGCTCCAGCTCTGTGTAACCTCCACAGCAAAGTAGGAGCGGTGCACTCTCAAAGTTCCAATCGTGGGTTGTGGTTCCCTTGGACAACAACACTGTGGGCAGCTCCAGTTGCTGCAATACCTCATGGAACACACAGGGTGCAGCTCCATAGATGACAATAGTTTCATAGTTTCGCTCTAGACGTATTCTATGTAAGATTTCCAATAGCTTTTGCTGTACTTCCAAATTTTCCGGAGGTGACAAATCACTCAATAGACTTTGCCACTGCCAGCTTAGGATGATCAATGCGATGAGGAGCTGCATGGCTTCGACGTCCTGCAGTCATCACGCAACTGTGACCAGGATGTGGCACGTGGCAGGCTTTTTGTTGTGCCATGCCCCCAAGCTATGCACTTTGCATGTTTCATTTTGTATTTTTTTTTTTGCCTTGTATTTTAACATCAATTTGTGAACAATTACGCATGTTTGTTCATGACCTCCCCAGTTAAATAGTTGAAATATGCAAATTTACAAGATTCAAATATGGGTTATTATACCCTATAGATATTAAAAATGGGAAAATGGGTTGCTAAATGTTATAAAGTAATCAAAAAATCATTAAAAATTGTTCTTTCTGATATCTTTTATGATATCACTTGAATGAAAATGAAAATAGAAATGCGTGTATTATTTATATATAAGTAATTATGAGAATCCGCCTGCATTTAAAAAGAGGAGAAGACAGCTTTTTATTGTTTTTCGATTTCTATCGATTACAAACTAACTATCGATAGTATCGCTTGAATTATTTTTGTATTAAATTAAGAGTTCTCCACACAGTTCTCATTGAAATGTTGCTATCTCCAACTTTTAGTGCTGCAAAGCTCTCGATATATTGAGAATATCGATAGTGCGCTTTATTTATGTTGTTAGCGATGTGAAATTAACTATTTTATTATCGATAATATTCTTGGATTAATTATTATAAATTCAGTTTGGAATATAAAAACCAGGGACCGTAAATAATGTTTTTTTTTTTTCTCAATCGAAGAAATCATATATCAATATACTCCTAATCTATTTTAATTTTTAATTATGTGTAAAATATAGACAAATATGTATTTTTAGCCAGAAGCAACACCTGTGTAATACATTTTTGAGTTAAAAAAATTACCTATGCAAAAGACAATTACAATTACAACTTAAAAATAAAACCCAAGGATTAATAATTATTTTTTTTCAATCAAAAATAATGTTTCTTGGTTTAGTCGTAATTTTTTCGAATTGTTCACACTTCAAATGCTTTACCTTAAATGACAGAAAATACTTAATTTTTAAAAATGTATTTTATTTTGCATTTTAATAAACATATTATATTATAAAATAATATATAAAATATGTGATATATTTAAATATAATCAATAAGGCTTATTTTGGACTGAGATACAAATTTAAAATTGCATTGTGTTCTTTAGGCTCAATAAATTAAAACTATTACCTATAAAAATATAAAAATCTATGTATATTATCGATAGTTTAGCCTATTGACTAACGAAAGTATCGAATATTTCGAATTGACTTTCCATATTTGAACCAAAAGCATTCTATACAGAAACATATAAGGGCAAGTAGATGAGCCGCACCGTAAATCTGAAAAATCCATTCTAAATCATCCAAATCGACTGCATCTTCATTCGGTTTGGGACTACTTAAATCTTCGAGCGGTGTCCGACCCAATTCTACCATATCATAGAAACTCCGTTCTAGCCATAAATCTAGCATCCCAAACTCCTGCATATGCAGGATATGTTCCTCAAATTTCTGACGGTACGGCAAATAGCGTCGAATGGGAAATGAAAGCAAGATAAAACGATTTAGGCAATTGTCTAGGTTATAGAAGAAAATAGGCTTCTTGAAGATTTTCTGCTGTTCTGAATAAGTCCGCCAACGTTCTTCGGTGACAGGATAAATATAACTGGAATTTAAACTATCACGCAAGTTGACAAACTCAGACCAATTCTCGAGAATATAGGCATTGCGTGCTTCTTTTGTGGAATAATTATGCGACTTGAGCAATATATTCACCTCCCGACGATTTACGGCAATTTTATAACGCGATTCTCGAAAATCCTGAAATGTGCGCACCATCGGCTCTGTCGGAAGCTGGGTGAAATATGATTGCAAATAACAAATATACATGGTGGTAATCATTATGCTGGTAAAACATAATAACAAGCAAATAGCCTTTAAATGGCGACTAGGATTGTTGGGCAATGGAAACGATTGACCCAATAAACCACGCAAGGATCTATCATTTAGAAAGAAATTAACCCAATTAAATGTTCGCCAGGACAACGTTTGGCTATAAATTGACAGAAGTGAAAATATAATAAACAAAATAACTATAATACCACCCACCAAAGGATCTATAATAATTGCATAGACGACTTTATAGGGTAACGGCAATGGCAATGGCACCATAAAGCAATAATTGGTTATTGCATATGGATAGGTCACATAATCCAAATTTTCTGCTTGCAAATTGGTTGTCAAAACAGTGCCAAGATCTAAGCGATCCTCACGTACCAACACATCTATATCTCCATAGTAAATAGTCTTCCCAATTATATAATCATCACGGAGCTGCAATGTAGCATTTAGACGCTTAGCAAAAGCGTTTACCAAATTGGCCACATAACCAACCATTTGATACTTCCCATTTCCATCTATATAGAGCATAGAACGCGGCACCAATTGATCCACTTCGGTAATAATTGTCGCACCCTGCATATTACTGAATTGTTGCACATATATAGAACTGAAATTGGAATACTCTAGTAAAATTTCCTCATAGTTCTGCTCCCGAAAGTGGCGACAACTGTAGAGTTTTCCCTGTGCATCGAACATAGCCACATTATGCTTCTCCTGTGCGAAGTAAATCTTACATAGCTCCTCCGGGAGTTCATCCTCCTGCAGATAAAGTAGACGTCGTGCCTGTTGTTAGGGATGGGAAAGGAAATTATTAATCGATTAATAGAGCGAGTGATGAATAACTGCAATTAATTTCAAAGTTATTTATCGATTAATTGAATTTTTCCAGAAAACTTTATAAAGAAAAAAGTGTAGTCATTTTTTCAGAAAAAATGTTAATATAAAACATTTAGGGTGTTCACGTGGCCTAGTAACGTTGCAACTTTGCAAATTTGCAATACCAACCACGTGGTTGGGTAACGTAGCTAATCTGCTAGGTCAGCTGATTTTTGATTACATTTTTGACAATTAGATTTGTATAATTGTTGTCAGTGAACGTGCTTGTGCTGTTTTGCAATTTTGCAACAGATTTTGTAGTCAAGGGTCTGGAATTAGCACCGTTGCACAAAATTTTTCAGTGTAAGTTGTTGTTGTGACAGTTTGCAAACTTGCAAAGTTAGAATGTTGCTAGTCCACGTGAATACCCTAATTATATTTTTTTTAGGTTCCTTTTGATTTTTATTTCTGTTTTTAAATTTGTTTCTATTATTATATTTAACAAAACAGAACAGCGAAAAAAATCACAGTGTAATAAATATTAAAGTTAATTAAAAAGAATTACTACATTGAATTTTAAATAAAAACAATGATAATTATTTTTTAACACAAAAAATAAGAATAATGCTTCGAATATCGATTATTGTTGTCAATAATCGATAAGTGATTTATTTAAATCGCTACAATTGAATATTTATATTCCTACCTGCTGTAGCTTTAATAAGGTGCGACTATTCTGCTCCAGCTCTGTATAACCTCCACAGCAAAGTAGGAGCGGTGCACTCTCAAAGTTCCAATCGTGGTTTGTGGTTCCCTTGGACAACAACACTGTGGGCAGCTCCAGTTGCTGCAACACCTCATGGAACACACAGGGTGCAGCTCCATAGATGACAATAGTTTCATAGTTTCGCTCTAGACGTATTCTATGTAAGATTTCTAATAGCTTTTGTTTTAATTCCAAATTTTCCGGAGGTGACAAAGTACTCAATAGACTTTGCCATTGCCAACTTAGGATAATCAATGCGATGAGGAGCTGCATGGCTTCGACGTCCTGCAGTCATCACGAAACTGTGACCAGGATGTGGCATGTGACAGGCTTTTTGTTGTACCATGCCCCTAAGGTGTGCACTTTGCATGTTTCATTTTAAATATATATATTTTTTTTTTAAATATATTTGTGAGCAATTACGCATGTTTGAAATGAGCTTTGTGTTCTTGTTCATGTCATTATAAGCTCCCCCGTTAAATAGTTAGAATATGTAAGTTTACAAGATAATATACCATTGTAAAAATGGATTGCTAAATGCATTTACGATCTAAAAATGTTGTTTTTCATAGTGCAACAAGTATAATTTATATATTCGGGAACTAAAATTTTTTCTGTAATTTTTTTTTTATAACTAAATTGTTTTTTTTTTTGTGTACACATTTTATCGATGGTGCGTTTGAGCACCAGTTTGGAATATAAAAAAAACTAAAAGTCTTTGAAATATCTACTTTACCTTTAAATATTTATTTAGAATTTGATATAATAAATTTAAATATATAATATGTGATATAATAAATATAGCTTTTCTAGACTGAGATTTATTCAACAAATTAAAGCCTGCATTGTGTGCTTTAAGATCAAAATATAAAAACTATTAAATAGATCCATATTATCGACGGTAGACCTTATTGACTATTTTTTTAATTGACTTCCCATATTTGAACCAAAAACATTCGATAACAAAACAAATGAGGGCCAGTAGATGAGCCACACCGTAAATTTGTAAAACATAGGTTAAGTCCTCCAAATAGAGTGCATCCTCAATCGGTTTGGGAGTACTTAAATCTTCGAGCGGTGTCAGACCCAATGCTACCATATCATAAAAACTTTTTTTTATCCAAAATTGTAACATTCCAAACTCCTGCATATGCAGGATATGTTCCTCAAATCGTTGACGATATGGCAAATTGCGTCGAATGGGCACAGAGAGTAGGATAAAGCGATTAAGGCAAGTTTCCCGATTATAGAAGAAAACGGGGTTTTCAAAGAGTTTTTGCTGTTCTGAATAAGTGCGCCAACGTAATCCGGTGACAGGATAAATATAACTGGAATTGAAACTATCACGCAAGTTGACAAACTCATACCAATTCTCAGTTACATAGGCATTGCGTGCATCTTTTGTGGTAATATTATATGACCTGAGCAACAGATTCGCCTCCCGACGATCTACGGCAATTTTATAACGCGATTCTCGAAAATCCTGGAAAGTGAGCAGGATCGGTTCTTTCGGAGGTTCGGTAAAATAAGATTGCAAATAGCATTCATACATGGTGGTAATCATTATGCTGGCAAAGCATAATAATAAGCAAATTGCTTTTAAATGTCGACTAGAATTGTTGGGGAATGGATACGATTGACCCAATAAACCACGCAAGGATCTATCATTTAGCAGGAAATTAACCCAATTAAAGGATCGCCAGGAAAACGTCTGACTGTAAATGAACAAAAGTGAAAATATAATAAGCATAACTAATAAAATACCCAACACTAAGGGATCTATAATCATTCCATAGATGACGTTATAAGGCAACGGCAATGGCAATGGCACCATAAAGCAATATGTGGATATTGTATATGGATAGGTCACATAATCCAAATTCTCTGTTTGCAAATTGGTTGTCAACACAGCGGCCAGATCTATAAGATCCTTTCTTGCTAAATCATCTATATCCTCATAGTACACGGTTTTCCCAATTGTATAATCATCCCGTAGCTGCAATGTAGCATTCACACGCTTCGCAAAGGCGATCACCATATTTGACACATAGCCCAGCATTTGATACTTCCCATTATCATCTTTATAGAGCATAGAACGAGGCACCAATTGATCCACTTCGGTGATAATTGTCGCACCCTGCATATTACTGAATTGTTGCACATATATAGAACTGAAATTGGAATACTCTAGTAAAATTTCCTCATAGTTCTGCTCCCGAAAGTGGCGACAACTGTAGAGTTTTCCCTGTGCATCGAACATAGCCACATTATGCTTCTCCCTTGCAAAGTAAATCTTACATAGCTCCTCCGGCTCCTCATCCTCCTGTAGATAAAGTAGACGACGTGCCTGTTGTTAGTGATGGGAAAGAAAATTATTAATCGATTAATGGATCATGTGACATCAAAACTTAAAATAAATCTGGTTTCGTCATTTTTTTTGAGTCTTTATTATTAATATTTATATTTGAAAAAAAGCGAAAAAATCGAAAAAAAAAAATAAATAAAAAATAATTTAAAGGTAATGAATAAGTAATGTTTGAGCTAAGAAAATAAAACTGAATTAATTACAATTACTTTTGGCAATAACAGATTAGTGGTAAAATTAATCGAAGGCAAATTTTAAGTACAAATGAATACTTCTATTCATACCTGTTGTAGCTTCAATAAGGTGTGACTATTCTGCTCCAGCTCTGTATAACCTCCACAGCAAAGTAGAAGCGGTGCACTCTCAAAGTTCCAATCGTGGTTTGTGGTTCCCTTGGACAACAGCACTGTGGGCAGCTCCAGTTGCTGCAACACCTCATGGAACACACAGGGTGCAGCTCCATAGATGACAATAGTTTCATAGTTTCGCTCTAGACGTATTCTATGCAAGATTTCCAATAGCTTTTGCTGTACTTTCAAATTTTCCGGAGGTGACAAATCACTCAATAGACTTTGCCACTGCCAACTTAGGATTATCAATCCGATGAGGAGCTGCATGGCTTCGACGTCCTGCAGTCATCACGCAACTGTGACCAGGATGTGGCACGTGGCAAGCTTTTTGTTGTGCCATGCTCCCAAGGTGTGCACTTTGCATGTTTCATTTTATATTTATTTTTTTGTATTGTACTATGTTAACATGGATTTGTGAGCAATTACGCATGTTTGAAATGAGATTTGTAGTCTTGTTCATGTGATTTTAAGCTCCCCAGTTGAATAGTTGGAATATGCCAGTTTACAAGATAAAAATAGAGGGTTATTATACTATTATAAAAATGGGTTGCTAAATGTAATAAAGCAGAGGCCTGCACCAGTGCACCGCAACTACAGTAAATATAGTAGTCCGATTTTGCTTAAACTTGGTCAACTGGGTGTAGGGCATAATGAGTTTTAGATCTGATGAGATTAGTTGAAATATCCTGAAAATCCAAAAAAGTCGTTATGCAACAACACAATTTTGAGCAGATTTTTTGTGTGGAAGCTATATGATAAAGTGATCCGATCTGACCCATTTTAGGATATATATTGTTTGGATTTAAAAAACATATGTGCTAAGTTTCATAAGCATATGTCGGCGCATACTAAGAGTGTGTGGATGCTAGTATAAGTGTATGGGTGTACAGTCTAGGGAATTTCACCAGAAGACTAATTTCATCATTATGGTAATATTGCATCAGCCTTTAATTGCGCTGTAATTGGTTGTCTGCAGTTGTCGCTTTAAGAAGTACCGTTTTAGCGAAGCGACAGCGTGGTGTCGCTGTCGCCGAGTGTGGTTCGTTGGTAAGCACAAAGAGAAGAAGGAACGACGCAGACCACGATTGAGAGAGACTAGGTTACGCCACGCGCACGACCGTTATATGTTCCGTTATATTGCGTCGCAGTCTTGTGACGTCACATTTTACCAAAGGCAACGCAGTAGACTCACAGTCTACGCCAAATAGGCACATTTTTAAGTTAATCGGCTGCTGCTGCTGATGGGGGGATCTGGTTTGGAAGGGACTCCCCGCATAATATAGAAAAATGTCAAGCGCATCTAATGACATACCTCCGACTTCTACATTTTGAATAGATTATCTACAATAGCGTACCAAAGTCAAAAAATGTTGAAAAATTTGTATCTTTTATGAAAAGTATCTCTATTTCAAAGTATTTAGCGTAAGATGTACCGGTTCGATTTTGATCAAATTTGGTTAGCTAGTAGAGTACAGACTGAGGCATAGCTATAGTGAGTTTGGTTAAGATATATTGATAAACAAAAAAGTTTTTCATACAACAAACTCAGATTGAAACCGAAAAAAAATGATATAGTTATCCGATCTGATCCATTTTAGGATATCTACTATATTTATGTGTAATATGCATATGTGCTAAGTTTCATAAACATACTTTGAAAATTTAGATACTTTTTCATATAAAGATACAAATTTTTCAACAATTTCAGACTTTAGCAAGCTATTGCAGGTAATGTATGGAAAATGTAGAGGTCAGAGATATGTCATTAGAAGCGCTTGACATTTTCCTATATTATGCGGGGAGTCCCTTCCAAACCAGATCCCCCCATCAGCAGCAGCAGCCGATTAACTAAAAAAAGTGCCTATTTGCCATTCATTGCAAGTCTATTGCGTCGTCTTTGGTAAAAAGTGACGTACATGCGCAGTGAGAGCCGAAAAGTTGCAGCCGTCTTGTCGTTACCTATGGCTCTCTATATCGTGGACGCAGACAGTTGCGTATAGATCTTCGAGGTGTGAAGACGAAACTCACTGCGCTACGACGATGTCAAAGGAAAGTGATTTTGTTTCAATACATATTTAAAAAAATGAGAGACTTTGCCATACAAAGATACAAATTTGGCGACATTTTAAGACTTTAGCAAGCTATTGCAGATAATGTATGGAAAGGTAGAAGTCATTATGTCATTATATGCGCTTGGCATTTTCCAACATTATGCGGGTATAAATTTTCAAGCCAGATCCCTCAATCAGCAGCAGCAACCGATTAACTAAAATAATATCCTTATTATTCATATATTTTAAGTCTATTGTGTCGTTTTTGTTAAAGTGTGACGTCACGCGTTCGCATCGCAATATAATGGAATACAACGGTCCTGCGCATGGCGTAACCTAGTCTCTCCCAATCGTGAACTGTGCATGGTTAAATAATATACAGTTACAATCACAATTCAGGTATGTATATGTGTGCGCATTTTATCATATTCTTCTATGTCATATTCGCCTTTGCCGAATTGTCGCTTGCTTATTTTCCTACGCGGTGTTAGAACAACGAAGTAAAAAAGAAAAACAAAACAGAATATGCGAGGTCGGCGTTCAGAAAAATAGCGAAATAAATTCTTGTGTATGTGTTTGAACATTGCATATTTTTTGTTTCACATACATACAAACTTTGTAGTGTTAAAACACCGTAAATGCGTTTTATACTTTGTAACTTATACCGGCACCGCATTAATAGCGAGTACGTACACTACTAGTGCTGAAATCAAGCACCTCTGTAATAATCTTAAGAATAGGGCATGTATAATCTTATAAATTATATAAAAAAAATTTGTTTTAATAAAAAAAAAAAATAAACAAAAAATTATTTTTTTAGCGCAAAAAGTGATTTTTGTTTACAGTTATGAGTGAAAATATCGATAATGCGTTTGTGATGTGAGATTTAGTATAAGATTATCGATAGTACCGATAGGTTCTATTATCGTTAATTCAGTTTGGAATATAAAAACAAATCAAAAGTCTTTGAAATATTTGCTTTACCTTTAACTTAAATGTCGTTAAATACTTAATTTTTGAACATTTATTAAGCATGTGATATATTAAATTTATATATATAATAAGTGATATAATAAATAAGGTTATTTCTCCACTAACATTTTTTCAACAAATTAAAGATTGCATTTTGTGCTTTAAGCTCAAAAAAATTAAGACTATTAACTATGAAAATATTTGAATCGATCAATATTATCGGTGGTATAGGCTATTGCCTAACGAAAGTATCGAATATTTCGAATGGATTTGCCATATTTGAACCAAAAGCATTCGATACCAAAGCAAATGAGGGCCAGTAGATGAGCCGCACCGTAAAGATGTAAAACCCAGGTTAAATCTTCCAAATAGACTGCATCCTCAATCGGTCTAGGAGTACTTAAATCTTCGAGCGGTGTCAGACCCAATGCCACCATATCATAAAAACTTCTTTCTAACCATAAATTTAGCATTCCAAACTCCTGCATATGCAGGATATGTTCCTCAAATTGTTGACGATATGGCAAATTACGGCGAATGGGTACAGAGAGCAGTAGAAAACGATGGAGGCAATTCTCTCGGTTATAGAAGAAAATGGGCTCTTCAAAGATTTTCTGTTGCACTGAATAAGTGCGCCAACGTAATCCGGTTACAGGATAAATATAATTGGAATTTAAACTATCTCGCAAGTTGACAAACTCAAAAAAATTCTCGAGGATATAGCCATTGCGTGCATCTTTTATGCTAGCATTGTATGAATTAATCAACAGATTCGACTCTCGACGATCTACGGCAATTTTATAACGCGATTCTTGAAAATCCTGAAAGGTGCGCAGGATCGGCTCTTTTGGAGGTTGGGTGAAATACGATTGCAAATAGCAATTATACATGGTGGTAATCATAATGCTGGCAAAACCCAACAACAAACAAAGGGCCTTTAAATGTCGACTAGGATTGTTGGGGAATGGAAACGATTGACCCAATAAACCACGTAAGGATCTATCATTTAGCAGAAAATTAATCCAATTAAATGATCGCCAAGACAACGTCTGACTGTAAATAAGCAAAAGTGAAAATATAATAAGCATAACTAATAAAATACCCAACACTAAAGGATCTATAATCATTCCATAGATGACTTCATAGGGCAACGGCAATGGCAATGGCACCATGAAGCAATAATTGGTTATTGCATATGGATAAGTAGCATAATCCAAATTCTCTGTTTCAAAATTGGGGGTTAACACAGCGGCCAAATCTATACGACCCTCCCTTGCTAAATCATTTATATCCCAATGGTACACGGTTTTTCCAATTATATAATCATCCCGGAGCTGCAATGTGGCATTCACACGCTTCGCAAAGGCGATCACCATATTTGACACATAGCCCAGCATTTGATACTTCCCATTTCCATCTTTATAGAGCATAGAACGCGGCGCCAATTGATCCACTTCGGTAATAATTGTCGCACCCTGCATATTACTGAATTGTTGCACATATATAGAACTGTTTGTGGAATACTCTAGTAAAATATCCTCATAGTTCTGCTCCCGAAAGTGGCGACAACTGTAGAGTTTTCCCTGTGCATCGAACATAGCCACATTATGCTTCTCCCGTGCAAAATAAATCTTACATAGCTCCCCCGGGAGTTCATCCTCCTGTAGATAAAGTAGACGTCGTGCCTGTTGTTAGGGATGGAAAAGAAAATTATTAATTGATTAATATATAGTGAAGCGAGTGTTTAATAATTGCAAATAATTTCAAAGTTATTTAGCGATTAATTGAATTTTCCCAGACAAAATTAAAAATAAATTTGGTTTCCTTATTTTTTTTTTGTGTTTTTTCAGGGATTGTGAATAAGGATAACTTTAATTTTAAAAATCTCATATCAGTGTTAATTTTAGATTTTTCATATAAATTGGGATATAATTTTTATATTCTGAGTTTTGAATAAAACTTGGATTATATTCAGATATTCACTATTTATAATAATGTTTGCTAAAAAAATTTAAAGTCAAAATCTTAATACAACATTTCTAAATGTGGCAAAGGGAAGTTTATGGTACATTTGAATACTTCTTTTCCTACCTGTTGTAGCTTCAATAATGTGCGACTATTCTGCTCCAGCTCTGTGTAACCTCCACAGCAAAGTAGGAGCGGTGCACTCTCAAAGTTCCAATCGTGGTTTGTGGTTCCCTTGGACAACAACACTGTGGGCAGCTCCAGTTGCTGCAATACCTCATGGAACACACAGGGTGCAGCTCCATAGATGACAATAGTTTCATAGTTTCGCTCTAGACGTATTCTATGTAAGATTTCCAATAGCTTTTGCTGTACTTCCAAATTTTCCGGAGGTGACAAATCACTCAATAGACTTTGCCACTGCCAACTTAGGATGATCAATGCGATGAGGAGCTGCATGGCTTCGACGTCCTGCAGTCATCACACAACTGTGACCAGGATGTGGCACGTGGCAGGCTTTTTGTTGTGCCATGCCCCCAAGGTGTGCACTTTGCATGTTTCATTTTATATATATATTTTTTATTGTATTTGTGCAATTACGCATGTTTGAAATGGGATTTGTGGTCATGTTCGTGTCATTATAAGATCCCCCGTTGAATAGTTGGAATATGCTAGTTAACAAGATAAAAATAGAGGTTTATTACACCATTATAAAAATGGGTTGCTTAATATAATAAAGTTGAGAATAAGGCATTTACGATCTTATTTATGTTGTAAATAAATTTATTTAAAAAAAAAAAATTATTTAAAATTTTTTTAATGGTGTAACAAGTAAAATTTTAAATAAGGGCACTAATTTTTTTTTTAGTGTTATTACTTATGATTTTTTTTTTCTTTTTAATTTTATTACATATATTTATTATTTATTTATTATAACATTTTGTTGTTTTATTTATAACTTACTTGGTTTTTCATCTAAAAACATACAGAATTTAAAAACAAATTTAGTTTTGGTTCGTCTTACATAATTAAAATATATATATAATTTTTGAGTGAAAACAAAACTTAAGTAAAAAGGAATTTTTTAAGTTTTTTCTAATTTTTTTTTTGTGTACACAAAATAGTATTTATAATTTATTTAAAACTGAAATACTCTTTTCCTAGTCAAGATAAGACCAATCTTACTTATTTTTTTACATATCTATAATGATCTTAAATTAATATTTTTAAAGTAACCCTAAGGGCATTGTTAAGCTCATAATCGTCATGCGATTTTATACAGTTCAGTTGCATAGCTAGTGAAAATATCGATAATGCGTTAGAGATGTGAAATTAACCATAAGATTATCGATAGTACTGATAGTTTTGTTTCTTTAAATTCAGTTTAGAGTATAAAAACAGAACAAAAGTCTTAGAAATATTTGCTTTATCTTTAACTTTAATGACAGTAAATTCTTTATTTTTAAACATTTATTTAGCATGTGATATAATAAATTTAAAAATATAATAAGTGATGTAATAAATAAGACTACTTCTTGACTAAGATTTGTTCAACAAATTAAAGATTGCATATTTAAACTGTTACCTATAAAAATATTTAAATCAATCTATATTATCGGTGGTATACCTTATTGACTATTCGAATTGACTTGCCATATTTGAACCAAAAGCACTCGATACCAAAACAAATGAGGGCAATAATATGAGCGGCACCGTAAATCTGAAAAATCCAAGTTAAATCCTCCAAAAAGAGCGGATCCTCAATTGGTTCGATAATACTTAAATCTTCGAACGGTGTTAGACCCAATGCTACCATATCATAGAAACTCCTCTCTTGCCATAATTTTAGCATTCCAAACTCCTGCATATGCAGGATATGTTCCTCAAATCGTTGACGATATGGCAAATTGCGTCGAATGGGCAGAGAGAGCAGGACAAAGCGATGGAGGCAATTCTCCCGGTTATAGAAGAAAACCGGCCCCACAAAGATTTTCTGCTGTTCTGAATAAGTGCGCCAACGTTCTTCGGTGACAGGATAAATATAACTGGAATTTAAACTATCTCGTAAGTTGACAAACTCAGACCATTTCTCCAGGATATAGTCATTGCGTGTATCTTTTGTGGAATAATTATGCGATCCAAGCAACATATTTACCTCCCGACGATCAACGGCAATTTTATAACGAGAATCTCGAAAATCCTGAAAAGTGCGCAGGGTCGGCTCCATCGGAGGTTGGGTGAAAAATGTGTTCAAATAGCAATTATACATGGTGGTAATCATTATGCTGGCAAAGCCCATCAATAAGCAAATTGCTTTTAAATGTCGACTAGGATTATTGGGGAATGGGTACGATTGACCCAATAAACCACGCAAGGATCTATCATTTAGTAGGAAATTAAGCCAATTAAATGTTCGCCAGGAAAACGTTTGGCTATAAATGTGCAGAAGTGAAAATATGAGAAGAATAACAAATAAAATACCTAAGACTAAAGGATCTATAATCATTGCATAGACGTCTTTAAAGGGTATCGGCAAAGGAAATGGAACCATAAAACAATAATTTGTTATTTCATATGGATAGGTAACATAATCCAAATTTTCTGTTTGAAAATTGGTTGTCAACACAGCGGCCAAATCTATACGATTCTCTTTTGCTAAATCATATATATCTCCATAATAAAGAGTTTTCCCAATTATATAATCATCCCGGAGCTGCAGTGTGGCATTCACACGCTTCCCAAAAGCGTTTACCAAATTGGCCACATAACCAACCATTTGATACTTCCCATTATCATCTTTATAGAGCATAGTGCGCGGCGCCAATTGATCCACTTCGGTAATAATTGTCGCACCCTGCATATTACTGAATTGTTGCACATATATAGAGTTCACGTTGGAATACTCTAGTATAATTTCCTCATAGTTCTGCTCCCGAAAGTGGCGACAACTGTAGAGTTTGCCCTGTGCATCGAACATAGCCACATTATGCTGCTCCCGTGCAAAGTAAATCTTACATAGCTCCTTCGGGAGTTCATCCTCCTGCAGATAAAGTAGACGTCGTGCCTGTTGTTTGGGATGGGAAAGAAAATTATTAATCGATTAATGGATCATGTAATTTATCGAAGCGACTGATTAATAGTTGCAATCAATTTCAAAGTTATTTATCGATTAATTGATTTTTCCCAGACAAAATTAAAAATAAATTTAGTTTCCTCTTGTCTTTTTGTGTTTTTCAGGGAATAAGGATTAGTTAAATTTAAAAATCTCATATCGGTGGCAATTTTAAATTTTTTTCATATAAATTGGGATATAATTTTTAATAAAACTGAGTTTTTAATAAAACTTCGATTGTATACAGATATTCACTATTTATAATTATTTTTGCTACAAAAATTTAAAGTCAAAATCTTAATGCAACATTTCTCTAGCTAAATATAGAAATGCTGGTATTTATTATTAAGTACTACTCGTACCACACTAAAACGAACACAAAAAGTTTAATGAAAAATGTTTATTACAAAACTCAAAGCTTAAAAAAATAAAAAAAAAATTTTTTATTCTTCTCGGGCCCCTTTGTTAACAAAAATATCCAACTTTCGAGATATTGCTATAAAAAAATATAATCGATTTTTTCAGCCTTAAATAAAACTTAGGCAATAATAATGTTTGAGTTAAAAAAATAAAACTCAATTAATAACGATTATTTTTAGTGATTAAATTAATCAAAGGGAAAGATATGGTACAATTGAATATTTTTATTCCTACCTGTTGTAGCTTCAATAAGGTGCGACTATTCTGCTCCAGCTCTGTATTACCTCCACAGCAAAGTAGGAGCGGTGCACTCTCAAAGTTCCAATCGTGGTTTGTGGTTCCCTTGGACAACACCACTGTGGGCAGCTCCAGTTGCTGCAATACCTCATGGAACACACAGGGTGCAGCTCCATAGATGACAATAGTTTCATAGTTTCGCTCTAGACGTATTCTATGCAAGATTTCCAATAGCTTTTGCTGTTCTTTCAAATTTTCCGGAGGTGACAAATCACCTAATAGACTTTGCCACTGCCAACTTAGGATGATCAATGCGATGAGGAGCTGCATGGCTTCGACGTCCTGCAGTCATCACCCAACTGTAACCAGGATGTGGCATGTGGTGGACTTTTTGTTGTGCAATGCCCCCAAGGTGTGCACTTTGCATGTTTCATTTTATATATATATTTTTTATATATTATATTAGTGAGAAATTACGCATGTTTGAAATTGGATTTGTGGTCTTGTTCATGTCATTATAAACTCCCCCGTTGAATAGTTAGAATATGTAAGTTTACAAGATAATATACCATTATAAAAATGGGTTGTTAAATGCAATTGCGATCTAAACATTTTGTTTTTCATAGTGCAACAAGTACAATTTATATATAAGGGAACTTTAAATTTTATTTATAAATAATTGTTTTTGTTTTTTTTTTTTGTACACAAAATAATTATAATAACACTTTTAAAGTTTTTTTTTAAAAAAAAAAAAGTATAGCCAAAATTAGCCGGATTAACCCTATTTGGGGTCTTCTAAATCGAACTGCATCGTTAGTTTTTCGCGCTATCACGATGGTTTCATACAAATTTTTTTTTTTAATTTCGATTATATGGGCATTTTTACACAGGTTGATCTATAAATCTGTTGGCATTAATTTTTTCAAAAAACCTACCGTGGCAAAGTTGTTCTAAATACTCCAAAGTTCAACTCGTATGAACACACCAAACCTTCAAATTGCAGTCCTATAGGTGTTTTGGGCCAAAACAATGGAAAAACCGTAATCTGACAGCCATTTCTATAGGCTCTTGGGGGAAAAATAAGTTGTTCTATCAAAAACATTTTTGTTTTTCAAGATATCAAAACCAAACTTTTCAGTTAACAGTTTTTTTTATGGTTTATGCAATCTGACCAATTATCTTTGATATCGGACCACTATATCTTATAGCTCCCATAGGAACAATCGGCTGAAAAATTAGTTCTAATATTACATTTTTTTTTATTTTTTAAGATATCTAAACCAAACTCACCAGATCGACGTTTTATTATAATCTGGACAATCTGACTAAGTTTGATAAATATCGGACTAGTATATCTTATATCTTCCATGGAAAACATCCGATTTGCAATCAGGTGTAAAATTAGTTTTCATATGAAAATCTGATGTTTTCTATGGGATTTATAGATCAACAAAAAATGATGACGTTTCTTGCAGATTCACTTTTATTTTTCTCTCTTAAAAAATATATAAGATTCATGGCAGCGCCCAGAGCACATGACCGTTATTATACATCTGTGTCAAGATCTTAATTTACTTTATTATATTATCATATTTGTGATGATGGTCAACCAAAACAGAAGTAACCGCTGATTATCCCATTCTATAATACAAAGTATAAACTGCATATGTTGCCTTTGGGGGCTGCTCAAGGTGGCACCCACCTGCTACAAGTTCTAGAAGTTGTACTTCGTACCATAGCACGACCATGAGATTTCATATTAAGCGCAAATGCTCATTTGAAATCGCACTTGTCATAAAAATTCTATTTGTTAAATTTAAAGAATAATTATTACTCTGTTTACTGAAGTTTTGCCCCTTGCAAACGCATCCAGTGCAGTAGAAACACCATCCAAGACCTATCGAGTTAGCCTGTTATCGATGGCATGACGCGTTTGTGTGGAAAACGGCTATTGTAGAGATCAGTTGCAATGCGAGTGAAAATATCGATAGTGCGTTTGAGCATTAATCCATAGTGTTATCGGTACTTCGATTGCTTAATTTGGAATATAAAAAAAATCAAAAGTCTTTAAAATATTTGCTTTACTTTTAAACATTTATTTAGAATTTGATATAAAAAATTTAAATATATAATATATGATATAATAAATATGGCCTTTCTTTACTGAGATTTGTTCAACAAATTAAAGACTGTGTGCTTTAAGATCAAGAGATAAAAACTATTAAATCGATCCATATTATCGACGGTAGCTCATTCAAATACTAAAGGACTACAAAGCTTCCTAAAGATCTTCAGTATCCGGCATCATTAAGGACCAGCTTCCGTCTATGTGTAACCACCACGATGGTTTACCGGCTCAACCTAACCTAACCTAACCTATCGACGGTATACCCTACTGACTAATTTTCGCATTGACTTCCCATATTTGAACCAAAAACATTCGATAACAAAACAAACGAGGGCCAGTAGATGAGCCACACCGTAAATTTGTAAAACATAGGTTAAATCCTCCAAATAGAGTGCATCCTCAATCGGTTTGGGAGTACTTAAATCTTCGAGCGGTGTCAGACCCAATGCTACCATATCATAAAAACTTTTTTTTATCCAAAATTGTAACATTCCAAACTCCTGCATATGCAGGATATGTTCCTCAAATCGTTGACGATATGGCAAATTGCGTCGAATGGGCACAGAGAGCAGGATAAAGCGATTGATGCAACTTTCCCGATTATAGAAGAAAACGGGTTTCTCAAAGGGTTTTTGCTGTTCTGAATAAGTGCTCCAACGTAATCCGGTGACAGGATAAACATAGCTGGAATTGAAACTATCACGCATGTTGACAAACTCATACCAATTCTCAGTTATATAGGCATTGATTGCTACTTTTATGGTAACATTATATGACCTGAGCAACAGGTTCGCCTCCCGACGATCTACTGCAATTTTATAACGCGATTCTCGAAAATCCTGCAAAGTGAGCAGGATCGGTTCTTTCGGAGGTTCGGTAAAATAAGATTGCAAATAGCATTCATACATGGTGGTAATCATTATGCTGGCAAAGCACAACAATAAGCAAATTGCTTTTAAATGTCGACTAGAATTGTTGGGGAACGGATACGATTGACCCAATAAACCACGAAAGGATCTATCATTTAGAAGGAAGTTAACCCAATTAAACGATCGCCAGGACAACGTCTGACTGTAAATGAACAAAAGTGAAAATATAATAAGCATAATAAATAAAATACCCAACACTAAAGGATCTATAATCATTCCATAGATGACTTTATAGGGCAAATTCAATGGCAATGGCACCATAAAACAATAATTGGTTATTGCATATGGATAGGCAACATAATCCAAATTTTCTGCTTGCAAATTGGTTGTCAAAACAGTGCCAAGATCTAAGCGATCCTCACGTACCAACACATCTATATCTCCATAGTAAATAGTTTTCCCAATTATATAATTATCCCGGAGCTGCAATGTGGCATTCACACGCTTCGCAAAGGCGATCACCATATTTGACACATAGCCCAGCATTTGATACTTCCCATTTCCATCTTTATAGAGCATACAGCGCGGCGCCAATTGATCCACTTCGGTAATAATTATCGCACCCTGCATATTACTGAATTGTTGCACATATATAGAACTGAAATTGGAATACTCTAGTATAATTTCCTCATAGTTCTGCTCCCGAAAGTGGCGACAACTGTAGAGTCTTCCCTGTGCATCGAACATAGCCACATTATGCTTCTCCCTTGCAAAGTAAATCTTACATAGCTCCTCCGGGAGTTCATCCTCCTGCAGATAAAGTAGACGACGTGCCTGTTGTTAGGGATAGAAAAGAAAATTATTAATCGATTAATGGATCATATTATTTATCGATGCAACTGATTAATAGTTGCAATCAATTTCAAATTTATTTATCGATTAATTGAATTTTTCCAGAAAATATAATGAAGAAAAAAGTGGTTCATTTTTCAGAAAAAATGTTAATATAAAACATTTAGGGTGTTCACGTGGCCTAGCAACGTTGCAACTTTGCAAATTTGCAATACCAACCACGTGGTTGGGTAACGTAGCAAATCTGCTAGGTCAGCTGATTTTTGCTTACATTTTTAACAATTAGATTTGTATAATTGTTGTCAGTGAACGTGCTTGTGCTGTTTTGCAATTTTGCAACAGATTTTGTAGTCAAGGGTCTGGGGTGAGCACCGTTGCACAAAATTTTTCAGTGTTAGTTGTTGTTGTGACAGCTTGTAAACTTGCAAAGTTAGAACGTTGCTAGTCCACGTGAATACCCTAATTATTTTTTTTTAGGTTCCTTTTGGTTTTTATTTCTGTTTTTAAATTTGTTTCTATTGTTATATTTAACAAAATAGAAAAGCGAAAAAAATCACAGTGTACTAAAAATTAAAGGTAATAAAAAAGGATTAATACATTTCGAATATCGATTATTTTTGCCAATAATCGATTAGTGATTTATTTGAATCGCTACAATTGAATAGTTCTATTCCTACCTGCTGTAGCTTCAATAAGGTGCGACTATTCTGCTCCAGCTCTGTGTAACCTCCACAGCAAAGTAGGAGCGGTGCACTCTCAAAGTTCCAATCGTGGTTTGTGGTTCCCTTGGACAACAACACTGTGGGCAGCTCCAGTTGCTGCAACACCTCATGGAACACACAGGGTGCAGCTCCATAGATGACAATAGTTTCATAGTTTCGCTCTAGACGTATTCTATGTAAGATTTCCAATAGGTTTTGCTGTTCTTTCAAATTTTCCGGAGGGGACAAGTCACTCAATAGACTTTGCCACTGCCAACTTAGAATGATCAATGCGATGAGGAGCTGCATGGCTTCGATGTCCTGCAGTCATCACGCAACTGTGACCAGGATGTGGCATGTGGCAGGCTTTTTGTTGTACCATGCCCCTAAGGTGTGCACTTTGCATGTTTCATTTTATATATATATTTTTTTTAATATATTTGTGAGCAATTACGTATGTTTGAAATTGGATTTGTGGTCTTGTTCATGTTATTATAAGCTCCCCCGTTGAATAGTTAGAATATGTAAGTTTACAAGATAATATACCATTATAAAAATGGGTTGTTAAATGCAATTGCGATCTAAAAATTTTGTTTTTCATAGTGCAACAGGTATTATTTATATATTAGGTTAGGTTAGGTTATACCGGTTGATAACCAAATGATGATCACACATAGACCATAATTGGTCTACTTCTTTTAGTGAAGTGAACCAATGTGCATTGAGTTATCGTGCTCTTTGTGCTGATAGAGCTGGGCAGCTGCATACAAGATGTTCCAGTGTTTCAGCAACTCCTGGAACTTTGCACTTTCGACAGCTATCCTCTGTAGTTATGCCCAGTCTTTTGTCATGGACTACCGCCAGGCAATGTTCCGTTAGTACACATATCAGTAGTCTGCAGTCTTTCCTGAGAAGTTGCAGTAGAAAGTGAGTGAGCTTATTGGTTCGAGTCTTGCACATTATTTTGGATATTCTGCAGCTGGCTGTGTTGTGCCATCTTACATCAGCTTCTGCCCAGGCGGTTTTCTCTAGTTCGCTGTGCACTGACTGTAGTGAAATTTCTACGCTTTCTGTATTGTCGTGTGGTAGTCCGACTCCTTCTTTCGCTAGACAGTCTGCCATTTCGTTACCGTCAATGCCCCAGTGGCTGGGAATCCAGTAGATGTGCAGTAGATGTCCCTGCTTGCCAGGACATTTCTGGAGTCGATAGCAGATGCCTGCAAGGGTCTGGTCCCATTAGCGTTGTTGTTTCATTGAAATTAGTTCTAGGGATTATGTAGTCCGTGCTACTTTGCATCTGTCTGCCAACCGAACTATGTCCATAACCTTGTGGCATCATGTACCCAGTTGCACATAGTCGTTGTGCTGTCTTCTGTGCAACTAGGCGTGCTTGGATATCCAGGGGGTTGACGCACATTATTGTTTCTAGTGCCTTAGTTGGAGTGGACCTCAAAGCCCCCGTAATGCGGACAAGTGCTTGCCGTTGGGTCCGTTCCATTAGCTTTAGGTATGTGGATTTTTCAGTTGCTTTCCACCATACCAGATCGCCGTAGAGTAGGATCGGTCGCACAACTAAAATGTAGATCCAATGCTTCAGACGTGGTGAAAGGCCCCAAGTTCTGCTCAGCATCTTTTGCGATGCATAGAGTGCGACTGTTGCTTTTTTCACCCGTTCTTCAACATTGAGTCTTTATGTAAGTTTGCTGTCCAAAACTACTCCTAGATATTTAGTCTGTTTCTTAGGTGTAATTGGTATTCCATTCAGTTTTGGCGGTTTCCATAGCGGTACCTTGTATCTCTTGGTGAAGAGAATGAGGTCCGTCTTTCCGGTTTCAGAGGCCCATCTTAGTATTTCGTTTAGTGTGTGGCCCATGACTGAGCTGAGAGTCGATGGACATTTGCCCGTGATAATTTGCATTAATCCACAGTGTTATCGATACATCGATTGCTCAATTTGGAATATAAAAAAAATCAAAAGTCTTTGAAATATTTGCTTTACCTTTAAAAATTTATTTAGAATTTGATATATTAAATTTAAATATATAATATGTAATATTATGCATTGTGTGCTTTAATATCGAAAGATTATTATTAAATCGATCCATATTATCGGCGGTAGACCCTATTGACTATTTTTTTAATTGACTTCCCATATTTAAACCAAAAACATTCGATAACAAAGCAAACGAGGGCCACTAGATGAGCCACACCGTAAATTTGTAAAACATAGGTTAAATCCTCCAAATAGAGTGCATCCTCAATCGGTTTGGGAGTACTTAAATCTTCGAGCGGTGTCAGACCCAAAGCTACCATATCATAAAAACTTCTTTCTATCCAAAATTTTAACATTCCAAACTCCTGCATATGCAGGATATGTTCCTCAAATCGTTGACGATATGGCAAATTGCGTCGAATGGGCACAGATAGCAGAATAAAGCGATTCATGCAGTTTTCCCGATTATAGAAGAAACCGGGGTTCTCAAAGAGTTTTTGCTGTTCTGAATAAGTACGCCAACGTAATCCGGATACAGGATAAATATAATTGGAATTGAAACTATCTCGCAAGTTGACAAACTCAGAATAATTCTCAAGAATATAGGCAAAGCGTTCATCTTTTATGCTAGCATTGTATGAATTGAGCAACACGTACGCATCCCGACGAACTACGGCAATTTTATAACGCGATTTTCGTAAATCCTGCAAAGTGCGCACGATCGGTTCTTTCGGAGGTTCGGTAAAATAAGATTGCAAATAGCAATTATACATGGTGGTAACCATAATGCTGGTAAAACACAATAACAAGCAAATAGCCTTTAAATGACGACTAGAATTGTTGGGGAATGGATACGATTGTCCCAATAAACCACGAAAGGATCTATCATTTAGCAGGAAATTAACCCAATTAAAGGATCGCCAGGACAACGTCTGACTGTAAATGAACAAAAGTGAAAATATAATAAGCATAACTAATAAAATACCCAACACTAAGGGATCTATAATCATTCCATAGATGACGTTATAAGGCAACGGCAATGGCAATGGCACCATAAAGCAATATGAAATTATTGCATATGGATAGGTCACATAATCCAAATTTTCTGCTTGAAAATTAGTGGTCAAGACAGCGGGCAAATCTAAACGATCCTCACGTACCAACACATCTATATCTCCATAGTAAATAGTTTTCCCAATTATATAATCATCCCGGAGCTGCAATGTGGCATTCAGACGCTTAGCAAAAGCGTTTACCAAATTGGCCACATAACCAACCATTTGATACTTCCCATTTCCATCTTTATAGAGCATACAGCGCGGCACCAATTGATCCACTTCGGTAATAATTGTCGCACCCTGCATATTACTGAATTGTTGCACATATATAGAACTGAAATTGGAATACTCCGGTAAAATTTCCTCATAGTTCTGCTCCCGAAAGTGGCGACAACTGTAGAGTTTGCCCTGTGCATCGAACATAGCCACATTATGCTTCTCCCGTGCAAAGTAAATCTTACATAGCTCCTCCGGGAGTTGATCCTCCTGCAGATAAAGTAGACGACGTGCCTGTTGTTAGGAATGGGAAAGAAAATTATTAATCGATTAATTTATCATATTTATTGAAGCGAGTAATAATTGTAAATAACTTCAACGTTATTCATCGATTAATTGAGTTTTTTCAGACAAAATTTAAAATAAATTTGGTTTGGTCATTTTTTTGGTGTCTTTATTGTTAATATTTATAATTGAAGAAAAGCAAAAAAATCTAAAAAAAAAAGTAAAAAATTATACATTTAAGAGTTATTTGAAATAACATAAATGACATAGTAATGTTTGGGCGAAACCCTGCGACGCAAAACGCCGCCTGCTGTAATTATTGAGGGCGTACGTGTCCAACAAGCCAACTCGGCTAAATACCTTGGTGTCATCTTGGATCACAGACAAACCTTTGCTAACCATGTAGCAGCGATAAGGAATCGCCTTCGAGCTGCGGTGGCCAAGCACTTTTGACTTCTCAGCCCACGCAGTAAGTTGCCGCTGGTTAACAAGATGGCTCTTTATAAGCAAGTGATTGCACCGATTTGGAGGTATGCGTGTCAAATTTGGGGGCTGACTTGCGCCAGCCAGATCAAGAGAATACGGGTGGCTTAAAATCGGATTACTAGACTTGTCACTGGCTGTGAATGGTACATGCGGAACACGGTCCTGCATAGGAACCTTAACTTGGCCACGGTTTTTGACCAAATAAAAAAGCACTCCAGCCGGTAAAATGAAAGACTGGTGCCTGACCAGAAGAGGACCACCGCGAAGGCTCAATAGGCATCAGCCAAGAGATCTCCTACTCCGCACTCCCAGGCCGAGTAGTACCAGACGTTAATTTGTTATTATTATTGTTATTTATTTTGTTATTGTTATTGTTATTTATTTTGACTGATTTAGCTAACCCTAGCGGTTAGCCGGTTTAATATTTTTAATGCTTACCTGTTGTAGCTTCAATAAGGTGCGACTATTCTGCTCCAGCTCTGTATAACCTCCACAGCAAAGTAGAAGCGGTGCACTCTCAAAGTTCCAATCGTAGTTTGTGGTTCCCTTGGACAACAACACTGTGGGCAGCTCCAGTTGCTGCAACACCTCATGGAACACACAGGGTGCAGCTCCATAGATGACAATAGTTTCATAGTTTCGCTCTAGACGTATTCTATGCAAGATTTCCAATAGCTTTTGCTGTAATTCCAAATTTTCAGGAGGTGATAAATCACTTAATAGACATTGCCACTGCCAACTTAGGATGATCAATGCGATGAGGAGCTGCATGGCTTCGACGTCCTGCAGTCATCACGCAACTGTGGCAGGCTTTTTGTTGTGCCATGCCCCCAAGGTGTGCACTTTGCATGTTTCATTTTATATATATATATTTTTTATATTATATTTGTGAGCAATTATGCATGTTTGAAATTGGATTTGTGGTCTTGTTCATGTCATTATAAGCTCCCCCGTTGAATAGTTAGAATATGTAAGTTTACAAGATAATATATCATTATAAAAATGGGTTGCTAAATGCATTTACGATCTAAAAATTTTGTTTTTCATAGTGAAACAGGTATAATTTATATATTAGGGAACTGTAATTTTTTCTGTAATTTTCATTTTATAACTTAATTGTTTTTTTTTTTTTTTGTACACAAAATAATAATAATAATTTTATTAAAAACTGAGATACTATCTCTCCTAGTTCAGCATAGACCAGACATAGAACAAGTGAGAATTGTTATTTTATATACACATATAATGCTCTTAAATTAATATTTTTGAAGTGATCCTTTAGGCATTGTCAAGTTCATAATCGTCATGCGATTTTATATTGATCAGTTAAGATGCGAGTGAAAATATCGATAGTGCGTTTGAGCATTAATGCATAGTGTTATCGGTACATAGATTGGTCACATTGGAATATAAAAAAAATCAAAAGTCTTTGTTTTACCTTTAAACATTTATTTAGAATTTGATATAATAAATTTAATATATAATATATGATATAATAAATATGGCCTTTCTTGACTGAGATTTGTTCAACAAATTAGAGACTGCATTGTGTGCTTTAAGATCAAAAGATTAAAACTATTAAATCGATCCATATTATCGACGGTAGCTCATTCAAATACTAAAGGACTACAAAGCTTCCTAAAGATCTTCAGTATCCGGCATCACTAAGGACCAGCTTCGGTCCACCACGATGGTTTACCGGCTCAACCTAACCTAACCTAACCTATCGATGGTATACCCTACTAATTAATTATCGCATTGACTTTCCATATTTGAACCAAAAACATTCGATAACAAAACAAACGAGGGCCAGTAGATGAGCCACACCGTAAATTTGTAAAACATAGGTTAAATCCTCCAAATAGAGTGCATCCTCAATCGGTTTGGGAGTACTTAAATCTTCGAGCGGTGTCAGACCCAATGCTACCATATCATAAAAACTTCTTTCTATCCAAAATTGTAACATTCCAAACTCCTGCATATGCAGGATGTGTTCCTCAAATCGTTGACGATATGGCAAATTGCGTCGAATGGGCACAGAGAGCTGGATATAGCGATTAAAGCAATTTTCCCGATTATAGAAGAAACCGGGGTTCTCAAAGAGTTTTTGCTGTTCTGAATAAGTACGCCAACGTAATCCGGATACAGGATAAATATAATTGGAATTGAAACTATCACGCAAGTTGACAAACTCAAAATAATTCTCGAGAATATAGGCATTGCGTTCATTTTTTATGCTAGCATTGTATGAATTGAGCAACAGATTCTCCTCCCGACGAGTTGCAGCAATATTATAACGCGATTTTCGTAAATCCTGCAAAGTGCGCACGATCGGTTCTTTCGGAGGTTCGGTAAAATAAGATTGCAAATAGCAATTATACATGGTGGTAACCATAATGCTGGTAAAACACAATAACAAGCAAATAGCCTTTAAATGACGACTAGAATTGTTGGGGAATGGATACGATTGTCCCAATAAACCACGAAAGGATCTATCATTTAGAAGGAAATTAACCCAATTAAAGGATCGCCAGGAAAACGTCTGAATGTAAATGAACAAAAGTGAAAATATAATAAGCATAATAAATAAAATACCCAACACTAAGGGATCTATAATCATTCCATAGATGACGTTATAAGGCAACGGCAATGGCAATGGCACCATAAAGCAATATGTAGTTATTGCATATGGATAGGTTACATAATCCAAATTTTCTCCTGGCAAATTGGTGGTCAAGACAGCGGGCAAATCTAAACGATCCTCTCTTACCAATACATCTATATCTCTATAGTAAATAGTGTTCCCAATTATATAGTCATCCCGGAGCTGCAATGTGGCATTCACACGCTTCCCAAAAGTGTTTACCAAATTGGCCACATAACCAACCATTTGATACTTCCCATTTTCATCTTTATAGAGCATACAGCGCGGCACCAATTGATCCACTTCGGTAATAATTGTCGCACCCTGCATATTACTGAATTGTTGCACATATATAGAACTCAAGTTGGAATATTCTGGTAAAATTTCCTCATAGTTCTGCTCCTGGAAGTGGCGACAACTGTAGAGTTTTCCCTGTGCATCGAACATAGCCACATTATGCTGCTCCTTTGCAAAGTAAATCTTACATAGCTCCTCCGGTAGTTCATCCTCCTGCAGATAAAGTAGGCGTCGTGCCTGTTGTTAGGGATGGGAAAGAAAATTATTAATCGACTAATTGATCATAATATTTATCGAAGCGAGTGTTTTATCGATTAATTGAATTTTTCCAGAAAATCAGAAATAGAGTCAGTAAATTAAGATTATCTTAATTTTAAGAATCATATTAATGATTTAATCGAACCTAATTTTAGGTTTCTTTTGGTTTTTATTTCTGTTTTTAAATTTGTTTCTATTATTAAATTTAACAAAAAAGAAAATCGAAAAAAATCACAATACAATAAAATTTAAAGTTAATATAAAAGAATTATTACATTTTTTTCTGAGTTTTAAATAGAAGTTAGGTAATGAAAATTATTTTTTAACAAAAATAAAATATTAATGCTTCAAATATCGATAATTTTTACCAATAATCGATTAGTGATTTATTTAAATAGCTAAAATTGAATAGTTCTATTCCTACCTGTTGTAGCTTCAATAAGGTGCGACTATTCTTCTCCAGCTCTGTGTAACCTCCACAGCAAAGTAGGAGCGGTGCACTCTCAAAGTTCCAATCGTGGTTTGTGGTTCCCTTGGACAACAACACTGTGGGCAGCTCCAGTTGTTGCAACACCTCATGGAACACACAGGGTGCAGCTCCATAGATGACAATAGTTTCATAGTTTCGCTCTCGACGTATTCTATGCAAGATTTCCAATAGCTTTTGCTGTACTTTCAAATTTTCCGGAGGTGACAAATCACTTAATAAGCTTTGCCACTGCCAACTTAGGATGATCAATGCGATGAGGAGGTGCATGACTTTGGAGCCCTGCAGTCATCACGCAACTGTCACCAGGATGTGGCATGTGGTGTACACTTTGCATGTTTCATTTTGTATTTTTTTTTTTTGCCTTGTTTTTAACATTTATTTGTGAACAATTACGCATGTTTGTTCATGACCTCGCCAGTTAAATAGTTAATATATGCAAGTTTACAAGATATAAATATGGGATTATACTCTATAGATATTAAAAATGGGTTGCTAAGTGTAATAAAGTAAAGTAAATGAAATTTTCGATTTTATAAATAATGTTAATTTTTAAATAAGCTTATTGATCAGGTACTCTAAATAATTTTTTTTAACCAATAAAATCATTTATAGTTTTTTTTTTATAGTGTAAAAAGTAAAGCTTTTATATTAGGGCACTATTATTTTATTTTAATTTAACCGAATTTCATTGTTAATACTTATGATTTACAGTAATTTATTAACTTATCTATTTTTATTACATATATTTATTATTTAATATTATTATTTTGTTTATTGTTCTTGGGCTTAATTTTTAGAGCGAAATATCAAACTCAATTAATTCAAAATGTTCACAAAAATAAATATAAAAACTAAGAAACTCTGCTTATAGGATATTTGTTTGTCGAGTATAGACCCGTTTCACTTTTTTTCATATACTTATAAAGCTCTTAAATGTATATTATTAAACTGACCCTTGGGGTATATAAGCGCCATGCGATTTTCTAGAGTTTAGTAATGATTTTTCACTTCGAATTGAAAGAATATAATTTTATCGAACTAAACTAAACGAGAGTGCCGTGTGTTCTTCAGAAAATGGTATCAAATTAATGAGGTTTGTAATGTGCTATTCAGTATGTTTATTTAAAGATTTTATTTCTCAAATAATAGAAATAAATTGATAGAAATGTATATACATAAGTACTTTCTAAACAGACTTAAGTATTTTCTTGATTAATTTGAGAGCTTGGCAATATTTTTTTTTTGTGACAAATTGGCTTAAAAAATTACTTAGGTTTTCGTGTCTTCTTTTTCTTACAAATTTCCGTAGCAGTTCAGTCATCATTCATTTATATAAATAAATTAATAAAATTAAATAAATAAATAACTCTAAAGATGCATAATCAACTGTTGAGTATCAATATTAACAGCTGTTAATATATGAACTGTTGCTGTTACTGAAAATGTAAATAACAGAACTGTGACTGTTAATATCAGAACTTTGACTGTTTGTATATGAAGTGTGACTGCTAATAACAGAACTCTGAATGTTAATATCAGAACTGTTATATTTTAGAATGTTAATATTAGAACTGTGACTGTTAATATAAGAAATGTGACTGTTAATATATGAAATGTGACTGCTAACAAAAGAATTCTGACTGTTAATATCAGAACTGTTATATTAGAATGTTAATATCTTAACTGCGACTGTTAATATCAGAACTTTGACTGTTAATATATGAAATGTGACTGTTAATAACAGAACTCTGACGGTTAATATCAAAACTGTTATATTAGAATGTTATAATTAGAACAGTGACTGTTAATAACAGAACTGTGACTGTTAATATCAGAACTGTGACTGTTAATATAAGAAATGTGACTGTTAATAACAGATCTGTGAATGTTAATACAAGAAATGTGATTTTTTTTATCAGTTCTATAATATTTATGTATTTCAAAATTGTTCAACTCCAACGGGCGTGTTTTTTCTGTCGATATTGAGTCTTATTGTGTGTCACTATATTTAACAGTAACAGTTACTTAGTCACAGTTTCGTATATTAAAAATACAAGTCTACTTAAGATATACGCAGATTTATGAGGTGCTGCTTGATGAAAGCAATTTGAGAGCTCATATCGTATATAATCAGAATGTTGTCGCCTCGACTTTTGTATGTTAATGCGCGTGAGTCTGTTCCAATTTGGCTATGAATTTGGATTTGGGTTTTCTTTTTTCACAGCTCTCACATGGCATGTTTTTTGTTATTTTTTTTTATTTTTTTTATATTTTTAACAACTTCCGCTCGTAGTGTGTAGCATGTCTGTTGTGGAGTCATTTGAAGCAGCAGACAGCAAACAATTTGAATTCGAATTGGAGTTGTAGTTGAAGCTGGAACTGGAGTTGAAGATGGAGCGAAATTTTCCGGCAATTTAAGCTAGTGCATGCAGGCAGGCAGATGGAATGACTTTGAAACGTGTGTATGTATATAAATCAAACATTTCATTTTGTGCTCTTAATTGCAATGCAAGTGGTTTTCAATTATTCAAATGAGTCTCTTCCAGCTGCAAAAAAACACTTCACTCTAACTTTAACCAATATATTCGCCTACGAGATCTCTTTTGATTACTACTATGCGATGAAGTTTTGGAGTTGGAGCTCCTGACTGGCTCTAAAATATAAAATAAAAAAAAAAAATAATAAAAAACTGGTCTAGACCTGCGTTAATAGCACCAAAACGAGGCAAAAAGGCGACACTGAAAACTGAATTTCTTTTGGCTACATCCATTTGGTATTTGGCTTGAATGATGCTATCGTCGCTTTATCTGCTGCCTTTTGCCATTTTCAGTTGGATTTCATGTTGTTGCTGTTGCCATTGTTGTGAATGACGTTTCAGCGAAAGTTGTTACGTTACATCGACATCGACAAAGCAACAAAGTCGACGACAACGACACTGAAAGCCTATGCAAAACCGGTCGGTCATTGATTTTGGCGTCTGCAAATTGCCTGGCCATGGTCACTCTGTGGCAGTCAGTCACCCAGCTAGCCCAACAGACAGACATACACTTTACCAATCAGCTCATCTGCCCATGCAGTGCCATGCATCGCTAATCTTTTAAATTGTCGCACGCTGCGTATGCTTAATTTGTTATATAGCTAAGCAATAAAGCTAATTTCGCAGCCTGCAGGCCTGTGACGGGTCAAAAATATTTCGGAAAGGGGGTTAACAATTTAAATTTTAAATTTAAATGCGAAATTTTTTAAGAGGCCTAAATGTGAGCAGAAAATACATAGGAAAGGGGTCAAAAATTTAATTTTAGTTATGAATGGGAAATCAATTAAGAGGTGAATCCATGAATAAAACGCCATTTCGACTGAAAATCGGATGAATTTTGACCAAGTTATGGGATTATGAAGTCTGCCAGGTTAGCTTCTGTAGAAACCACGTCAGAAAATACCGAAGAAAGGAAAAAAACTTAGAGATCCGGCAATGATCAGAAAATACCTAGGAAAGGGTTAAAAAATTTCAGTTTTAGTTTTGAATGAGAAATCAATTTAGAGGTCAAACCATGATCAAAACGCCATTCTGAATGAAAATCGGATGAATTTTGACCAAGTTAAGAGTGTTTGAAGTATCTCCAGGTTAGCTTATATAGAAATTACGCTTTAGATAATATCTAAATGGTCAAAAATTGTAATCTATTAGCTTCTATAGAAATTACGGACTCAAAAATAATACCTTAAAAATTTGTCCAAAAATTTAATTTAAATAGACTTAACAAATGCCAAATTTAACATATGAATCGACTTTAAATATATAAAAATTTTTCAAAAATTTTGTTGCATTGTGTTATTTATAAAATCAATCACTTCTTTCAAGACATAAGGACTTTTAGAGTTTATGGTGAATGTCAGCTTATCCTAACTGAAGTTACTTATTTTGATAGCTATCGCTACTGCACTTTTTACAATCGCTTTCTTTTATAAAACAAAGTAAACAAAGTGATTTGAAAAATGCCACCTACAAAGCTGGAAGCTTGCTGATAAATTTTGTGTATAAACATTTTTTGCATATCATGGCAAACGGCAAAGATCAATGAAGAAAAACTATTTGTTAGTTGAATTGACAAGCTCTTAAAATACACGATTGAAAATTGAGATTCCTTAGACGAAAGTTTAATTGAAGGTACCTAAAATTATTTATTTGTTTGCTTTTTTGAAGAATTTAAAAAGGGCTTGAAAAATGTATCCTGAAATGCAGTAAATTATTAAAAACTAGCTATCTCTTAGACAGGTATTTATTTGTTATATTTTACTTTATAATGTATTTTAATATTATTTTATTTTGTTTATAAATATTTTGATGTCTTTTAAATTGTTACAATTAAAATTAAAATTTAAAAAAAATTCTCAAAATTATGGGGAGTAAGCTAAATGTGGCCAGGTTAATTTTAGATACCAAAAAAAATTTTTAAGATATATTTTTTCCCATTAACATTGCAAAATACCAGCTAGTTAGTTAGATGACAAGTATTTTTTATAGTAAACAATAAATAAGTTAATTATCTAAAAAAACAAACATAATCCCAAACTGTCTTAGTTTTCTAGCAATAAACCCCAGATTAGCCACAGCTTGATATAAAGAAAGAATAATAAAAAAAATTGCCCAATTTTGTTAAATTTCTCAATTTCAATTTCTACAGCGTAAATTATGAAATTGTGTTAACCAACAGCTAAAAAAAAAAAAAGATCAAAGTATATTAACCAAACTTTGGCTCACTTATAAATCATTAACTCAGCTTGGGTAGCTATATAAGTAGTATTATATATATTTATGTTATTTTTGGAAGTTATATGGGGGCACAAATGATTGGAGTTTTTTGTTTTTTTTGCTGTTTGTTGTAGCCGCCACAAGACACCAACAAACGGAAATAGTTCAAATTTAATTTTAGTATTTGCTTTCTTAAATGGTAATAATCATAAATATTTTAATTGGAAATTACCTGCTCGTACAATTTAAATGATATAAAAGAAACTCAGCAGGATTTTGATCCAATTTGAAGGTCATATAAACTTTGGCATAAATACAAGTTATTGCCAATTATAATTGCTTACACATTAATTATTTATTTATCTACAAATTGATAGTAATAATTATAATAGTGATTAGAGATGAATGATTCTCAGCTTTCCATAGTTATATTTAACCCCTTGAAGTCTTGTACAATCTCAATGTGTATAGAAAATCAATCATTCATCAATATTAATTTGTTTTTATTTTTTTGTTTTTTTTTGGCAACTACCATTACCTTTGGCTTTTTGCTGCTCATTTGCTAACTGTTGAGGTTGAAATGTTTATGATCCATAATGAAACAAATCGCCTTTCGATAACTGCTCATTATGTGTGCTATTGTATGTAACTTGGCTTTTTTTTTGTATTTTTTTTTTTTTTGGTCTTTTGGCCTTTTTGAAGGCGCACACTTTTCATTTGTTAACCGGACATATCGTTGAGCATTATCTACTGTAAGTAAAGCGTTTGATTTTAAATACCCTGCATATATAAATTGGTTACAAAAGAGGCAACATATATTTAATAGAATAAATAAATGTGAGGTTATTAGAATAAAAGCTATTAATTGAAGAGTGTTTTCAAATTGAAAAACACATTTCTAATATTTAAATTATTATTTTATTTTTCCTAGCTACTAATTTCAAATAAATTAATACAACTTTTTAAATAAAATCTTAATTTAACGTATATATTTATTTTTAAATGTCATTTTTATTACAAAATAATTTCATAATGATCAGATTTAAAAAGCAATTATTTAAGAAAGAATTATTGGGATTGTAGAGCAGTGAAAGTAACCAAGGCATCAGTTTTAACCTGTAGAATTTGTTTTAATATACTGTAGCAATTAAATAAATTAAGAAAGGGTTTTTTTTAATTTTTTTTATTAATTAATTTTTTTTTATTTATATTTTATTTTATTTTTCTTAATATCCTGTAGCAATTAGATAAATTGAAAATTTTTTTTTTAATAATTTTTTTTTTTTTGAATAAATAAAATGAAATAAATTGAAAAAAGGTTTTTTTTTTTTTTTTTTTTTTATATATATATATAGATTTATATATTAAGGCATACGGGGATCGCCAAATATTCCCTTTGTGATCTTCTTTATTATTTATTTATTACTTCAGCCCTGTTAGCCGGTACGGCTTCAATTAACCATCTTAAAAATAGTTTTATTATCAAAGCATTTAAAAGGTGAAGACAAGTCTGATAGTTTTATTTAGCTCCTCTTAGGTCCCTCAAATAATAAAAAAATAATTTTTATATTAAAAAGCTTAATTTTTTTGTGTAGTTGTAGCTTCCTTGTTACCTAAAAATGTAATAATAATTTTATTTAAATCGATAAAGACACAAAATACAAATTGCATAAAAATAAATGAAAATTTTTAAGGGAATATATTTTAGATTGTCTGCAGGTTATCTGCTGGACAATAATTATATAAATTAAATTATATTTATATAGTTGCAAAACTTTTAGTTATGAAGAGCAAAATTTATTCAAAAATTCAAGAAAATAATGAAAAGTTTCTTTTGTATTTGACTGATATTAAAAATTCTTGACTATGAATAGAATATATGAAAATTATGTTCTACCTAAAATAGCTAAAAAATATTAAAAATATACACGATACTCCTATAAGCCAGTCAAGTGCATAAGAAGGTTTTAAAGTAAATTTTTAGTAGCTAACTATAATAATAAATTAGTAGTAAAGAGCAAAAAAAAAAAAAAATAAATAAATAAAAAATAAATAAAAAATAAAAAAAAAATAAAAAAAAAAAAAATTTAAAAAATTTTTGATATATTGATTTCTTTGCCAGCATACAGGGTATAGGCTAGTTCACAAAATAATTCTTAATATTTCTTTTTTTTTTATAATATATAAAATATATACAATTTTTTTATTAACAACTTTTTACTTATTTTCTTTCATTTGTCGGCTTGTATTTATTTGACCTAAGGCACAATTTGGAGCTACTCTCTAAATATTATTCAGGCTTGAAATTGCGCTTATTTTCGAGCATGAACGTAATTGTAATAATGATAAAGTAGTTTTGTTTATTTGTCTGTTTTTCTTTCTTTCTTTCTGATTATTTTTTTTTTTGCCAAATGAGCTGTAATACTCTTCTGTGTATGTTTTTCAGATTCACTTTCAGTGCTGTTGATTGAGAATGCTTCAAGCTGCAGATTGGATTCACATGGCCTACACAACGTATCGTTATAGCCAAAAGTGGTTATGGCCAACAACGACAACGACAAATACGTTAACAGCAATTCACCACGAGGTGAGGCTTCGTATCTTCTTCACTCTCTTTTGGCCCAGAGCTCAAGCAACTTGGCCAAGACGTGCGCTGCGTTTTGCATCAAGTTTCAGTTATAACACGGCCGCGATTCGGTTTGGACGCGTTTCTTTCATTGTCTCTCACTCTCTTTGTTAGCCAATACTTGTGGTTTGAGCCGCGTTTTCTGATCGCGAAACGCGTGACAAGTGCCAGGATAATCGAGCCGAAGAACAACAACAACAAGCAGAGTGTGTATTAATTGTGCTGTGTGTACTAGTGTAGTGTAGTTTTTTTTTGGCTTCTATATAATACAATATATATGTGTTATTGTTAGCCAAGTTAAGACCAACAACAGCTATTAACCGGATTAACAAGCTTGTCTTTTGTCGTCCTGCAAGATGCGCTTGCAACGTTTGCCATTGCTGGTGAGTACCCGCCCCAAATGACTTTCAATTGCAATTTTATAATTTTATATAATTAAGTGTTAATTTTGACTTGGAAAAATTATATGGCATATTTTTTTGAAAGAGAAAGGATTAATTTAAAAAATTATCCGCAGTTAAAATTATGTTTAACTTAAAAGAAAACTTGCCTTAAAAAATCATAAAAAAAAACAAAAAATTTGATCATTTCTTCATTTAAAAAAAAGACAAAAAATGTTTTCTTTTTCGAAACGTTGCCAAAAAAAATTTTTATTTCACTATATTCAAATAAATCTATTTAAAAAGTTGCCTTTAAATATTAAAGGAATTTTTGCTATTTTCAGCCTTCAAAATTACTCAAGTGTATTCAAATTCCAGATTTTTTTTATCTATTTAAATTTATTTTTAATTTTTTTGCAAACAAATATTTTTAAATAATATTTCATTTATATTTCTGCAATGTAAAATATATAAATATCATTATATATCAATATCATATTTTATACACTTTCATTTTTTTTAAAGAAGAGATCTACTTATGTATAAAAGAAATTTGATAAGGAAGAAAATAGGGTCTAATAAATTTATCATTTAAAAAAAAAAAAAAAAACAACGCATATTTCCAATTGCTTTTAATTTCTATGTGCAATATCGAAATATTTTCAAAAATATTATCTTTTAGCTTTGAATTGATTCTTGACATGATATACAAGAGTTTTGTGATTATTTATTTATTCAAATTTTAAGCGTTCACATTGTCAATTAAATTTTATACCCAATTGTTTTCAAAGTATTTTGAAATTTTATATTATATTTTATACCGAATTGTTTTCAAAGTATTACAAATAGAATTTTTTTTTTTTAAAAAGATTGCAAGAAAATTAAAATATTTTATATATTTAAATATAGAAATTAATTTAAGTCTTTATTTAATATATTTAAATTTTGTTTATATTTCCAATTAATTTTTTAATCCAAGTTTTTTAATTTTCAAGTTTTCAAGTACATTTTATTCTAAATTGTTTGCCAAAGTATTATAGATTGAAAATTTTTATAAAAAGAAAGAAATTTCTAAAGAAATTCTAAAAAAAATTATCCGCAAAATAGCAAAGAACTGTAATAACTTCTTCATTCAAAATATGTCAAATCTGTTTTCATTTCAAAGTATTTTTTAATCGATTTGTTTTTATTTCTCAGCCTTGTTTATAAAAAAACAAAATTAAATAAAATTGCTATAGAATTTTTCTTTACAAGGTATAATGCTTTTAGATTTTATTTTCTTATATCTAAGACATCTTTTCAAACCAAATTATAAATATTTTTTTTTTTCAATATTCAGAACCGCCAAAGCTTTGATTTTTTACAATTTTAAAATTAAAATTTTTCCTAACATTTTTTGTTGAACTATTTCCTATTTTCTTAATAAAATTTTGTTTGATTTGTGACAGCTTAATTCACACTTTTGCAGCTCTAATTTCAATTGCAAAATTAGTTTTATAAACAAGCATAAGAAACACACAAAAACTTTTATTTTTGTTTACCTTAAAATTTGAAGTGGGCTATTCAGTTTTTTTTTTGTTGTGGGCCAAAATGTCAACGCTTGACCCGCTCAACGGCGACTTTGTTTGCTTTTACTGCGATTTTGTTGTGGGTTTTTTGTTGACATTGATAAATTATGTCACTAATGCGACACGTTACAACGCAACAACAAGAAACATAACAACAACAACAATAATAACAACCACTCAGGTGTAAACTGTCTTCCGGCTGCCTGCACAGTGGGTGGAAAGTAAGCAAACAGATATAATTATACTCAGTCCACTGTGAAGTGCAAAAATTGTCGCAACTTGCCACTTGTTACAACTGCGCTGCTTAATTGTCTGCCCATTGGTTTGTCGCACTTGTTGCATGCCACTTGTTAGTGTTGCCTCTTTGCTACACTCAGACAAACTAACGACATGAGGGAAATATATAAATACAAAGGCTAGAAATATTGTACTTCCCTTTTTATGTCAAGTTTTCCTACATTTTTGTTGTGGATTAAACAAAGTTAAAAAAAAATAAAACTAAAAATAACTAAAACACGTTTTGTGTTTTCATAGCAATTAAAATTGTTATTTATCACGTGCTTCTATTTAAAATGAGTTTATTTTATATATATGTTAGCTAATAGTTCCATTTTATATAGCTTAGATCTTCAAGAGTAAAACAATTGACGATTGAAATAAATAAACTAGGAATTTAAAGTATTAAATATATATTTTATTTGCTTTTGGTTTTTATTATCTCAAAAATAAAATTACAGAAGCTAAATAACTCAAACGAACCTAACTGCTTATAATTTCTATTTGTAGGGATTTATAGGAAAAATTCAGCTAACATTTCTTAAAGAACTTTTAACTTTAGAATTTATAAATGAACTTGTACGGAAATTTTTGTTAACAAAGCTTATATTAAGAAAATATTAGATTTTAGATAAATAATATAAAATTTTTTTTTAATTTTAGATTAATATAAAATGAATGCTTTGTATGATTTAATCGCAAATAAAGTCTAGATAAAATAAAAAAGAAAATAAATTTTTTTCACTAAGCCAAATGCTAAATTATAGAAATTAAATATTTTGACAGTTTTCTGGAATTCAGAAAAGGCAAGATTGTTTGTGGCAATTTTGTTTAGAAATTTATAAAAATTAAAACTTAAAAAAAATCTTTTTGTTTCACCATAAATAAATATTTTTAAATATTTTTAAATATTTTTTCCACCAACCCAAAGGCACTATTATAGAAATTAATTATTTTGATAATTTTCCAGAATTCAGAAACAGCATGATTTTTTTGTGGCAAGATTGTTTGCAAAAATATAAAAATTAACACAAAAAAAATAAGGTTTTTGTTTCGCCATAAATAAATACTATTAAATATTTTTAAATATATTTTTCTACTAAGTCAAAAGGCAATATTATAGAAATTAAATATTTTGATAATTTTCCGGAATTCAGAAACGTCTAAATTGTGTGTGACAAGATTGTTTGGAAATATTGTATATACAAATTGAAACTTAAAAAAAATCTATTTGTTTCGCCATAAATAAATATTTTTAAATATTTTCCCCACTAACCCAAAGGCAATATTATAGAAATTAAATACCTTGATCATTTTTCGATATTCACAAACGTTAAATATTTGTTTTCAAATAAATTGTTTAAAAACATAGTGAGCTTAATAAGAGTTGAATATTTTGCTTTGCAAGATTGCTTTTAAATATATAGAAATTTAAATTTAAAATAAAGCTTTTCGTATCCAGATAAATAATTGTAGATTATATTATATATATAGATTATAAAAAAACTATTTATAGACTGAGATACGCACCTAAAAATTGTGCATCCATGTTGAGGCTCAAGCATTGCTGTTTATTCTTGAGTATTTAATATTTTTAACATTGTTAATTTTTTTCATACATCTCCAACTTCTTTCTCTCATTTTCTAACACTCATTTTTGCGCAGTGCAAACCCATCCTAGCCATAGCTTAGAAGCTGCACTCTTGGCCCAAAAAATAATCTTGTGTAATATCGAGCAAAACAAATTTGCATTGTCAGCCTGGTGGCCAAGTGGCGTATGCGCAATGCTCAGATAATGACCAAAGTGCCAACTGTCTGTCTGCCTGCCTGCTGACCCCCCTCCTCTCTCATAGCCTTTTAGAATTGTATTTGCAGCTGACAACTTCATCTTCAACGTGCAACAAGTAAAAATCAAAAACAGCGTCATAGTAGCTTGCCACAATGTGTGGCCTACTTTCAATTTGGTGCACGGCCTTTGTGGCATCAACAAATGGCTTTAGATTCAACTTTAGCTGCCTTTCAAAAAAGAGGCGCCAAATGGCCATCAACTTTTGTTTGGCTGCAACTGAAAAAGCCAAAAAAAAGACAAAAAAAAAACAAAAAAATCAATAGCCATCATTACACGCAATTTGGTTCATATGTTTATTTTTGTAACCTTTACAAATGATTTGTAATTTTTTTACTTTTAGTTAATTTATTTTATTTTATTTTTGTTTATTTTTTTGCAATTTCATTTGGCAGACGATTGTCGATCGTCAACACACAAAGTGTTTGTCAATAATGTGGCCCAAATGCGTTTCATGGTTAATTGCAGAGGCAGAGCGCAAAAGCGTAAATAAATAAATAAATAAAAGCCCGAAAATAAGTTGATTGTCTAGGCAAGTAGAATTGGCCAAGTTAAGCACAAGAGACGCACTAACAATACGCTTTCTGTTTCAATACTTTGGCCCAGGGCTAAGAGCACTTCCAATTGTTTATAAATAAATAAGTATGTTATATATATTTCTATATATCTAGCGGCTTGTGTCTCTTAAATAGGCTGAGCAATTTTTTAATATGCTGCACGCATGCAAACCAACAATTTGGAGTGTAGAAAGTTGATTGGTTTTATTTATAATTTTTATTATTATTTTTTGTTTGTTTTTCGTTGCCAAAAGTTACAATTGTGACAGGTGCAAGCTGCCAAAAAGAAATCACAGAAAGAACAGTTGCAGTGGAAAGTTAACGACTGCTTTATACTCTGTTTGCAATTGTACATTTTTTTTGTAAAATATATTCTTTGGATTAAGTGAATTTTTTGGTAGCATAATTTTGGTTGATTCTAGTTATAAATGTGGAATTTATATAGAATTTGATTTTTAATATTTTTTTAATATTTTTTATTGTATTCTTATATTTATTTATTTATATCTTTTTTCCTTTACATAATAATTTATTTATATATTTATTTATTTATATATTTATTAATGTATTTTAACCTACATTTTTTCACAAAGATTTTTTAATTAAAAATACATTTTATTATTTTTTTTTTATTATTAATTATCATTTATTTCATTATTATTACTGATGATTTACTGACATTTTTATATTTATTTGCTTACTTTATTTTTTTTATTTACCTTATTTTATTATTAATATTTTAATTATTTGCTTAATTTTTTAAGAAGGTTAATTGAAGACTTGAAATTAAACAAAATTTCATTATTATTTTTTTTTGTTTATTATTATCTATTTCATGTTTATTACTGATGATTTACTGACATTTTTATTTTTATTTGCTCAGTTTATTTCTTTTTTTTATTACCTTGTTACCTTATTATATTATTTATTTTTTAATTGTTTGGTTAATTTTCCAAGAGCTTAAATAATTAAAGATTTGTAATTAAACAAAATTTCATTATTATTTTTTATTTATTTATTATTATGTATTTAATTTGTGTTACTAATGATTTACTGACATTTTATTTTTATTTATTTTTTTTTAATTTTTTTTTTATTTACTTTATTGTAATATATATATTTTAATTGATTGGTTAATTTTTCCAGAAGCTTATAAATATATTTCCCATATTAAATAACATGATTCTAAGCTTATACCTTCTTTAAGACGGGCTTAAGTTTGGGCAATAAAGAAGTTTTTTTAGTCATATCTGAAAATTTAGTTTATTAGTAAAATATATACAAAATTTTCTAATTCAACCTCTTCATAAAAATGTGAAAAATTTATTTGTATATTTATTATTTATTTTTATAAATCAGAATTAAAAAAATAAAAGTTATTTATATAGTAATATGGTGATATAAAATCCAGAGCAATGAATATTTTCAGGATGAAAAAATAATTATTTTTTTCCAATTGTAAGCAAGTTTGTGAACTGGAAAAAAATATATTCAGCTTGAATTTATTCGACACAAAAATACAACAAAATTTTGTTGCACTCGCTATCGAAAATTCTGCACATTTGGATAGACGTACAGCAGATACACTTTCCACAAACCAAATCTACTCCTGTTCCTATTAAAAACAGTGTATTTCTTAAAGCTCCTGGCTGGGTACAACTGGCCAGGAATATGCCTTTCACTTGCCACGCAATTATTTTTGGCAAAAAGCCAAAAGATTACAAGATGCGCTCATCACGTTTGTCCAGAGACTCGATGGACCTGCTCCGTCTGGTCTGGCTGCTTGCCCCAAAGGAAAAGGAAACTTTTGCCACTCACAATGAAGACGAGTTGCAAGTTACCAAAAAACAACAACAACAAAGATACAGGTTTCTTCTTCTTTTATTTGGTATTTCTAACCATCCAGTGAATGGCGCATCACACGAAATATGAATTTCCTACGCAGTCAAAACTTGTGTGTGGACACGGTTTTTTGGTATGCGGTTTTATTTATTTTTATTTATTTTTATTTTTTTTTTATTTTTTTATTATTTTTTTGTTGACCACAAAACAATTTTCGGACTGCAATTGAAATTGTTAGTTTTTGGCTTGAGTTATCTGACTGCGCATCATTATCAACTGCAATCCGGTAAATGCGGGCTATAGTCGTATATCTTATGTATACGCTTGCTGAGAGGGTATTTTAGTTTTGTTACAAGATTTGTAGCAATCGATTTCATAGATTATAGTCAGAATAAAGCGAGATTTGAGTCGCTGGCCTTTTGTTTATATAAAAGTAAGTCTTAAGTTCAGAAAACTTCATACAGTTGCTCCATTTTGCTGCTTATTGTATATATTTATATATATTTTAGACTTTCTGATCGGTTAAGTATATATTTTATGAGATTAAATTATTTATTGAATAAGTAATATAATTAATTTTATTGATATAGAAATTGTTGCTTTAAATTCTATATAAACTGCATTACAAAATTGCAATGAAAAATTTAGTTGTTATATGAAAATCTTTAATATTTTTCAACACATTTGACCAAACTTCAGTTTTGTTATATTCCCTATAAGTTGGCAAATCGTGCTGCTATATCTTTTAGCAGTAATAGGGACAAACATAGAAAGATTGAATTTTTGTAGGAAAATCATTTTGTTTATAAAGATATTACCTCTAAAATTACCAAATTATTATACCAAATTATTTTGGTATATTTTATAAACGTTGGCAAAGTTTAATTAAAATCGGTTTACTATATCATATAGCTGCCATGGAAACGATGGGCGATAAAATGAGTTTTTGTACGAAAAATAATTTTCTTCAAGAAAAATTCTTAATTTAATTTAGATTTTTTCTATATTTTGCAATTGGGTTAATAAGGCCATTGTGTTTAATTTTTAATAAATAAATAAGTAATTAAATGTTTATTATTTATTGAAAATTTTCCTGCTACTGTTCGGTACATTTTGTACCTTTATCAGAGAGTCTGTGAAAAAATTTTTTTTATAAAAATATATTGATTAAATTTGTTCAAAATCGTAGTAATATTTATTTTAGTTTAACTAACAGGTTCTTAATTAAACTATAGTTGTTTCTTTATATGAAAATATATTGATTTATTTCCTTTAAAATTTGACTAATATTTATTTAAGCTTAACTAACAAGCTCTTAATTAAAATATTAATTTTATATATATATATATATATATATATTGATTTATTTTGTTTAAAATCGGTATAATATTTATTTTAGCTGCCATAGAAATGATTGAAATTCAAGATATTTCTAGTAAACCCACAAAAAAAATAATTTAAATTATGTTTTATATAAGCTGAAGAAATTTTATTAAAATCAAAAAACAATATCATATAGCTGCCATAGAATTAAACGGCTAAAAACTGATTTTTTTTATATAAAAAAATTTGTTTATTCTTAAAAATATGCTAACTAAAATAAATAAATAAATAAGTTTAAAATTACTTTTTTTTATAAGCTGATTTAATTTACTCAAAGTCGAAGCATTATATTTTATAGTGACCATAGAAACAACTAAAGAAAAATTGGATTTTTTTTATGAAAAACTTTTCGGCAAGCCAAAGAAATTGGTTTGTTTTTATGTATATTATTTTTTATATTTTAATTTTAGTTTTTTATATTTTTATATTAATCTAGGGAATTTAAATCTTCGGCAATACAATGTTAACATTTTTATTTTTTTTTTTTTTTAGTAATTTTAATTAAAAGTTACTCAAGTGTGCGGCGTTGGCGTCTTCGTTGGCTTCTGAGCAGTTTGGTTCGACAGGTTTTTTTTGCTGGCCAAGTGGCAAAGTGGCAAATGCATTATGTATGGCATATTAATGATCCAAATGCGGCGATTAACTTGACTCTAATTTGTGTTGCCCACTTGTTTTGTTTTTTTGAAAATTGTTGTTGCTGGTATTTTAATTAGTCGAGCATCTTTAGTATTAATTCGTAGGCCTTATATAATACTATACAATGCGTCATATGCAAAATAGATGCGCAGTCAAAGTTTAAAAGGGGAATCTTGAGTTGAATCAGTTGTGGCCGGTTCCGGCTGTACACCAAAAAATCAAAAAAAAGCCAACTCTCACTCTCACTTCAAAAAAAAAAAAAAAAAAAACCTAAACATTTTTGTGTTTAATTTATGCGCGTATGTTTTTTTTTGTTTTTGATTTTTAGCTTTTTATTTATTTGATTTTTATGTATTTTATGCAACGACCTTGCACATCGTTTAGGCTTCAAACTAATTAAATATATACTAATATATAATTTAAGTGTGCCGCCTGCAAGTTTGTTGCCTAAGTCTTTTGTTGCCACATGCAAAAATCAAATTCCAGCCGCTTTTATAGTATATGTGTAATTGTTGTGTGTTTGTCTCTGCAATTGTCACCAAACTGTGCAACATTTGTCTATACTCTGGTCAGTTAATTTGTTTGAGGTTTTTCAATATTTTTTTATTTTTGCATAACCTGTCGCCTGCGCAACATTTCGTTCAATTGCATTTCAATTTGCAATGCGACAAAGTTGGCCAATATGTGCAGTAATCAAAGAGGCAGAGACAGGTGTAAATTACGCCTATTAAATGGCAAAAAGAAAAACTATACGAATTATTGTTGTTTTTTTAAATGTAAATATGCATAATGCTTGCTTTTCTTGGCGCTGTCCAAATGTTGGCACATTTATCAACAAAAACAAACTGAAAACACGAAAATCAACTCATTTGCATTATGAAAATTTTTGTTAACAACATTTTCAATGACATTCTTTGACTGGTTGAACAACTTTTACATTTCTTGGTCATCATGGATGCGTTCAACGTTCGTTTTCTGTGCTCTTATAAACTTGCCAGCTGCAGCGTCATCTTTTTTATTGTATTTTTTTTTAAAGGTTTTATTATGCATATGAGTTTTTTTTTTTTGGAAATTGAGGCGTCTTCAGCTGCCCACACCTACACCCAAAAAAAAAAATATACACAGTTGCAACTTGTTGGCACGTTGCCGCCGTAAAGAGTTTTAACTTGAACCTTAAGTTAAACTTGAAGTTCGCTTTCTCATCGCGCCACTCTACCTGTCTTTGCTGTATTTGTATCTGTGCCCAATTCATGTCACGTTGAGGTAGATTCGGCTGGCGTCCGGCAACAGCATCATCAGACAGACAGATATAGAAAAAACACTTTCATTTTTCATTTCATTTAATAATTCATATTTCTTTCTTAGCTTTTGTTTTTAATGTTTTCTCAGCGTTGTCTTTGCCTGCGCCCCAAGTGTTTTATATATTGCTCGAAATTTTGCCGCTTTGGCGCGTTGCCTACTTCCGTTTGTTTTGGCCACGTTCAACTTCTAAGCCAAAACGGCAAAAAAAAATCGGAAAAAAACGTTTCATTTTTTTTGTTTTTGTTGTGCGCATTTTTACGCCTTTTAGTTGCGGCTGCGCCAAGTTTGTCGCTTAAGTCTTTCGTTTGTTTTCGCCAGTTTCATATATTATTTCTGTTTTTTTTTTCGCTCACTTCCTTTAATTCCTGTTATTTATTTGGGTCTCTGCATTTATCCGACAGCTGCTTTATTGTCTCTCTTACATAAGCTGCCCGTGTGTGTGATCTTTAATTATAAGGATTATTTGCAATTTCCCCATTTAAACTGTGACGAACGCATTGCAATTTTTTTTTTATACACATCCGCAACGTTGTTGTAATTTCAGGGGCAAAGATATATATACATTTTTTTTTATGTATTTTTAAAATTCACATCGATTGAGCTCATCAAAAGGAAAAAAATAAAATTAAAAAAACTGTGCTAAAAGTGACACTGCATAAACTTGAATACCTTGAAAATATGCATTTTCTATGTATAAAATTCAACGCCCGCCATGGTCACAAATTTTGTTTTAAATTTTTATCGCTTTTTTTTTGACGGGGGAGACTCGTTTCTTAACACCATTCAACCATAAAATATATATATTTAAAATTCAATGTTTGCTATTTATTGTTTATCTTAAGAGGAAACTATATTTTCAATACATTTTTTAATTAGTTAAATATTGTATTTAAAATGACATTAGTCTGCCTTTTGTTCACACACTCAAAATAAGAACAGCAAACGGTTTTCTGTCGATTCTTATTAAAAAGTCAACACGCTAGCTTCATTAACGCCAAATTGGAGCTTCCCTCAGGTGGTGAAAGCCAAGAAGAAAAAAATGTAGAGGAAACATAAATTATATATATTGACTTTGCAGTAAATATATAAAAAATATAATGAATATGTAGCAACTAATGCGGGAAAAACTAGCTTGAAATATTTAAGAAATTACCAATTTAATAATATACTTAAATACAGCTGTGATAACATTTCGAATTCCTTTTATATTATTGAATATAGAAACCTTTAGTTATTAAAAATCGACAAATCTTTGTTATGTATTCTTAATTTATGTACTCAGTATTTTTATAGCTGTCTTTTAACTACTTTATTTACATATTAAATGTGTTCAAAAATGTTAAACATTCGGTAAATATAAAAGTATTATGCAAATCTGTTTTTATGCTTTTCAGTTCAATAATAAACATTAAAATAGTTTTATAAATATGTTTTAAACTCTAATACTAGACTTATCCATGATCTTAACTAACGAAAGATTAAAGATAAATCAAAAGTGTTTTATAGTGGCATTATTCTATTTTTTTTTTTTGCTTTTAAATGTTATTAAATATTAGCAAAAAATGATCAAAATTAAAGATAAATTAAACACTTATGATTTTTTATAATTTCGATATTTTTCGTTAATTTTTGTTAATATTGAATAACATTTGAAAAAACTCTTTTTTGTGTCATTCTAATTTATTTTTCAAACATTTTAACACTTTAATTTTATGGCACCTTTTATATGATACATTTAAAAATAACAGATAAATGAGCAGAAAAATAGCTGTTAGCGCAGGCTTAGAAATTAGAATTTACAAATGGGTCTGTTGATGTAAGTAACTAGTTGCCGGGATGACGTAGGGACCGATAGCTCAGTGGACAAGGCATCCGCCTAACGAACGACAGTAATCGGGGTTCGATTCCCACCAGGCACCACTCATATACGGACAGTTTGAACAAAAATAAATTCTAATACAAAGGTTACTGAAGAGACTTGCTTGGCAGCAGTCGAAATAGTACTTATCTAACCAGCCAACAAATTAAACTTTTCGTTTTTTCAAATTCCAAAAATTACGTCAATCCAGCTAGATTTTCAATATAACAATCCAACGTCACTAAAACCTTGCATATATTTTTTTTATTAAAATAATTTTAAGTATACATATTATATAAAAAAATGCCTTCTGCATAGTCTGATTGCTTTTTTGTGTAACAATTATTAAAAATAAATGTTCAAAATATTATTTAATTTTTGATTTTTGGAGTAAAAATAATGAATAAGAATAGTGCTTTTTCTATAAAAAAAATATATTTAAAAAAAAAGGCAAGGCATTGCTCTGTTTTGCACAGCCGCGCGCCATTAATTCTCAAATGGTTTCAGCCGTCACTATATAAGGGAAAAGGTGTCTCCACATTAAAATTTTTATTTTTTGAACATTTTTTTTTTTTATTTATTTTTTTTTATTTTACTTTTTTCTTATTGTTTTGATATTTGTTTTTTTTTAATATTTATTTTTTTATATTTATTTTTTTTATAATAATTTTTTTATACGAATTTTTTTATATTTATTTTTTTTAGATGTAATTTTTTAGATGTATTTTTTTTATATTAATTTTTTTTATTTTTTTTATATTTTTATTTTATATTTATTTTTTTTATATATATTTTTATATATTTAATTTTTTTATTTCAATTTTTTTATATATATTTTTTAAATTGATTTATTTTTGTTTTATTTATTTATTTATTTTTTTCTATTTATTTTTCTTTATTTTTTTTTTATTATTTTCTGACTGTTAGGTTTTCAACCAGAACTAACTTGTTATGTACATTTAACAATTCTTTTTATTTATTTCTTCTAATAAAAAATAGTCCAACTGTTGTCCTAGATTGTGCCAAGCTTCTCATACTACGTAATAATCGTACTTAAATTAACTTGAGTATAGTTTCATGAGCTGCATCTTTTTAAAAGTTATTGCAAAAGCAAAAAGCACTAAAACTTTTGCATAATTTTTTTTGCTGTCATAAAGGCTATTCGTTCCGTTCACCTGTATAATTGGCTGTGACTTCAAGAGATCTTCAAAAAAAAAAAAGAAGAAAAAAACAATTTAATGTTCTGGGTCTGCATGTTGTTGGCAGTTCACATACACTGTAAAAAAAGAAGATGACTTTCAGATCGTGTGGAGGCTGTATAATAATAATAATAATTGTGCCGTGTCACATACGGCTTGCAAACTGTTCACATGGCCAGACAATGGCCAGATCGTCTGGCATATATATCATATATATCATAACTGTTCATCATCAAGTGCGGCATTAACATAAGGCGCAGTTGTATGTTGTGGCATGACGCAGCATTCGTTTGGGGCACGGGGCGTTTGTTGAGAGATTGCCATCAGCAATTGAGTTTCAGCCGGGCTAATAGGCATAACTGTGAAACAACAACAACAACAACAACAACAAAATACAATTGCAAATTGGCACAACACAACATGAGAACCCATTCAGGCCATTTGTCAACAGTTTACAACTTGATATGCTAACTAATGCAGTTTTGTACTCGAATCTAACTTGTCTGTGTTGTTTTCACTAACAATTTGCTGTCACCAGTTGCTGCAGCTGCCACATGCCGCTTGTTGCCACATGCCACTTGCCACAACTTGTTGAGCTGCCCAAAAACAAAATCCTTTTACCAATAACAACAAAAAACAGTTGGCAACTTGTTAGCTCTTCAATTGCAGCCATGCAGCATCTGTATAATTTGTTAGCCAGTTTCATTTTGGCCATAATTTAACTTCGGCTTGCATTACACAATCATTTTGTTTAAACTTTAGTTAAAGTTAGCGCCAAGCCTTGACAGCCAAAACAGTGTTGCCAACTACAAATAGTAGCTTTAAAAGGCTAATTTTAGGCTTGAAAACAGAGAGAAACGAAAAGATTTTCTTTGATTAAAAATGAAAATGAAAATAATTATGGTATTTAGAGCTGCAACAAGACCTTTCCAAAAGGTTTAGTTTGAATTAAAAATGTTTTTTCGACGTTGGTTTAGTTAATTTCATGATAAATTCAACTTACAGAAAATACTTTTGCGTTTAAGGTGAATTTTAGCGGTCTTTGAGCAGTCCTAGAGGAACCTGTTGCATAGAAGAGTAATATAAAAATTGAATTTAATTTAATTTAATTTAATACATTACATTAATTTTAAATTAATTGTGTTTTAACTTTGCTAAAAAGTCAAGTCATACAAAACAATTATTTAATCTTTATTGGGGACTCTGAATAGTTAAAAACTTAAATATTGAATGTTATGATTGGCTTCAAAAATTGCAAGATAAATAATTCGGAATATTTTTATTTCCTTTTCCAACCAAATCATTTGGAAACAAATTATTTTGTTAATTGATTTTGAACTGGGCCAATCAAAAATAATTTGCAAATTTATTGCATTGAAATTGAATTGAAAATGATTTAAAACTAAAGTTTTGTGGTTTGCGCACAATAAATATATTATGCGGAAGCAGGAACAAGAAAAAAAATAAAATAAAAAAAACAAAAATTGCAATTGTTTTGCTTATTTTGAAATATAAATAGACTATAAATTTTTTTTTTGTATACATACATGTAATATTGACATTTTTTCTATATCTTACAATTGAGTTAATAAGGTCTTTGTGTTTCATTTTTAATTAGTGTTTTTTTATTATTTATTAAAAATTATACTTCTACTCTTCGGTATATTTTCTGTGCCTTTAGCAGTGAGTCTGTAAAAAAATAAAAGAAAATAAATTTTTTGTTTGATTTTTTTTGCATTAATTGAATGGCATTACGTTACAAATATTTAAATGTGAAAAAAAATCTAGAAAAAAGTTAAATTTTGGCAAAGTTTTCTTTATATCTGAGTAGCAATTCAGCTGGACTATATTAAGTAGAAGAGATGAAAACATTCGACCTTTTCGATTAAAAGATATAAACAAAAAACAGCCGTGGCGTTACGTGACACAAATAGATGTCGGTTTTGACTTAAAATTGTAAAAGCGCAAAACTCTGTAAAGTGTGTAAGCCTTTTTGTATAAAACTTTATTTTTAGTATTGTAATGAATAATGTAAGTTAACTTTACAGGCTTTTACATTGGAAAATTTTGGAATTTATTAAAATTTTTAAAATTAAAAATAATTTAATAATTTAATACATGCAATATAAAGTATATTATCATTAAAAAATGTAAATGTAATGAAAAGCAAAGCCGTCTTTTCATCAAAAATTTTTATTTCGGGATTATTAAAATTTTTTAATTAAAAATAATTTTATATATTTTTTTTATTTTTTTATTTTTTTATTATATATTTTTTTATTATATATATATATACACTAGTTTCAACATCTAAAACACAACCACTCTCCAGTTATTACCCCAAGATATCATTGTTTACAATTTATTGAGTTAAATGTTTAATAAACAAAAGGATTTATTAACATTTTTTTTAATAATCCCTTTAAATTCAGTTGACCTAATAAATAAGACGGCATTCTCCGTTCCTTAAATTATTTTTAATATATTTTTTTTTAAATTTTTTAAAGCAAATTTTAATAGTTTTTAAAAGAAAATAAGGAAATACAAGCTGCACCTTGAACAAAGGCTTTTTCTTTTGCCACTTTTAAACGTTTGTTATATAATTTATATTATTATTTTCTTTTATTATTATTTGATTTTTATTATTATTTGATTTTTTTTATTGTTTGATTTTTATTTAGTATTTTACTTAATACAAAAAAATGACCGCTTTTGGCTTTTAAAAACGCTAATTGCCAGCACTGTCTAACAATTAAAAATATGTTTGGCTTAAAGATGAGCCAAAGTTGAAATCTTTGATTTACACTTGGTCACTAAATACCTATTTTTTTTCTTCTTTTATTTTTCTCTTTAATTTTAAATACTTGCCAAAGTTTTCTTGTTTTTCATGTTGTTTTTTTTTTGTATTTTATTTTTTGTTTTCTCATTGCATAATTCTGTGCAAAATTGTTGTTGGAAAAACATTTTGGTTTTTTTTTTGTTTTTTTTGTTGTTTTTTTTTTTTGGTATTGTAGTTAATAGCTACAGCTAGTCAGCTAAATATTTTGTTTAACTCACACCCCAAAAGAGTGTGCGTATTATTTTATATGTGAGTGTATGTGTGTTCGTGTGTTAACTTTCTCCCATTGTTAGCATCTTTCTTTTTGGTTATGCGCCAGTTTCTTTTTGCATTTTTGTAGCCAACATCAATGAATGAGATTTGTTTTGGCTTTGTTTTGACCAAAAATCTTTTTTATTTTTTTTCTTCTGTTGATTTTTGCTTTATATTTAACTTGACATTTGGCCATTGTCTGCGCTTAACTCTGTGGGCATACATTGTATCTGGCAGCCTCTGGGGTGCTGCATTGATGTGTTAATAAATCTAACATCAACTAGCTACCGAGCTACTAGCTTTAATATATATATATGTATATATATTATCTTCTTCAGCTATAGGTCAGTTCATTATGCTAATACAAGTTGACCAATTCGCGACAATTTTTATGAGTTTTAAGTTCCCCCTTGTGTGTTAAATAATCGTTTGTTTGAATCTGTGACAATGTTCCATAATTAGCATATATGATGGTCAGACTTATGTTGTAATAATCTGTCTATATAAAGGCAAAAAAATGTAGAAAACCCTTGAGCATAACAAATTTATTAAAAGCCTCTACAATAACTAAGCCTAAAGCGTATACAATTTTAAATAAAATAAAACTTAAGCTTTTTAGTGTCAGTTTGAAGTGGAAAATATATATTTATTACTTTATTATAGTGAATTTGAAAACAGACAAAAAGGGCATACAAAAGTAGGTATTTATTATCCCATAGAGAATTTATGTTCTGAATTTTTTATTATTTTTTTTTTGTTGATTTAAAATTTTTTTTTTTGATTTAAAATTTTAATTCTTTTTTTAAATTGTGGTACTTTTAAATAATTTTGTAAATACATAAATATTTTATTAAAATATTTAATAAGAAAATAATATGAAATTGGCACTTTAGAAAGTTTTTTGGGCGCTCAATATTAATTTTAACATTGTATATATTTAATCCGATTAAAAAGCTGTTTATATATTCCTTATTGTTTGTGTGTCATACAGTTTTTTTTGAAATTTAAATGCACCTAAAAATATAATTATTATTATATATATTTTTTTTATAGGAAATTTAAATTATATATAAAAAATATATTTTAATGAAGATGAAACTGCATTTAATTTTATATTAAAAAAAAGCTAAATTTATGTTTTAAATTTTAGTTCAGTTGCAAATTTACCAAATCATGTTATTATAAAAATAATTGAATTAATTGAATAATTTGTGTTAAATTTTTTTTCAATTTAATTCAATGGAATTTTATTCACTTTAATGTTATAATTTAAGGAATTACAAGTAGATTAATAATATATTGTACATAAAGATTACAAATGACTGAGCCTTTTCTACTTAATAGTACAATTTAATAACAATGAATATTACTACAAATTGACATTTTATAGTGGGGAAAATTTTGTAAAAAGAAGGCTATTAATTTAATATTTATTTTAGAAGAATTTTGCAATAATTTCAGAATGTTATCAAAATTGTAGATATGTTCAAAATAAAAATACATTTCTTTATTTGAATTGCGGGTGACGCAATATATATGAAATTTAACAAACAACATTAAAAAAATGTTGAAAGGTTTTGAAAGTAGTTTTTTATATTTTTCTTGATTGTATTATATTAATTTAATTTTAATTTTATTGAAACAAAATTTTTAAACGATTCCGAAAGGAGTTTTTTCATATATTTTTTGGTTGTAATATATTAATTTGATTTTAATTTTATTTAAATATAAATAATGAATTAAATTAAACTGAATTAATATATGATTTTTTTTTCCAATATTCTTTAGTTCAATACTAACTCAAAAACCTATTTTTATTTATTTTTTTTATTTTATTTTTATTTTAACTTAGTACAAATCGATAAAAATACAAGCATTTAGTGTGAATTTTTGAGTATTGGGTATAAATGCAATTCAGTAATTAAAGATATTAAAAAAGCAAACTTTTGGAATTGAATTAATTTTTTCTTTCAATATTAATTTTTTTCTTTCGTTTGTTTAGCTTGTGTATTATCAAATAAATGCCAATAATATTTAAATAAAAATCAGAGCACGACTAAAATTCAAAGGTGTTAATATTTTAATGTTATATAAAAGTTATGTTATGTTTTTGTAAAGATTTCAGATTGAAGTTGTTGAAAAATATTTAATTTTGTAAGCAGTTGCTTTACTTCCCCCTACTTAATGTAGTTATGCTGCTCTCATTTCTGTCTTATTTTCTTAACATAATCTCTATGAAAAGTGAGTGTTACCAACTGACAACACACACACTCAGATATTGAGCCATTGTTGAGTCCAGAGACTTAATTATTGCAATTAAAAGATGCGAAACGTTGTTGTAGACGTTGCCAGCTATTAAAGCTGTCAAAATGTGTGTCAGAAATGACAAGCGTACTAAGGCGACAACTGAGCAACAGTACACAACAACAATCACAATAATAATAATAAAAAACAGACAACAAAAACAATAGCACTTGAGGCTGTCCAAAGACTTGGCACAGCTTCCGTTTTTAGACATTTGACGAATCGTCGCAACGATGTGACAACGATGTTATAATCATAATCACAGCACAGCATAGATTCAGATACAGCTAAAGATACAGATACAGCTACAGCTAAAGATATAAAGATACAAAGATACATGGCTTTGCTTGATTGCGCATACGCCACCGTACCCAAACAACTCAAGTTTTTGTTTTTTTATATTATTTTTATGTGTGAGTTTCACTTCGTGTATTACACATTTATAAATCAAATGTCAGCGCCCACAACGCTGACATTTTGCAGTCAATAAAAGTTGCTAGAAAATTATAATTTATATATATATATATATATATATATATATATATTTTATAAAGGTATCTTTATCTATTTTTTTTTATATTTTTTTGAGAAAGTATAACAAATTTAATTTTATGACAGGCGTCGGCAATGCCAAATGTCAAATGCCAGCTCCTCAGCTCCTCAAAAACCCAAGTCAAAGCCAAACAAAACAATTTCACTTACCAAATTGTGTTGCCAGTTGCATTACCCCTTTGGCAGTTGGCCAAAAGCAAGTTGTGTGGGCGTTTTGTGCTGCAGTTGGGCTTAGAAACAAATTGTCATATACATATACTTATATATATATGTATATATAAAAGAAACAACTACACACATTAGTCTTAGACTCATTCATACAGAAATTTGTAACACTTAGAGAGAGAGGCATACCCGACCTAATAATATATATAACTATTATTTTGAACAGCCAATTAATAGCTCAGTAAATTTATTTATGTATATTAGTATTTTTGCAAAACAAATCCTTAAATTTTTTGATTATATTTATTTATTTAATTATTTAATTGATGAATTCTATAGTACCGCAGCAATTAAAATGTATATATTAGCGGACAAGCCTTTACACAAGAAGGATATTAAAATTTAACATAACTTCGTTATTATTACTTATGATTTACCACAATTCTTATTTATTTATTTATTTATTTTTCTTTTTTTAAATATTTGATTCATTTTTATAAGTTTTTCTTTATTTATATTTTTTTATTGGTTGCTTAATTAGTTCAAGAATTTTATTTCCAGTTGCCATATCAAAATTAATTTTTATTTATTAATTTAAATAATTTTTTGTAGTTTTTTTTGTTTTTTTTTTATAATTTCTGTTTTTATTCTATTTATTTTATAATTTTTATTTAATTTTTGCCTATTAAATTTGTTGACCATAAGCCAAATTTATTTTTTTTAAATATTTGATTCATTTTTATGCATTTTTCTATATTTATATTTTTTTTATGGTTTACTTGATTAGTTAAAATATTTTATTTCTAGTTGCCATATCATATTTAATTTTTATTTATAAATTTCAATATTTATTTTGTGGTTTTTTATTATTTTTTTTTTAATTTTTTTTTTATTATTTTTTTTTTAATTTTTTTTTTATAATTTTTTTTTTTTGTAATATTTTATAATTCTTATTTAATTTCTGCTTATTAAATTTGTTGACCTTAAGCCAAATTTCATTAATTAATTTTTTTTATAATATTATATGTATTTTTTTTGTTGTTGTATTATTTCTATTATTTTTTGGTAAACTTAATTTTTTATTGATATATTTTATATTATGTTTAAATTTTTGTATTCATTTAGTTTAACACACATTCTCATTTTTATATATAACTATATAACAATTTGTTTAAAATCTAGTTATTTTATAAAGTAGTTTCTAAGCATCCAAAACATCTCAATTAAACTTTTTAATTTAAATTTATATTATACACATTGATTGAGTATTTAATAAAATATATTTCTAATATTTTAAAATTTTTTTAAGAAAAATCTGTTTTGTTTTAGTTTTGTTTGCAGTTTATACGAAATAAAAATTACAATAATTTATTTTGCAAAATATTATTAGTCAATGAGCAAATAATATAATATCAGAATATTACTCACTTTGTCTTTATTTATAAACATATATAATTATACAATAAATAGTGAGAAAGGAATTTATACTTTTAATTCCATGTCAGCAGTTTTTATTTGATATATGAAATATATAATCTTAGTCAATAATTATTAATCTAAAAGATTCTTCGTATGTTGGAGTTGGAGTTGGGATTTCTCCATTAAATATATCCAGATCTGAACATTGATGTAGTAATTTAAGACGTAAATTTGGTGCAGAAGGATTAGGTAATAGACCACAGGATTCAGAATCCTCCAATTCAAGAATTGAAGAATCATTCTCTTGTCGCTGGGAAATATTCTCCAAATACAATGTTTCATTTTTTCTACACATTATTAAAATTCTCTTTTTCACTTGCATATAAATAATTATAATAATTAAATATATTATCCAATAGACGAGTGCCAGGCTCACTGTAATTATAAAAGAATTCCAAGCACAATCCCAAAGTTCACAATTATTCCAAGAAATTAATTTCCGATTCTCCCTGATAGTTAAAATCGTTGTTGGTATAACTATAATCCAATATGCGATTGCTGCAGATATTTCCAAGACTTTTCCCCACATTTCTTAAGCAGAAATTACTTGAATTTAACTGGAACTCTGTTTAACGACTAATTAAATTGATTTGAAGTATGCGATTTATGCAATTTTACAAGCTTTCATATTTAATTATAGAATAAAGGCGACAAGTGCCTAGTCATAATACATATAAACATTTTGAAAATATGTCCAGAGTTGACAATCATGCCAAGTAATCCAATCCCGTTTATTATTGATAGTAACAATAGACATGGCTATAATTAGAATCCATAATATTTATGGATATAATTATAACCCAGTAAAGAATTTTTATACAATATTTAAAAAATTTTACAAACATTATTTTAATCAACAAAAAACTTGAACTTTGCTGGAACACTGAATTACGACTGATTAAATTGTATTAAAATATACATTATAGTTAATTTTTTGTAAGCTTTTATATTTAATTATAGTATAAAGGCGACAAGTGCTAGTCATAATATAAATATTTTATAAATAAAATAAATGCTGATTTATTTATTTTTATTTTATTTATAGTATTTTTTTATATTAAATTTTTTTGATTGTAATTAGTTAAATGAAATTAAATTAAATATATGTGAATATAATTTTGTATTTTTTTTTGTATTTCTTATATTCAGCACAAAACTTGCATTAAATCATTTTATGAAGCAAAATTCGTTTAATATAATTTCATCGCATTTTATAGAGCAAATTTCGGATGATACAAAAAAAATTTAATTAAATTTCAATTAAATTTTATGGCACATTTTTAATGATAAATTGAACATGCTGAATTAATAGATAAACAAGGTCACAAAGGGGATTTAAAAAAAAAAATTAAAAAAAAAATAAATAAAAAAAAATATATATATCTAACCACAAAACTTATTTTTTTGTGACAAAACGAAATATAGTAAAAAAGTTGCAGCTAATAGACTCTGTCTGCTATATACTCTATTTTTTAATGGTGTGTAGAGCAAATATTTTGGTACTCTCCCCAGATTGTTGACTTTACTTATAAAGTAAGACGACAATAAATATTATTCAAATTTAAAAGATAAATGGGAAAAGTTTGACACAATTTTTTCTATTTAAATTTCAGTTAAAAATTCCAAGATTATGATCAATAAATTCTTTATAATTTTAGCTATAAAATTGTGGAAAACAATATAAATCCTAAATCCATAAAATATGATCAATAAATTCTTTAAAGATTTGTTTTTATTTTGTGGAAAATATTATAAATTTTCTATTTTCTTTTAAATATATTAAAATATATTAATTTTCTTGTAAAAACCAATTTATTTTTTTCCTTTACGGAACAGAGCATTAAATAAAACAATAATAAAATCCAATATACTTTATTTTCCTTTACGGAACAGAGCATTAAATAAATACAAAGAACTCTAAAAAAAATTGTTTTTTTAATTTTCCTTAATCATTCAATAACCAAGCATTATTTTAAAAAATTAATCACTGTGTTGCTTTTATTTTAAATATACATTTATTTCGAAATACCATAATGTTTAGTTTAAATTTAAATTTTTTCACAAACGTTGCGTACATTCTTTATAACTAGGAGGCGACAGTTTTATTATTACATTTTCATCTATTTGATTTTCTTTAAATGATTTATAGCCCCCTTTAAAACAATATTCATTTTCTTTAAAAGGCAAATTTGGTGCTTTTCTTATAGGTTGCGATGTAGAAGGTTCCTCAAATGTACAAATATCATTTAAAGGCACATTATCTATAATATTTTCAATTTGCCTCACTTCGATTGTGGATCTTTTGTTTTTATTTTTTTGACATCTTTCGACAATTTGCAGATATATAATTATAATAGTTAAAAAATTCATCCAACAGACAATTGCCAAGACCACAGAATACATATAAAGATTTTGAAAACATGTCCAAAGTTGACAATCATGCCAAGTAATCCAATCCCGTTTATTATTGATAGTTAGAATTGATATAGGTATTATTAGAACCCAGTAAACAATTGCTATACAATATTCAATAAATTTCACAAACATTATTTTAATCAACAAAAAAAACTTGAACTTTGCTGGAACTCTGAATTACGACTGATTAAATTGTATTAAAATATACATTATAGGCAATTTTTTGTAAGCTTTTATATTTAATTATAGTATTAGAATGACGCTTGTTAGTTATTGCATAAATATTTTATTTATAGAATTTATTCTGAATGATTTGTTTTTATTTTTTTTTTTCGAACTTTGTGATTAAATTTCAATTGAATTAAATGAAATTCTATGAGTTCATATTGAATTATGTTACTTATCATAATTTTATAAATAATATATGTATTTCAAACCACAAATCTTAATTTTGGTTGTAACTAGTCAGAAAGTCGCATTTTCAAAGCTACCGTCCGCAATATACTCTGTTTGAGGGCAAATATTTTGGGCAAAATAAAATCATTTCTTTTTCTAATCTGTTAATTAGATCATTGGAAATTCGTATATTAAATTTTATGATCTATGATATAAGCATAAAATAGAGCTTGCTCGTTTGCTTAAGAGTAATAAATATTATTAAATATCCAAGAAAATTATCAGTACTAAAAATAAATAGAAAAAAAAAAAAAAAATTTGCCAAAATAAAAATATGTTTTATAGAAAAAAAAAACATTTACTTATTTTATTAAACTATTCAACCCTCATATACTCTTTTTCCACTCGAAAATACAGTATAAAACAACATTTATTTATTTTTATTAAACTATTCAAACCTTACATACTCTTTTTTCACTCGAAAATAGAGTATGAAAAACATTTATTTATTTAATACAATTTTTACTAATCAAAAAAAAAAAAAGTTTGCCAAAATGAAAATATGGTTTATATAAAAAAAAGCATTGACTTATTTTATTAAACTATTCAAGCCTTATATACTCTACTTTTCACTCGAAAATACAGTATAAAACAATACAAAACTCTGTAGAAAATTTGTGACTCATTCGAAAACCAAATAAAAAGTAGTTCTGTGAATATTAATCATTTATGTGTTTTTATATAAAATTTATTGTTTATTACACTAGTTAACAAATTTTTTTTTTTAATCAAGGGAGCTGGGTTCTTATAGACTACTCTTGATGTATTTTTGAGCGCTGATTTCAAAAATGCAAACCATTTTTTTTTTTCAAAGATCCGCAAATAGCTAGTTTTTTTTGGCGGTATTTGGTCTAATTTATTCATATCTACATCAGATATTTTTTGATCTTAAACCACATTTCGCATTTCAATAGATAATTGTATACCCTTTCCAACGGTTTGCCGTTTATGCGGATCGAATAAGAATTAATGCCATTATAAGCCCTCAAAGTTGAAAAATGTGAACTTTTTATTTACATTTTTGAAAAATTACTAAATTTCAATTGGTCTTTTAAAAATTTAAAAAATTCGTTTAAATACTTTTTAAGATTTATTATGTAAGATAATTCTTTTACGAATATTTTAAGTATACAATTGTACAAATCGGTCGGTAAATGTGGTAGTTATTCAGCAATAAGTAAAAACGCCGAAGAAAAAATTCGCCTTTTTCATCACTTCCCAATCCATTATATACATTTTATATATTTATTTATATTTAATTTATTTTTTTTATATTCATTTTGGATTAAATGGAAGATATTCTTTATTTATTTTTTCTCAATAATTTATTGTTTGTAGACTTTCTTCATAGCTCGGAGGTGGCAGTTCCATAGTAAAAGTTTTCTCCCTTTGATTTTCCTCTGCTTTTAATTGATGAGCTCTTCTAGTTTCTGAAGTATTGGCTATTTCAATTGTCCTTGAAGCTGCAAGTTGCTGACAAGCAATTGATATGGGCACCACATTTCTGTTATCTTCAGTTTCGTTCAATATTTTTAAAATTTTCTCTTTTACTTTATCGTATGTGAGGGTAACAATGGCAAACAATATTAAATATAATATTGCCTGTATTAAAAAAAATCCAATTCCAAATGAAATGCATGTCGAAGTTCCAGAATTAGTGGGCAGGTGTTTAGCTATATTTTTTATAATTTTGATTGTTATTGGTGTTGTAGTAATCAAAAATACGATTATTGTTATAAATATGATAAAGGTATATTTATAGTAAAACATTTTTTTTTTTTAAATAAAATGCTTGAGATACACTGAGCTCAGTTTGACGTCTAACTAAATTAAATTATAGTACAGCCCAATTTTAAAAGCATTCGCATTTTATAAGCTTTTGTTTTTTTTTTAATTTTAGAATGCGGGATATAGAATATTAGTCATGTTAGAAATGTAGATTGTATAAAAAAAAATTAGGTAAATAAGGTAAAGCTTTCAATAATTTGTATTTTTATAACGCACAACAACTTTTTTTAATAAGATGGGGTTTAAGTTTGGATAAAATAATGATGATTTTAAAAAATCTTTTTAATATAAACCAGATAATATAATATAAATAATTATAATAATATAATTTATAAACCAGATAAACTTATTTAGGATGCAATGTTTATTATTTATTTTTATTATAAAAATTAATTTTAAATTATTTTTCGATCAAAAAAATAAATTTATGAAATCACTATGAAAATATAAGTTATTTTTTAATTTTTAATTTGAAAATTAAAAATGAAAATAGATTTTGAACATATTTTTAGCCAAGCTGTATTTAATATCATTTTGGATATATATAATAATTTAAATTGTATTAAATTAACATTTACAATATGTTCTCGGCTGTATAAAATTAGATAAAGTTTAGGATCACGATTTAATAATATTTAAAATTTTTTTTTTTATTTTATTTATTTATTTAATATAAGATAATTCTATAAAACTGTCGCAACAGATCTTTTCAATATCATTGTTATTTTCTGATTCAAACTATATCAAGGCATGTTTTGAAATTTTTTGTTTTGAATTTTTAAAAATCGTTTTCAAATTTCACTTTCTCATATGAAAGAAAAACCGAATTAGCCTGTGTGCCACGTGTATGCCAAGTATTTAACTCACAAATTGATTAAATTTTAATGCCAAATAAATATTGAGGACATCATTTTGCTAATAAAACATTAAATCTTGAAAATTGCTAACATTTTGATGAAGTTTTGTGTGCCGCGTATAAGCCACATGTGTGCCTCGTATATGCTATGTGTATATTTGATACATTTTCGCTGAATATATAGGCGTTATTTATAAATTTCCTTATTTTATGTAAGAATTATATATCGAGCTTAAAGATTATTTAAACTGTTGAAAGAAAAAAAAAAAATTATTAACGCTAAATTTAATAAAAAAAATAAAAAAAAAGTAAAATATTTAAACTGTTGCAAGAAAAAAAAAATATTATTATTGACGCTAAATTTAATATAAAAAAAAACAAACAATTTAAAAAACTTAAAATATTCATAGCGATGGCAGATAATAAACATTTATTTTATTTTATAACAGAAGATAAAATTGTATAAATGACAAATAAAATGAACTTTGAGTATACCCAATTCTTACTACAGGGTATTTTTAAATCAAGCACATTTAACTAAAGCAAGCTTGCTTAAATATTTAAAAATTGCATGCTAATTTTTTTTTTGTTTGCAATTAAATTTAATATTATTGATCTTTCACAATTATTGATCTTTCCACATGAGTACGTTGAGTAAAACGTGTCTAGACTACGTAAATAAAACTTTCAGTGTATTGAAACTTTGTCAATACTTGAAATTGTTGCTCGTAGTTTGTTGAAATGCAAATTATCTGTATTTGTTGTTTTTTTGTTTTTGTTTTTGTTTTTTTGGTGACTCTTCAAATTAAAATTCATGTCTGCGTTTAAACGCAACTTTCACGGCAAATAGGCCGCAAAACGATAACAACGATTACTCAGCGAACTGACACAGATAACAATCGATTAATGTTTGAAAATATATATGCAAACCGAAAGATTGATTGAGGTTTCATTTGATTTGTTGACTCCTAGTTCCAAAATTGCCTTTTAACCTATCAGGCAGGTTTTTATAGATCGCTGTCGTCGTTAACTTGACATTGACCCAATGCCAAGACAGAGATTCCCCAACACGTTCACAGTTTTGTTTCGAGCTAATTTTCGTTTTATTTTGGCCAAAACACTTGGCTTGTTTTTTACCTCTTTTGGGCATTCACCAATTTGCTCAGCCTTTTGTAGTATTTCGCGTTTTGTGGTAAAAGTGTTTATCTGCCTTTTTTTTATAACTATATATTTTATTTTATTTTTTTGGGGGTCTCGACCTTGTCATGTTAAAATTTAATTAGCTAAAAAAAAAAGTTTCATAACTTAATATTTAAATTATAAATTGCAATTTAAATTTATTTTTTTTTTTTTTTTGCAGTTGGCTCTGTTCGCAGTTGGAGCAGCAGCCGCAGCCAGCACAAAGCCAAAGAGCGAAGCGAAGAATCCCAAAACAGAGTCTGCTGCCCTTAGTTCCACAAAGAAGCCCACAACAACAACAGCAACCAAATCCTCAGGCACCACCTCAGGCACCACAACACGTCAATCGAAGGCTTTGAAGCCGGTGCCCGGTGAGAATCGTGGCAAACGCACTCTCTTCGACTTTGGAAATGCGGGTTATCTCTATCCGGAGGTGGCCAGTCGTCGTGCCAGCTATGTGGACAACTATTATCCTCAATCGGGTTACTATAATGGACAACAGGCAATTGGTAAGTTTTTTATATATTTTTAATTAAAACTGGAAAATAATCGATGATGCTATCGATATGATGAGAATAATTGAAGAATTGTTCGATTAGGAAGATTCGATAACACAAAATCATATATGCAAGAATTAAAGTCAGCTGATGGGAGATTCAAGAATCAGAGGATATTTTAGCTTTTTTTTATAAAGTGACATTTAGCAATTAAATATAATAATTAAACAGAATAAAAATATTGATTTAAAGTAAATATAAAAACCAAAAAAATAGAAAAAAATAACAAACAAAATTTAAAAAAAAAATAAATATAAAATTCAAACAAAATACAAATATTGATTTTAAGTAAAGGAAAAAAATCAAAAAAAATAGGAAAAAATTGCAAAAAAAAAAATGAAAAATAAAAAATAATATTAATATATTACAAAATATATAATATAAAAAAATTGAGAATTTCCTTTTTGTAAAAAACAAGTTAAGATCTATTTGCGAGAAAAAATATGGATAATGTAACAAAATATACAAAATTAAAAAAAACCAAAAAATATAAAAAAAAATTGCAAACAAAATTTAAAAAAAAAATAATATTTATATATTTTAAATATATAATTAAAAAAATATTCCAAATTAGTTTTCTTTTTTTTTTTAAACAAATGTAGATCTATTTACGAGAAAAAAAAAATATTATATATATAATTAATAAGATCAGAGACCGTGTTTTTTTTTTGTATTTATTTTTTAATCGAAATTAAATGATCTTTGCATTTCGATAATGATTTCATAATTATCGATTATGATTTCATAATTATCGAAATTAGCGATTAAATAACAATTAATTGTTAATAAATATTTAAGTAATATTTTATGAAAGAATTCGTAATTAATATAAATATACGGCTATTAATTAGGATAACAGTTGTTAAACACTGTCTAGGTTTTAGAAACTATCAATATAATCGAAATTATTTTAAAAGGAGGTATAAATTGAATAGTTTTATAGTCATTTTCACCAATTAATTAAAAACCTATTTAAATGAAGATATAAATATTTTTCTATTTAAAAATAGAACCCTTGAATTTTACTGTTTTTTCTATAATCGATTTTCTCACCATATAAACTATCGATTGGCAGCTTAATCGATTAATTTATATATATATAAACTTTTCGAAGACATTTTAGAAATTTTTCTACTATCGCTGCTTTCAGCATATAAACTATCGATTGACAGCATAATCGATAAAATTCCAGTTTTAATTTTAATTTCAAAAATTCTTCACTAATCTCTCTCTCATTTTACAGCTCAATATCCTGGCAGCTATGGCAGTCCGTATGGCCCATATCCACAATATCTGGAGGCGCCAGAGCCCATAATTGAGATCATCATTAAGGATGCAAATGAAACGCTGGCCGAGGAGCCCGCCCAGCCCATTGTGACCAAGAGCAAGAAGAAGAAGAAGGAGAAAGTGCACGTGTTCTATGTGAACTATAAAAAGGATCAAAATAATAAATTGCATCTGGAGACGCCCATTGCATCGCTGAACAACGATGATAACGATGAGCCCGAAGAGGAGGAGGAAGAGGAGGAAATTGTACAATATCCCGTAACATCTTTGCCTCCTTTAAAATCTACAACATTGCGTACTATAATCCATCCCGATTCGGAGAAATATCATAGTAATAGCGGCATACACGTATCCTTTGGCGCCGAGAATAAACATCAAACGGGCCACATCCTGGAGGAGCACGATGCGGAGAGTGTGCAGAGTCAGGTGGTGGCTCTGCCCGCGGGCAATACCCGGGCGGATTATGGACGGGAGAGCAGCTTTGGACGTGCTCCGGCTTCCAATTTACTATTCGGCAGCAATTCCTATCAGCAACAGCAGCAACAATCGTCCTTACACTTTGCCAATCAGCAACATCAGCAACAATTGCCCACTCAACACAACAGCAATTATTTTAGGCCACCCGCAGCACTGATTGCTGCTGCGCCCAAGGCAACACAATTGCCACAACAGTTGCCGCAACAGCCGCCACAACATTACTATCAGAAGCAGCAACATGTTGCTCGGCCCAGCATAACACAGCAACAATTGCCCTCGACATCATCGCAAACCATATTCAATAAACTGGTGCAGCAATCGCAATTCTATGTCAATCACAATCAACAATATCAGCCACAGCAGCAGCAATCACAACAGCAGCAATATCAAAAGCCGCCGCACAAACAGGTCCAAGTGCCATTTTTCCCAACAATTCCGCCAAAAACTCAAGCCAGTTTGCCGCCATATCAGCCTATTAAATTTCGTCCCACACCCGTGCCCGCACCACAAGCCAAACCCTTGCAGCTGCCCCAAAAGCTGGAGAATGTCAACTATCAGCAACAGTCGCAGCAGCAGTCGCAGCAGCAGCAACAACAATATCAAAGTCATGCTCATTCCAAGCCGCAACCTTATCAATTTATTAGACAGCCACAGTTTGTGCAACAGCCACAATTTATTGTGCAATCGCCCACACCAGCAACAGATTACTATGCACAGCAGCAGCAACATCATCATCAACGCCAGCAGCAGCAGCAACAGCAGCAACAACAGCAGCAGCAACAGCAGCAGCAGCAGCAACAGCAGCAGCAGCAACAACAGCAGCAACAGCAGCAACCGGCGCTCAACTATTTTGATATAAAACCCTCGAAGGAAACGGAATTGCTCAAGTCGATACCCAAATTTGAGCAACATATCACAGAAACTGTGCAAAATCCTTTGCCCACTCAACAATTGTCACATCAGCAATATGCTTACAGCAGCAATCGCAATGAGGTTATACACGATATTCCTGCGCCCAATTTGGCACCAACAGCACAAACTCAGCCCATTGCTGGTCATTATATTACCGCCAGCTCGACACAGCAGCAACAGGAGCGACAACAGCAGCAGCAACAGCAGCAACAAGAGCGACAGCAGCAGCAGCAACAGCAGCAACAAGAGCGACAACAGCAACAAGAACGTCAACAACAACAGCAACAAGAACGTCAGCAACAACATTTGCAATCTCAGTTCAACAGTTTCAACACGGTTTCGCCGCCGGTTTATGCCGAGTCCACACATGGCCAAAAGGTCATGGTTGTCACACCCGTGCCGCCCAGCTACAATCAATATACGCACGCCAGCAATGAGCCTGTTATCCAGGTGCATTCGCAATCCGGCTCATTGCAGGCTCAGGCCAGCAACAACTTTGCCCAACAACCGCGACAATCTGCACATTTGCAATTGAATGCTGTTGCCAATGCGGCAGATAATTCGCCTTTTAGTGTGTCCACCTATCACTCGGATGTGTTCAAGGAGCTGCAACAGCGGCAGCAACAAGAGCGACAACAGCAGCAGCAACAAGAGCGACAACAGCACCAACAACAGCAGCAACAGCAGCAGCAACAGCAGCAACAACAGCAACAACAATCGCCACAAACTTCCTATGTTACCATTAAACCCGCAGCTGCTGCAGCTGCGCCGCCTGCAACATCCTCGCCTGCTGCAGCGCCGCTACCAACAGCTGCTGCCTCGCCCAGTGGCAAAGCTTCGCAAACCTTGTTGCAACTGCCCGACGAGGTGCCCGATGATCTGCGTCAGCAACTTTTCTCCTCCGGCATTTTAAATAATGCCGATATCTCCGTGCTCGATTATGATAAACAAGGTGATATTGCATTGGAGAATTTGCCCGCCGAGCATCTGCAACATTTCTATGGTGCGGGCGGTGGTGCACAAATTGCCGAGACAAATAAAGTGTTAACTGTAGTTAAACCCAATGGCGATAAAGTGGCATTAACAGAAAAGCAAATCGAGCGCGTTAAGCAAAGCAATTCATTGCCACAAAAGCAAGATTTGGATGTCAAAGTTGTGCGTTATGATGCAGATCAGCGACAAAGCGTCAGCGAGAAATATGTACGCACTGATGCAACTGTTGTCACGCCTGTTGAATTGGCCGAACGTCAGCAATATAATCGCTATTTACCGCTAAAAATTAATGGCGCCCAATTTCCCATACCCGACAGCGAAGAGTTGTTGGGCAAGAAAATTGTCAGCGTTGTGGTATTGGCGCCAGTTGAGGCGCAACCAAATGAGGCACGCAGCAGCAGCGGCAGCGGCAGCGTGGACAGCAGCAAAGAGGTCAAGTTTTTGGGTGGTGAACTGGTCAAGACTTTGGTCAAGAAACCCACCAAGGATAACTTCAAACGTTGGCTAGAGAAGGAAGCGCGCACAGATATCGAACTGCAGTCGGTGGTACTACTAGTGGCCAAGTAAGTTTAACTAACTAAATTAAGTTTAGGAAAATTTTAAAATCATTTTTAAACATTTTTTTATAGTTAAATTTTATTACAAAAAAATATTTTATTCGCGGATTTGAAGAGTTTAATAACTTATATTATAAAAAATCACTTGATAATAATCATTTACTGATTTTTTTCAATTACTCACGACTTACAATTTATTTACAAGTTTATAAAAAACACAAAAAATAATATAATATAATTATTTTATTAATACAGTGAACACTCTGCTTACAAACACCTCTAATGTGCGAACACTTCACTTTGACGGACATTTTTCTCTATAACTATTGATTTAAATTAAATTAAATGAAGTCCCCTCCAGTTTTTTTTTTAAAATTTTTTTATAGTCCGCAAAAAAATTTTAAAAAAAATAAGCTGTGTCTTGAGCACAAAAAAAATTATAATAAAAGTTACTTTTAGGTTATATTTAAAAAAAAAATAAGAAAATATTTTTCGATCAAACAAAATATACTCACAAAAAATAAAGAGTCCAAAAAAAAATGTCAAAAAATTTAGTAATTCTTTGACCAACAAAAAATTTCAATAAAAGTTACTTTTAGGTAATATTTAAAAAAAAAATAAGAAAATATTTTATCGATCCAAAAAATAATCGTAAAGAAGACTTAAGTATTTTATGATTTATATTTTGTCGATCAAAAATTAAAAATCATTTTTTAAAAAAAATCTTTTTATAAATAGTCCTTAAACAAAACTCCACAAAAATGTAGTAATTTTTTGACAAAAAAAAAAATTATAATAAAAGTTGCTTTTAGGTTATATTTAAAAAAAAATAAGAAATTATCTTACGATCGAAAAAATAATCACAAAGAAGAGTTAAATATTTTATGTATATATTTTTTTTTATATTTTGTCGATTAAAAATTAAAAATCATTTTCTCTCGCTAAAAATTATATAAATTTTTTAAATTTGATTAAAAAGTCATTTACTAACTGTTATTAACAGATTTTTATCGCTCAAAATTTTTCGTTTAAATTATTTTATTTCCTTTTTAATGCGCCACAAAAATAATAGTAATTTTTTGATTTTTTTTAGTAAATTTAAAAATTAGCATTATTTTTTGAGAAATATTTAAAAAAAAAACCCAACATAAATAATATCAATTTTTTTATTTCTTTGATAAATTTAAAAATTAACATTATTTTTGAGAATTATTAAAAAGAACCCAACATTAGAGAAAGATTGAAAAATTTTGTTGATATATTTCTCTCTCTCTCCAAAAGCTATTCAATTTATTTTATTATTTATTTTATTTATTATTCCAATTTTATTTTCTTTCCCTATCCTAAGCTTAATTCAAGTCCAGTAACATTAAATGTAAAAAACATGTTAGTTAACAGTGATTACTTTAACAGTGTAAAGATACCAGAACAAATTTTTGTAACTTTTAAAAAACAAGAAAAAACACTAAACGGTAAATTTTTGACAGACTTTAAACCTATATTTCTTGAAATTAATTGGATATTTAACATGTTGAACTTTCTGGTAGTTAAATTAACATTTATTTTATAAAATTCTAAGATTATGTTAAGTACATGTTAACAGGATACATCAACATTATTTCCTTTCTATAACCAAATATTAAATCCTGTATTCTTCCTCTCCCCACAGATCCAGCGATACGGCCGAGCAGGAAATCTTTATGTATGACATTGCCACAGGCAGCGTGAATAAATTGAATGGAGAATTGTCGAGTACGTTTGTTAACGTGGCCGAGGAGAATGCAAGTAGCGAAGATTTGGAGCATGCGGCGACATTGGATCAAAGTTCTTTGGAGAGCATGATGCATTTGAATCGCAGATGAAGAATTAGTCGCTGTTAAACAACCACAAATGCCATTTAGATACTCGACCTAGCAATGATTTATATATCTATCCATCTATGCGCTATTAATCCTTTTACTAGCTAGTAGTAGCTACTAAATTGTTTTCTCATACCTTTTTTTTTTGGCGCACAGAGTTCACACAAATATGAAAAGCACACACACAAATGGTTTCATTCATACACATATTCCTTTTCGTAGTATTTCAATGTTGTAAATATTCTGATGATTATATTGTAATTTAAGTTAATTTACGTGAACAATAAAAAAAAAAAACAAATAAAATTTAAAAAAACAAAATTCAACTCTGTTACATTTAACATGACCTGAACAGTGTCTGGCTAATGGTTGCTGTCTAGGCTAAGCTAAGCTTAAAGCTTGCTGCAAAGCTCGCTTGACACTGTTAAGACAACTTCTTTTTTTTGAGCTTTAGTCTAAGAGCTGGTTTCGTTGGCAGCTGTCACAAGCGCTTGTAATGTTTGTAGACCCAACAATATTGGCCACCGCATTTAGGCCAAGGTTAGCTGCCTAGCACCGCAAACAACATCAACAAGAAGATTAAACAACATGCTGCTGCATATGTGTGTGTCTGTGTGTGGTGTGCGTGTGCGAGTCGATAGCAGGACCAGATTTTTCAAGCAGCAACAACAATAAAAATAAAGCATATGCGCATACGTGACTTATCAAAGCTGGTCCATGGCTTGGTGACGTGACCGCAGCCGCAGCAGCTGTCGCCGCAGAAGCAGAACAACACCTGGCTTGAAACTCGCTCTTAAGCTCTTTGCGCGCGCGCTCTCTTTGACAGTGTTGGCGCTTCTTTGGACGCATGAATTCTCTTTGACTGATTTTGGACGCATGTACTCTTCACACATGCACATGTACGCAGTTGTGCGTGTATGCAAGTGTGAGTGCAACAAGTCGCAGTCAAACGTCTATAATTACATGCCGTTTATTTATAGCACAAAAGCTGCACAGCAACAACAACAACAACAACAACGACAAATGTGGTCGCAACAGCCAAAAAAGTCGATAACAAACAACAACAACTACAAGAAATGCAGCGCATAAATGAGGCTTTTGCTTTTTTTATAGTTTATTTTTATTGCAGTGTGAACTGAACATACCGGCTATAATGTTGTTGTTGTTGCCGGATCGAGGCAGCAACAGCATAATACACACATAAACACATACATACACACATATACAAACATAGCTATGTGAGGCGTTTTCCCTTATGCAATGCCCGTTAGTTTTTACGTAGCATTTCGATATATAAATAACTGTTTCCAAGCGCCATTTTTGAGCCATTTTGAGCAATTGAATATGGAAAAATTGGTATATGAGAAAATTAAAAGTCTGGTAAGCAAATATATTTTTTAAAACATATTTATAAAAGTAAATGCTCTTAAAAAAACTAAAGTTTTAATATAAATAAATTTTTGTAAGCTTTCCCCCCTACTTAGCCTACTTAACTATGCCTTTGACTGTACTAAATTTATTCAATATATTAATTCAATTTAAAATTTTATTTTTCTTATAAAAACAGCTGTTTGGGAGCCATTGTCAGGCCCAAGCTACAGCTTTGTATTTTTATATTATAGACTTGAATTTAGTTTTTTTAATAAAACAAATTAAAAACTTATGTAAAATAAAGCCCATATGGCATATTAAATATATACAGGCCTGTTCCCATTCTCACTTTCGGCTTAATCTTGCGTAAACGAATTTCCCTCTACAAATTTCCCTCTACGAATTCCCTCTACAAATATCCCTTTACAAATTTCCCTCAATGAATTTCCCTCCAACACAGGCCTCCTGAGAGTAACAAATAGGTTTAATCACATATTAAATCACAAGTAACAAATAGGTTTAATCACAAATTAAATCACAAAAATTTTGTATTTCTGTATTTCTGGGATATATATATTTAAAACGTGTTTTTTTTTTCAAAGTTATTTGTAAAGACATTTTAATTAGCGATGCCAAAAAATTAACACATTTTGCTTTGACTTTTATTAAAAGACCAAATATCTATTTTTGGGCGCAGGTATTACACATCAACTATTTGACAACTTGAGTTGAAAAAAAAGAAATTTTTTTTTAACAAACTTTAAATTTAACGTACATGCTCATATATATACTTAATACACTCCTTTGATTAAGTTTTCTTAAGGCTTTATAAAAGATTCTGTGGAAATTGCACTCGCATTTCAGCTCATCCCTCAGGGTATATTTGTGCATACATATATACATATGTATGTGCTTACACACACACACACATACACACATACGCATACATACAGCTGTTGTTTGAACTGTTTTCGATTTCTTACAACGCCTTTCGCTGTAATTTTCGTATTCTGCTTCCCATGCATGCGTTGAGCTTTTTTATTATTTGTTTTTGTTTTCGGTTTTTTTTCGTTGCTGTTCTGCGTCTCGTTTTAAAATTGGGTTACAGTGTGCCCAAGACCAAAGCCCCAAACCAAAGCAAAAAACAAAAAAACCAAATACAACAAAAATAAATAAAAATGCAAAAATCCGTTTGACGCCGTAAGCTCCATGAGTCAGAACTGTTGCACTGATTGCTAAAGCAGCAGCAGAAGTCGTGTGGGTGGCTGTGTAAGAAAGAGAGGGAGCTACAGCGGCAACGGATAGGTAGAATCAGAGCTTGAGCTTGGACTTTATTTGTGTGCAAAAAGATTTCGATTTCTCCTTTTTGTTTTGTTTCTTTGAGCGTGTCTGCTTTGTTGGTTGATTTGTAACGTTACAATTGTTGTCTGGCAGTCTGCCATATGTTATTGTTGCTTACAAGCAGCTTCGTTAAATTTAAGAGCAAGCAAAGCTTAAAGAGCGAGCTGAGCTCAGCGCTTGGCTGCGCCTTGCACTGATCGGCAGAGCAGTGATGCCAAGATGAACTAAATAAAATATGTAAAAGTATAAGCAGATTTGTTGAAAAACTAGCAGAAAATAAATATTTACATTTAAATGACATATAAATTTGAAAATAACAACTGCAACAAATCAATTTGTTATGCAAATAAATAAAAAAATACCAATTGACAAGCTAGCTTAGCTAAATGTTAATTGCTTTAAATATTAGCTTTAAAATAGCTAGTTTTTAGCGGCAGTCAAACCAAAGGCAACAGCACTAGCAGCAGCAAAGCGAGAGAGGCCTCATCGTTGGGCATCGCTTAAAGCTGCGCTCAGTTCGGTTCGATCATTCGTCGCAGCAAGTCACAACGTCGTCATCGGGCTAACCACAGCGTGTTGTCGAGAGTCGAGTGTGTCGAGGGTGGTGCAGGCAGAGCTTGGCCCAGTCTCACTTCCAGTCTCTCTTGTCTTCAAGCCGAAAAGGGCGCGCGAGTGCATTAACATTAAAACCATAAACTAATTTGTGTGTGTATATATATATATACCATATGTGTTTGCGTTAATTAATGTGTAGAATTTGTGTGTTTAAAGTCGAACGAATTATGCAATTGGCTTTTGCCAAAGTGAAAAGTCAAAAGCTGTGTTTTGTAATGCAATGAAAATTTTGAAGAAAAGTGAAGTGAAGTGAAGCTGCCGCTAATCCAAAGCCCAAACGCAAATAACGGCAGTAACAAAAAAAAAATAAAAGCCGTTTTAATACAAATTACAAATACAAGCACATTAAAAAGTAACTGAAACTTAAGATATCCAGACAAACATGGCGGCTGCTGCGACTGCGATTGCGACTGCGTCGTCGAACATTTGCGTCAGCTGCGCACGCCAGCGTCAAACACGACGCTGCATCGCTGCCGGCGCCAACGCAGCCGTTGGCAGAAATGCCATATTGCAAATATATAGCGCCTGGGCGCTTCTCACCCTCCTGGCGGCCAGTGTGGCCATAGTGCAGAGTGCAGCGGTTTCATTTGGTTAGTCGATATATTTTTTCAATCGATAAATTTTAAAAAATGATTAATTTAGATTATTCTAAATTTAAGGATTTGTTTAGTTAATTGTGATTTTATTTTTTTTGTGAGAACTTGAGGTTATTTTTTGGTTATTTGATAAATTGTTCATTAGGTAAAAATATATTTATTTATTTATGATTTTTTGCTTTATTTTTGTCTGCAAATTTGAGCTCTGTACTTCCCCAACATGTGAGACTTTCGTTTGGTTTTATTATTATTATTTCTAATATAAACTCTTCAAAATATGCTTATCATGCTTAAAATAATACTCAAATATATTTAGTTTATTTTTCTACACTATTCCACAATATTTCAAGGCATCTTTTGAGCATTTTCTCGTTGTTTTTTTAATTTTTGTTATATTCTTGCTTATTTATACAAAAATTTAATATAAATGATGTGAACCACTGTCATTTGTGTTTTGTTTTTTTTTTTTTATTATTTCTTTTATCATTATTTCTTCTTCTGTTTGTTTTTGCTGCGACATTTTGTGAACGTGAACCGTAAACCGGTTCGCGTCTCTACGGTGTCTCTCAGTCTTTTTTTACCCATTAAAAATGGGCAAAGGGGAGGTAAATATTATAGAAGAAAGATGAGCATATGTTAAGAAATTAGTTGGCTTGCAAAGTTAGTTTATATTTAGACAAAACCAGGTTACAAAGCGGTGACTTAAAATAAAATGACTTAAAAATAAAAAAAAAATAAATAAATAAATAAAAATAAATAAAAAATAAATTTATTTTTTCTACTTTTTAGCCAACATTTTTGTACATATTTTTGTGCGTAGATTTTTAAAATGTCATATATATATTTTTTCATGGAATATAGTTTTCAAAAATCTTGAATTTTGACTTTATTAAATAATAACTTTTTTTTTTTAATTTTTTTTTTTAGAGTAGTTTGTGTTATTGTGTTATTTGTTTGGTTTATACTTTTTATGCTTTGTTAAAAGGGGAAATATCATTTTTTAAATAAACATTTGAATTAAGTTGCCAAAAAATAAATATTTCCCAAAAAAATTCTTTTAAAAATAGGTTGTTAGCATATTTTAAATTTAAACGCTCCAAATTAAATATATAAATAGATAAAAAAAAATATTTTACAAGTTTTTTTGAGCTTAAAAAAAAACAAAAATAAATAATTTTTCATAACAAAATTTAGTGAAATTTTTTTATGCCTGGTTACAAGGTATTTCCATAGTCTGTCACACGCGCCTAGACTTTTTTTATTTATATTTTTTTATTTTTTTTCCTAATGTGCACATGGCTTTTATTGCTTATATTTTTGCCATATTTTTTTTTTTTTTTTTTTTGAACTGTCGGTCAAGCGAATTATTAATGTTCTTGTTGTTTACTTTTAGTTATTGTAAAACTTACAAGTATCTGTAAACAAAAGTCTGAGTTTTTTGTTTTGTTTATTGTTTAGCACTCCTAGACGCCTAAAAAAATATATATATACAATAAAAATGAATTTAATAAACGCGGAAGTAAATGCACTTAAAAAAACAATATATATTTAGCTCATCTAAAGACATGTGAAATTAAATAATTGCATATTATTTTGAAATTACAATAAAAGTCACAACGAAAATTAAATGGAAAATGAGAACAAAAAAAAGAAAAGAAAAAACTCATGACAGCTGCCGGGGGGAAGGGCACTGAATTGCGAACTCATTGTCATTGAAATACAGTTATGACAATTAAGAGAGCGAGAGAGAGACGAAGAGCACAAAAGACAAAGAGACGACGCTAGGAAGTTCATCAACAGTTGCCATTCCGTCGCCCCTTAACCATTATGCAAAGAGAATGTTTAGAAGGTTTTTTTGAACTCCACTCTTATTCTATCTGCTCTGTGATCCTTATCTAACAAAATTGCAACTCTGTCGCTGTTTAAAATGGAAAAAAGCTTTTAATACTGTTAACATTAATATTTTCGGAAATACTTGAAAACTAAATGACATTTAATAAAAAACTATGCAAGAATTTAGTTTAAAAAAAAATAATAAAAATTAATATAAAAACTCTATAAACAAATGTGAAAAACAAGAAGCTGCCATATCGTTTCAATAAACATATGCATAAACGTCTACGCATGCAAAAACCGGTTACTGAATCAATTTGCTTTAAAAAAAATCAGAAAACAAAAAAAAATAAATAAAACAAGAATAAAACAAAACAAAACACACACCCATACACAAACCCACATTAATACTCTTTACATATACATCAATATGTTGCCAAGCCATAGCTAGAACATTTTTTTTTCTCTCTCTCTTTTTTCTAATCTCATCTATAAAGCAACAAAAAAGCAAAAAAAAAGTTGTTACTTCCTCCAGGCATGTCTGGACAAGTCTGCTACTTTATGTCATCCAAAAAAATATAAAAAAAAAATAAATAGAAGCTTTTGATCTGTTGATGTCATAAGAGTTCAATTAGGTGCAACAAGCCCCCCCTCCGGCGTATTACCAGTTCTCAATGCGACGAAGTTATTCAACATTTTTTTTTTTTGCTCACAAAATGCAAATAAACGCTGCACAAGAAACAGACAACAAAATAAAAAATAAAAAAATATAAAAAAAAAATAAAAGTCAAGCAAAAAACAGTGTTAACAGCTAGACATTGCTTTTGACGAAGATTTAATACGCTTTCCGGCATTGTGATTAATTGGTTTATACGGCATTTTGAACTAAAACAAAAGAGTGTGTAAAGCTTAAGACAAGAAATTAACTTGAACTTGCTTTAATTTATGAGTTTAAGAAATATGTCTTGCATTTTTGCGGTAGCTAAAGTGTAAGTTTATAGTGTTGGCATACGATATTTATAAAAAAAACGCTGCTTTTTAAATTTAAAAACTGAAATTTTTGAGTGTAATAAAATATCAAAAAGTAGATTAGGCAGCGTAACGATTGTTTTTCTTTTAATTAAAATATGGAATATTTATTTTAAGACCTTTTTTTTAGCTTGAAAATAATAATTTTTGAGTAAGAAAAAATCCAAGCAAAATCAAGCTACGTAATTTTTATAGTTAAATGTTTAAAATATGATTTTTTTTTTGGTCAATAGAAGACGCAAGACAAGCTTAAAAATAATAATTTAAATATTTTAGATCATTTGCGAAAAATTTAATTTAATTTAAAAAATTTGGAAAATTATTTTTTTAGCTTCATAAACCTAAATAAAATACAAAAAAAGTAACAAACTTTTTTTCTTAATTATTTGTTTTTTTATAACTTTTAAAATGTATTTTTTTAATGATTTTTTTTGATGATTAATATTTTGTCCCATTTAACTGTAAAAATAGTCGTGATGTAAGTTAAAATAAATCAAATGAATATTAGAAAATATTTCCTTACAAAATGATTTGGCTTTAATTACTGTATGCAAATGGATCACTGATTTCGAAAAAAAATTTGAAAAAATAGCTTGAAAAGTTGAAAATCTAGTTTTTTTCGATTATCTCGAAAACTATGCCGGAAACATATTTTTAAGAATTCTATTTTCGAAATCAGCCAGCCATTTTACATATAAATTCACTCTAAAAGGTTCGAAATACAAGAATTTTTTTTTTTTAATTTGTTACATAGTATTATTTACAAAAACAAAAATTTTTTTTAAATTGGTTGAAAAGTCGAAAATCTTCTTTTTTTCTTTTGATTATCTCGGAAACCAATTTTTTTTGAGTTTTATTTTCGGAATCAGCCGTCAATTTTATATATATATTTTTACTTAAAAAATTTTGGAATAAAAGAATTTATTGTAAATTTATTGCATAGTATTATTTGCTACAATCAAAAATAAAATTGATTTATTTTTTCCTAAATATTTTTAATACCCAAAAAGCAAGTGTATAAACAAAGTTTCAGATTAAGAATGTGTTATAAATGTTATAAAAAAAATTGAAATAGTTTTATTTATAGGCAATATACAAGTTTAAAGATTTGAAGAGCGTCAACCAAGAGCTTAATTAATATGCAAATTTTACAGTTATCTAAGTTAGATAACTTCTATCGCTCTCTTTCCCTCTCTTTAACACATTCTGTTGCTTTCTCTTTTACTCTTAAAATGGCGACACTTGTAGTTTATTTTGTTCTTGTTTTATGGCGCTGTTGCTGTTGCCACGCCCAACGCCCACTAGTCGACACTATCTAAATTGGCGCAAACTATTTTGGCTAGCAGCTTTCAGCCAAGACACACACACACACACACACACACACTACACACACACACACACAAGGCGCACTTACTTTGCTGGTAATTTTTTGCTAATTGCTAAAATGGCCGCCTTGATTTATGTATGCGTCCGTTAGAAGGCAACTATCTGTGTGTGTGTGTGTTGTGTGTGTGTGTGTGTGTAGTGTAGTGTAGTGTAGTGTGTGTAGCATAGTGTAGAGTCATGTTTTAACCGGCTTGAACAACGGACAAAGCTCGGTCACGCTGCTGTTGGCAAACTGAGACACACAACAAGAAAGAACTTTCAAATTTGCATGCTTCCAAACTGCGTTATACTCTGTTTGAAAAGGGTATTTGCTTTTGCAAACTTTTAAGCAGTTTATTTAGCTTTATTATTATAAAAGAAGATGCAACATTGCGCGCTCTAAAAGCGTTTATTAATATTATTTTATAAAATCGTGTTTTATAATTTTTATTTTTTTTTCCAATTTTTTTTATAAAAAAATGTATTTTTTGCAAAAAAAAATAATTTAAGAATTTTTATTATTTTTTCAATTTCGGTTTTTTTTAATAAAAATAAAATTTAACAATTTTTAATTTGCATAGTTTAAAACAAAAATAATTTAAGCATATTTTTTTTATAAGTTTTAATAATGAATATTATTAAAAATTGCTTATTTCATTATTTTAAAAAAATATTTACTATACTAGCTTACCCGGCGTGCGTTGCTACGCCATCACTAAATGAATAAAAACAAAAAACAAATTAATCATATTCAACAATTACACTATGCTACCTGATTTGCTCCAACTGAGATTTTCATTTGTAATTTTTAAATGCATTTTCCAGCAACTTTCCGATATTTTTTAATAACATTTTTCTAATTAATATAGCTTACTGTATTTCAAGAAGAAACATACTTTAATAAATTTTTAGCTATAGTTAACATAAAAATGTAGAATTTAAATATATTTTCTTTAATTTTCGAGTTTAATCATGCAAAATTTTTTGTTGATCAAATCTTTAAACGAACTCATCAATAGTTTCTATATTAAATTTCATAATTATATTCAAGATATAGAAAGTCCAAGTACATCTTTTTAGGCCAAAAATTCAAAAAAATTCGATTCAAAAAAAGAAAATACGAACTTGATACAACTTCAATAAACACTTTTTCCCTTTTAAATTAACAGAGTATAACTAGGCAGCAACAGTTGCCGTTAGTCTGGCTGCATTAATGTTGCTGCTGTTGCACGCAAAGGCAACTGGCAACAGCGGCAACTAGCAACAGCAACTGGCAACTAGCAACTGGCTACTTGCAACAGCAACTAGCAACATGTACAACAACAATCAGTTAGAGCTGAATGCATGTCAAGTTCTTTACTGTTGTTGTTCTGTGTGTGCTGCCTGACTCTGGGCTCTTCAAGTTGTAGTCTTGTTTATAGTACAATTTATTTTATTTAGTTTGTTGCTGCTGCTGTGCAAACAAACAGACAACGACAACGACAACATATTCGCTTGACCCATAAGCAAAATTGGCCAACGGGATTTGTAGCCCTGTCCCCTCTCTCTCAACCACCTTGTACCATGGGAAATATATGTGCACTCTTGTGAGAAATTATTACCAACTTAGAGATTAAAGCGAGCATAGTCTGTTCTATATATTGTGGGAATTCGGTAAAGATATATTTGTTAACAAAGAAGTTATAGAGAAGAACGTTAACAGAGGTTTTTCACAAAATTCTTTAATTAAAAATAGTTCAGAATATAAATTTAAAAAGAAATTCGCCATTCAAGTTTTATTCTTTGAAATTTTTCACTTTAGAACTATAAATAATTTTTAGAACCAACAAAATTAAAGAAATTTTTCAATAATTGTTTTAACAGAATTTTTGTGAGGTATTATTAAATAAAATATATTAAATAAAATTATAAAAATATTAAAAAATAAATGAAAATATAAAAACACAAAAATATGCTAAATACAGCTTAAACAAATTATTTGAAAATCGTTTTTACAAAACCAATTTAAACAATAAGCAACAATAATTTTAAAGTTATTTAACAGCCTTAACAGCTGTTAGCTTAACAGCCTTTTATTGGTTTAAATTTTTTTAACAGTGAAACATTTTATACATTTCATGTTTGGTTTTTGCAAAATCATTTTGAACAATTAAAACAAATATTATGAAAATTATAAAACTATTAAAAAAGAGCATATATATATATTTTAAACATATTCTAAATATAGGTTAATGAATTTATTTAAAAATCGTTTTTACGGAAATTGTAAAGAAATTTGATAACAAATAAAAAATTCTAAATTTTCCCAAATATACTAAAGAAAATACTACAAAAAAAATATAAAACTACTAAAAAAAAAATATATATATATATATATAAAATTTTAAATATATTCTAACCTATAGTTAAATAATTTATTTAAAAATCGGTTTTTAAATTAATAAAAAATAAAAAATTCTAAATTGTCCTAAATATACGAAAGAAAATGTTACACATATTATTTTAAGAATATATTTTTGATTAAATACAATAAATAAATAATTGATGATTATGCGAACATAAATCACTTAACATTTTTAACAGATGTTAGCTTAACAGTTTTCATTTATCTAAACATTTCGTTTACTGTTAACAGAAATAGATTATTTTAAAAAAATTGCTGATTATGCCAAAAAATGTTACTTTACATTTTTAACAGCTGTTAGCTTAACATTATTCATTTATATTTACATTTCTGTTACTATTAACTGAAAGAGATTATTTATAAATGTTACTTAACAGTTTTAACAGCTGTTAGCTTAACAGTTTTCATTTATCTTTACATTTCTGTTCCTGTTTTAAAGATATTAATGATTTTAAAGATATTAATGGATGTTTTTATGTTTTAAAAAGTAAAAATTTGTACTGTCCCCTGAAATATTTAGCTATCTGTGTTTGTCAGAAGTGGATGAGGAGTTTACGGCTTCTGTTACGTAGGTAGGTAGGTAGGTATAGAGAGGGCTGTATCTGGCACTTAACCCTTACAGTTCTGACTTTGATAGTTGACCCAATTTTTAGTTGGCAAATAAAAGCAACAACTACTACAACACTCATCGCTATATATATATTTTTTTTTTGTTTTATTTTTTTTTTATTTTGTAGCTGTTTGTGCGTCAAGTGCTCACTTCTTTCATTCTCATTCTCATTCTGATGCTGTATGTGTTGTATAATTTTTTAAACAACAATTTTTATTTTTTTTTTTTGTAATTTTCGAGTACTTTTTGCCACCCGCACTTACTGTTGCTGTGGTCTCTCCTGGTTTTTTTTTTTAATTTTTACATTTTTTATATGCAACTATGCGTAATTATGATGAGTGAGTGAACTGAGCTGCACACACGCAATAACATGCAACATGCAACAGAATTTCAAATGCCCATGTGCCCAGGCACTCAAAAAAAAAATAGAAAAATAGAAAACCCAGATGCTTGACAATCTACAATCTACACCCGAGAGCTACTACTACGCTTAACAGATGAGCGAACAGGCCAAAACAAAACAAAATTACTGGCCGCCTGACTGACAGCAACGAGGCCAGAACTGAATACCAAGTACCCCCATATATTCAACAGTGTACACTACACTTAACAAAAAAATAAAAAAAATAGTAAAAATTGGGATTGTGTGTAAATTAAGGAAATACGTATAAATAAGCTTGCATATAAAATCTGTGTGTGTGCAACAGTTGAATAAATTTCATATTTAACTTGAACGTAGATTCAATTTAAAAACAATTTAAAATGTTTGCTATTTTTTTGGTTTGTTGAGAATCAGTTATTTAGCTATATCTTTGACAGTATGAGTTATGGACGGAAAACATTTCTTATCTTCAACCTTCTTGCTGAAAATTTCTTAAATTTAAAATTTATCTATTAACAGATTATCTGTTTCTGTAAACAAAATTATTTCTTAATTTACGAATATTTTAGGCAGTAAATAGTTAATTTATCACTTTTAAATTACATCGATCACAAAGTTGTATATAAAATCATTTAATATATAACTTTCTAGTGTTCCCAATAAACATAAAATAAATTTCACAGCTTAATAAAAAATAAAATAAATATAAATAATAAACACAATAATATAATGATTTTTATTTCGGATAATAAATTTAAATTCACTTTTATTACAAAAAAAAATTTTTTAAGTTTTATTTAATTTTTTTTTTATAGCTTTATTTGTTTAATTTTTTTATTTTACTTTGCATTTTATTTAATATTAAGTGTTTTCCGAAAAAAGATGCAAAATAAAATAAAAGTAAATATTAAACACAATAATATAATGATTTTTTTTTCTTATAATAAACTTAAATTCACATTTAAAAAAAAATGTATTTTTTTTATAAGTTTTATTTTATTTTTTTTTTAAAAAGCTCGAATATTTAATTTTTTATTTATTTTTTTTTGAAATTTGCATTTTTAATTTTTTTATGAACAAGTTTTCCAAATAAAAATGCAAATTTTTTAATAAAAAAGGAGAAAATAAGCATTTGAACTTTATTAAGAAAATTAAATAAAACTAAAAAAAAAATGTTTTCTTTTTGGTTTCAATCAGAATAAAGTGATGCGGAAGCGTACAAGTATAAAAGAAAATATATAAAATAAGAATAAAATATATTTATGTATTTTATTATGATAGAAATTGATAGGAATCGCGATTATAACAAGGAATAAATCATCATTATATTTGTATTAATATTATTTTTTAGAGTTATATTGAGAAACTGTTTCGGGTTATTAAATTATTACCTTTTTTTTTAAGTTAAGAGAAACTGTTTCGGGAGCAACAACGTGGTAGATTGAAAATAAAACAATTTTAATAGAATTGCTGCTGGTTTAGTTTTTTAGTTATCAGTTTATTGAAAATATACTGTATAAAAGTATTTTTAATAATTTTTTTAATAAACGAGTTTGCTTTCTTCCTAGAAATATATATACTACAAAATATATTAAACAAAAGTATGAACTGTAAGCAAAACCATATAAATTATTTCTGTAAGGAAAAATGTCGTTAAATATAGATTTTGAATAGTATACAAATTTTTTGAAATTGTAATTTTATTAACTAAAGTAAAGATAACTTTTGCTGTGTTATTTTTTTATTTTTTTATTTTTATTTTAATTTTTTTTTTTTTTTTTTTTTTAATCCGAATTTCTATTGATGCTACTATCTTTTTGTTTTTCTCAGTGTACTTAAGTTGTGTGCACGCACCTGTAGATCAACATTGACTGCCCTTCAGTTGAGCTTTGGGCCCTTTCAAGTGACCGCTGCAAACACACACACAAACACACACACATTCCTGAGTTATAGCCAGAATATACAGACAATATTTTATTTTATTTTTTTTTGTGAATTGGCTCTAAAGGGATTTCGTAATCAAGTTTTTGACCTTCTACAAAATACAGTGCAAACAAACAAACAAACAAATTTCAGGGCAAATACAACAAACAAACAAACAGAAAATAAACAAATAACAAATTTACAAATTGAAATGTTGTACGTTTAGTTTGTTTGTTTGCATTTACATTTGCATAGATACTCTCAACGTATATGCAAATGAGAAAGTTCTATATTCCACCCAAAAAATAGAAAATAAATAAATTTTAAATTGTAGTTAAAAGTAGAAAATTAAATCCAAACTATTTCATGTTATGCTCTAAAAAATTGAGACAAATTATTAACGGCACATTTATGTGCTATGTTGGAAAAAAGAAATAATCCAAGTGAAATTAAGGCCCTTTCTTTGCTGTGGTTCGTTGGGTTCATCTGACCCCCCCAACTCGTCTGATGTTGCAGCCAAGCACAACATTCATTTAACTTGTTATACGATTATATATAGTAGTATATATATATGTGTGTATTCGTGCTTTTAACCCAATTAGCTGAAGCTGTTACTAAAGCCGAAGTTCAGTGGCATAAGCCTCGACTTTTATAGCTGCTGCTGCCAGTCAACACATATATAAAATGTAGAAAACTTAAAAATAGAAAAATGGAAAAATGGAATACTAAACCTCATTGTGTTTTTGCTGCTAATGGGTTAAAATTATGGCTTATGGGTCAATTTATCAGTCCCGACACCAAAACTTAAATGTCAGGCCAAAAAATATATAGCTAAAGGCAGAAACTAAACTTATATATATATATTTCTCAACTTTCTGATAAATTGTAGTTACTTATCATGTTCAACACATTCGCAAACAAATTAATTTAGAACTTTTAACTTTTTCTCTGGCCAATATAATTAATCTCGTTTGAAACTTTTTTATGTGCTTACGAAATGAAAATTCAATTTATGCACTTGTTTGATCTCTTTAATCAAATTAACCTTTTAGCCAATCAATTTAGCACTGCAAGCTTAAATGCGAAATTAAATTATTGAACGTATTTAAATAAAATAATAATAGAAATAATTAAAAAGGAAAATTCAACCAAAAATAATAAATAAGAAATATGTTGCTTGATTAAAAAATAAAATAATCAACGAACAAAAATAAAATCAATATTTAAAAAATATAAAATAAAAAAGAAAAATCAACCAGAAATAATAAAATGAATAAATAACAAATATGTTGCTTGATTAAAAATATAAAAATCTGTTTTTTTAAAGCAATCAAGAAAAATTGAATAAACAACCAATAAAAATAAAATATAATAAATAAATATAATATAGAAATATGTTGTTTGATTAAAAAATAAAAAAATCAGCGAACAAAAATACAATCAATATTTGACATAATTAATATTTGATTAAAAAAAAAAATAATCAAAAAAAAAAGAAAAATTTAAATTATAACTAAAAAATATGTTGTTTTATTAAAAAATTAAAAATATAACACTCGGTTTTGTAGTAATAATAAATAATAAATAAATTTAGAAATAAAAAAATTAATAAAAAAGAAAAATCCACCAAAAATAATAATATTAATAAATAAGAAATATGCTTGGTTAAAAAAAAAGAAAAATATAAAAAACTGTTTTGTAGCAATAAAAAAATTTAATAATCAAACAACAAAAATAAAATAAATAATATTGAAATATTGTATGTTTGATTAAAAAATAAAATAATCAACAAACCAATATAAAATCAATATTTTACATATTTTATATTTGATTAAAAATCAACCAACAAAAATAAAATATATTTTAATTATTTTATAATTAATGAAAAAAGGAAAAATATAAAATTCGGTTTTGTAGAAATTTGTGCCTAATGTATATTAGTTTTAAAATTAAATTAAATAAATAAATATTTCTCAAACTAACGGCTAAGTTGCTCTTGCTTCGTGATGTTTGATATTTTAATCAAATAACGCTTTTTTTTTTCTTAAATTATTGATCTTATTTTTCAAGCTAAAAGCTTTAAATTGACTTGGTTGCTTTTAAGCCACAGAGCAGATAGAATAATATAATAAATAATAATAATAATACAATAAATATAAATATAATATAATAAATATAAATCCTCTTTGTTTTTAAGCAAATGCTGCTCTTAGAAGCTTTAATGTGCTTGCAAAACTCTATTAAGTTGTTGATCTAGTTTATACAGCTAAAAGCTTCTTTTTTTTTTTATTAATTTTTTCATTCAATGTAAAGGGTTGAAGTAGCATTCTATTAATTTTTTTTTATTTTATTTTTTTATTACTAAAAGTTAATTGTTTTCATTAAAATTGTTATTTATTTTGCTTAATTTTTATTTTTGGATTTTAATAGATATATTCATTCATAAAATAAATTATTTTTTTTGTTAACGCTTTAGTTATTTAATTAATTGAATCGATTAAATAACTAAAGCGTTAACAAAAAAATTATTTATTTTATGAATATCTAATAAAAACAAATAAAAATGAAGGAAAATTAATAATAAATTGCTTTTATATACTTTTGGAGCTGATTTAATTTTCTGATCTTGTTTTTCCAACCAAGAGCTTTTAAGCTTTTCAATTAAAACATTTAATCATTCTGAAAATCTATCAATTATGATAGTTTGATAATTGACTATTGCGCTCAATACAAAATTAAAAATAAAGAATATATAACAATAATCAATAAAAAAATAGTTAAATAAATTAAAAGAATAATATAATCTTAAAAAAAAATGTATTTTAATCGGCCATTTAAAATGATTTCTAACGTACTTAAATACCTTTAAATACCCTACTCTACTACCTTACTATTAGCTCAATTATAATTGTATTGACCTATCGCACACCCTATTTGCTAAAATACTAAAACAAATTTTAATTTATTATTAATTACATTATAGGCTCAACAATTAAACGCATTAATGCACTTTTGAGTGCACTTTTAGACACCGCCCACTGAACAATATATATTAACATTTTTATTAAAGTGCAGCACGTGTCAACCACTTGGCTATTAATGTCAAGTTCGAAATGAGAATTAGTTGGTAAATTGCATACACTTAGATACACACACACACACACACACACTCAACACACACTCACACACACATGCTGATGATGTGTAATTGGGCCTGGAAAAACCCAAATGCAAATTGTTGTTGTTGCACTGTGCGAAGGCAAATAAAATTTTTAATAGCCCCAAATGCGGCAGCAAATTGCAAAACAAGACGACAAGAGTTTTGGGCCCAGGGGCTGTGACTATTAGGCCTGTGAGGGGAGAGGTAGGGCCTATAATAATAAAATGTTGCAACTGTAATAAGCGCCCACAAGTTGCAACTGTGTGTGTGTGTGTGCGAGTGTGCGTGTGTGTGTGAGTCAGTGACCCAGAATATGTTCGCAATATGCAAAAGTAGTTTTCCTATATGGAATATATACGAATCGACGACGACTGTGGCGGCAAATTGTAAATACATATTTCATATTTAATACACAACACAAAAAAAGCATGTAAAAAATGGAAAACAAAAAATAAATATTAAGTTCAAGTTGCCGCACTTTAAATACCCTTGCATAAAGTCCATAAAACAAAATACATTTTTAATTAAATAAATATCGTTTAATTTTGTTTCTTTTTTAAATCCAAAAATTAATGCTTGAAGCAACATTTTTTTGGGAAAAGAGAATTACATCCAATGTGATTTCTAACAAAATAATTTTTGTTTTTTATATTTTTGTTTTTTTTTTTACGCTTTTTCGTTAATTAAAAATATTCAAATTTAAGTTTTTGCTAAATTAATCGGAAATATATGTAATTTTCGAGGCACAAAAAAATTTTAAATCAAAATAAAAAAAAAATTAAACAAAATTCAAAATTGATTATAATTTATTCAGTTTAATTTTTGGTTCAAAAAATATATCTCAAAATATCCTTTTTTATAGTTAAATGTGCTAAGGATGGTTTTTTATTAAGAAAACCAAAAAATATGTAAAATAATAATTTTTAACCTTTTTTTTTAAAGGTTTGTCAGAACAATGAAAAAATTTTCGTTTTTTTTTTTTAAATTTAAAAAATATTTTCTTTGGGTTTGTTTTGTAGCTTTTATTAAAAAATGTCTTTTTTATTTTGAGAGAGAAAAATTAAAATTCAGTGAATATTGAATATATTTTGGTTTTATTTTCTTATTAAAGATATAGACAGACGATGGCCGGACGCCATATGGAAAATAAAATACAAAAGAAATTAAAATGCAATTAATAAGGAAATAAATAAACAAAAAAACTATTATTTAAAGAAAAAATATTAAAAAAAAAAAATTTAATAATTAATAAGAAATATAATTAAATAAATAAAAAAAAACATTGAAAAAATGTTAAATTAAAGGAAAACTCTTTGATTTTACTTTTTACTCACAGTAATGTTCCAAAATAAATTTATTTTTGTAGCTTTTTGCACTGCAATAAATAAAATATTTATATACCCTAAAAAATCATGACACATTTCATATCAAAATTATAATACCCTCAATAAAGTGCAATAAAAACAACAACAAAAAAAAGCAACAACATTAACGGCCACTTACATGTGTCTCTGTCTGTGTGTGTATTTATTAATTTAACTAGTACTCTTGTATATACATAAATGTATCTGTATCTGCAACTCAAACTGTAGCTGTATCTGTATCTGTAGCTACAACTGTTTGCTCGGCTTGTATCTTTAACCTCTGCTGCGCAAAGTTCGAGTGCGAGTGCAAAATAATTGAATAGAGAGAGACAAGCTAAAGGCCTTTATAACTAGATATTGCCAATGGCTACATGTTCATTCAATTATCAAATATATATCAAATTAATTGAATTTTCAGATAAAGAATAAAAAACAAAAAAAAAAAAAAATTTCTTGATTTATTTTCTCTTCATTTTTTTCTGTCTCTTCTTTAACAATTCAATATTGATTGAGCTAAAAGAAATGTTAGACTTGTCTATAACTATAAATCGGCTTTGTTGACATTGTATGCGCTGCAAATTAGCAGCGTTTTGTCAATTTTTGTTGCCCCAAAGCGGCAAATGCTCTAGATTTTTTTTATGAAAACTTTTACTTAACTTTTATTAAATATTAATTTTCTTTTTTTCTTTTTTCAGGTGATCTACTGTCGCATCCCACTTTCAAGCCACTGTGCAGCGCCCAGCATGAACATTTCATTGAGAGCGATGGCAAAGAATCTAGTCTCATTATTGAACTCAAACCGGGCTCATATGGCGCTCAGCATGCCTCCTGTTCCCGCATATTGAGTGCACCGCCCAGTTATGGCTTTATAGTGCGTCTCATTTTGCCCAAACTGCGACACAATCAGCATACGGACAATGGTTCCAGTTTGAGTTTGAGTTCGAGTTCAAATTCCGGCACCAATATTATGCCCGTAGGTGTCGCACAAGCTCTGTCCAATTCCGACATAAATTCCGCCCGTACACTGATTGACCGTCTCAATACAACCGCAACGACAACGGCAAAGGCAACGGCAACCTCATCGGCCGCAGTCGTGGGACGCAGTTGTCCTTTGAATATTGTAAGTTAAATTATCAATTTGAAATTTACTTTAAAATTAGCTATTAATTAGGCGTGTTTCTATTTTTGATTGTAACTAAATATAGAGATGTTTAGAGCTGCAAAAATCGATCAGAAAATTAACAGAAATTGTAAATGTTAAAAGTAGTTTTTAGTTAAAAATTATTTTTAAAAATTGAGCTTTGATTTTTTTTTTATAAAAATCATCATTAAATTATTTTTTTTTTTTTACAAATTATTAAAAATATTTATTTATTTTAAAAATGAATATGGAAATAAGCCTGAATATTTATTTTGAATTTTTAAGAGTGTTTTACTCAGGATTAATAAGAGTAGAAATTTCTTAATTATATTAAAATACCGAATATTCTTTAAAATTACCGAGTCTTAAATTAAACGTTATTTTTAATAATTGCACCTTGAGTTTTATTATATAAACCTAGCATATTAATTTTTAATAATTTACATTATAGAAAATAATTTTTATTCTGAAATAATGATTTTGTAATATGGTAATAAACCTGTGGATTTAAATTGGATTTATAGGAACATTCTACTCAGGAACAATAAGAGTATAATCTTTTATTTTTTAACACTCATAATATCGAAAATTCCATAAAATTATTGAGTTTTAAATTAAATTTTATATTCAATGATTATACCTTAATTCTAACTATGAAAATGCAAACAATAATCCCTGGAGTATTTATTGTTATTTTTTGGAGTTAAAAGGAGCAGTGAAATAATATGACTTGAAATTTTTAATTAATTAATCTAACTCAAAGTTATCAAAAATCAGATAAAAGGATTGAGTTTTTTATATTTTTGGGAACTTCGGATTTTTTTTTTTATAGCTAGGCTTTATTTTAAGGTACAGCTATTTTTTTTTTACTGAAATTATTATTTAGGAATATTAACATTAATTCTATAAATAGTTTTAAGAAAGGTACAACTAATTTTTTTTTAATTTTTTACTGAATTTATTATTTAGAAATATTAAATTATTTAAATAATTTATTTAATGCTTACTCTAAATATACTACTTATGTGTAAATATAGCAGCTGCGTACTAATAAGTATGAATGAAAAAAGTCAAAAGTACAAACCCACTTAAACAAAAAAAAAAAAAATTATTGTCAGGTCAACAAACTTTAAAACAAGTTTCATTTTTTTATGGTGTACGTAGGAAGACAAACAAAGACTGGTTAAATAAATTTATATATTTTATTTTAGTCATATTCTACAACTGCTTTATAAGGCTCATAGTCTTTTTTATTATTTCTTTAAAAATATTAAAAAAATGTTTGTGCCCAAACTGCCCAGCAAATTTCCTAAAAAATTAATCCAATTTTTTTTGGTTTTTTTTTAATTATAGAAGTCTTATATATTCTAATTTATAACTACATATATGCAGCATGCATATATATTATATAGTTTTATTTTTTCCAATTATAGTATACCCAATATTTAATTTATAGAACATAATTAAGCTTATTTAGCAAAAGTTTCAATTCAAGGTTCATTTTTGAGGGTCGCAATTAGAGTTTTGATTTTTAAGTTTTGGCATTTTTTCTGCATCTTCCGTTTGCTTTAAAAAATTAAAAATTAAAGATTTTGATTTTGATTTGAATGGTGGGCGTGTGTATCTGTAGCTGTAGCTCTATCTGTATCTCTAACTCCATTTGTATCTGTATCTATAACTTGTCTACGCATGCGTGACTTGGTTTTGATTTTTGAGTTTAATTGTAGCATTGAACTCGCTACAAAATATGACAAAAGTAACGAATTATTATTATTGCTCACAGTTCATCAAAAGACTCGTGTTATAATTCTAATTTATGCTCGATTTGGAAGGTTTTCAAGTTACTTAAAAAATAAAAAAAAAAAAAAATTACTTGCCTTGATTTTATGTTTGGAGAATTGTTTTGTATGAGACATGGGGTATGCCATGGTCGAGCACTTTCGTCGTTTGGCTAATTGTGATTAGTTTTACTTTTTTTTTTATTTTTTTATTTTTTTTTATATATATAATTGCCTTTTGGGTGGCAATATCGCTTGACATTGTTTTATGTTGCACACATTTTATACATTTTGTGGTTTTCACAAGGCATTTTGACATTTCAAATTGTCTCCAATTACCGCGCCAAAGTCTTAATAATTTTGCTGTCAATTTAACGTGTTCTTTTTGCAATATTTAATAGACTACAAACTAATGCGACATTGTTAACTTAATTATTTTATATATATTATATTTTGTTAAAGTGACAATATTTATTTGAGATAGAGGCAACTCTTGTTGATCTTAAGGTCTTCCCACTCTTGTTGAAAATTCAAAAATATCTATTGTTTAACTACCTGGTTTTTGTTTTTGCATTTTGATTACTTTAATTTTTCCAATCTGGCACAATGTTGCTGTTTTTCGACCTCGTTGGTAATTGGCTTGTGAATTTGAATTTTGTGAACTAGTTTTTTTTTGCTTAATTTCTTATAACCAAATTATCACTTATTATTATATTATTATTATAATTAAACTTAGCTTCCCATAGAAAATTATTTTTTTAGACTTCAAGCTCTCATTACCTCGTCAAAAATGAACCAATTTCCATGTGGAATTTATTTTAATTTTATTTTATTCATTTTTGAAGAATTATTTTTTTTTTATTTTTTTGTGATATTTTTTTGATTTGATATTTTTTTGTGATATATTTTTATTTTATTTTTTTGTGATATTTTTTGTAATTCTTACCAATAAATTTAAAATAATTTTTTAATTAAATTTCCAAGCGATTGCGAGCACCAAAAGTACCATAAAAAAATTTTTAAAATCTCTACATGAAAGTTGGTTAAATTTTGAGGTCAAAAATTCAGCAGAAAAATTACAATTTGTAAAGGGCTTTAACCTTATCAAATCTCAAGAGATTTTTAGGGAAAATATAATTTTTTTCAAATTATTTGTGCTTTAGTTTGATTTATCAATTCAAATCTAAAAATATATTTTTTCTCGATATTTTTTTTAATATTTTTTTTTACTTCTTTTTACCTATTTTATTTAAAAATAAAAATATATAAATATTTTTTTTAGTTATTTGCCGCTATTGAAAATAAAACCAAATTTTCATTTTAAAGCCAACTTTTTGCATCAAAAATTAACAAGCTTAGAACCAAATTTTCATTTTATTTTAAGTTTGATAATTTTTGATGCAGTAATTAAAAAATAAATATTGCGTCTTTTTGGGACAAACTCTTCAAAGAATAGCTCTCATAGCTTTTGTCAACATTTTTATTTAATTTTCTGGATAAATTAATAAAAGCGTACCTTAAATATTTTTATTTCTAAATTCAACAAAACTCAACCGATTTTCACTTAAAAAGTAATTTTAATCATAATTTATACTCCAGATTGATATCTCATTCAAACCCCAAAATACATTTTCCCGATATTTTTTTATTTTTTTTTATATATAAATATATATCTTATAAATAATTTAATTGTTTGGTTATAAGTTTGTTAATTTTTTAAACAAAATTGTTGTTGAAATTAAAAATAAATTTAATTTTGTCTATTTGATAACAAACTCTTTATAGATTTTCTCATAACTTTGTCAAATTTATTTTATAAATTAATTAAAAAAATATATAAAAATAAAGATAAAATAATAAATAAATAAAAATAAATATCAATTTATTAAATATTTATTTTTATTTCTGATTTAACTAGCTTAATTTAAAATTATAATTTTATTCACAAGTATACTTAAACGTTTCATATTAAAAGTGGAAAACCTTACACCAAAGCTGGTTAACATAGGTCCAGACACCGGCTGTCATATGGGCTTATATATATATTTATTTATTTTTTATATTTATTTATATAGTTAGCTTGTTTTTCATTGTCTTTTGTTCTTGATAGTTGAGTCATCTGTGTATAAAGACAATCTATAGTCAATCCTTAGGTATTGATTTATGGTAAATATTGCTAGAACTGTTATTCTATCTAATTAGCACTTGAATGCAGCTTTATTTACTTAGTGTTAAAGATAAAGTTAAAGTAGATTTATAAATATTTAATGTGCTTGAAATACGTTAAAGTCAGGTATCTATATATCATCCATAAAAAACTAGGATTAAGGAGTATTATGTTGCATTTTTTGGCAGTATTTTATTAGGTATAAGATTTCTAATTTTGAATATATTTTATTTAGAATACACGCCTCTTTATATAAAAAAAAATAATTATTATATTTTTCTCATTAATTGGTTAAATGTTAAAATTTCCATAAAAATTTTTTTTTTTATATTTTTCTTATATATTCATTTAGTTAAATGATAAACGTACCATAAAAAAAAATTTATTTTTCTTATATATTTATTTAGTTATATAATAAAATTACCATCAAAAAATTTTTTTTTATATTTTTCTTATATATTTATTTAGTTAAATGATAAAATTTCCATACAAAAAAATATTATGTTTTTCTTATATATTAATTTAGTTAAATGATAAAAATTTGCATAAAAAAAAAAATTTAAAATTTTTCTTATATATTTATTTAGTTAAATGATAAAATTTTCATCAAAATAAAATTTAAAAAAAAATTAAATTAAATATAAAATCTTAAAGTAGATTTGACATTGAAAACTTGAATTATAGATATTCTTTTTTTTGTCGCATTTCGACAGCAACTGAGAATAATTCTAACAATTCTAATAACCGCATGTGTTTGAATTTGTATCTTTATCTTAGTTCGCAGTTCACGTGGATTTGTTTTTTGGGGCTTGGCTTCTATACAGATACCGATACATATATATATACAAACATTTGAATTTGCATAAGCGCGCCCGATTCGAGCCATTTTGGCATTTGATTTGAGTTCTGTGAGATATTTTGTGTATTTGAAACACGTTTGTCTCATTTGGTCAGGAAAACGAATCGAGACGCGACGCAACTCGCAACTCGCAACAAATTCAAAACAGACAAAAAACACTTTCAGTTGCTGCCGTGACGATTGCGATGCCATAAATACTGCGACGACTGACAGACTGACAAACTGACAGACTGACAAACTGACGAATTGACTGAGCAACTAACTGAATGGCTGACAGACGGATTGGCAGATTGGCAGCCATGAACGTGGACAGCCATAAAAATCTATCTGCGTTTTGTGTATGGATTGAGGATGTATCTAAGCTGTGATTGCGTGGCGCGGCAAATGTATCTGTATCTGTATCTGCAGCAGCAAAATGTATTTGTATTTATATGTGTAGCTGTAGCTGCATAGGTATATTCATAGCAAACCTGCATAAAATATCGATAGTATAGCTTCCTACGATAATGTTTACGATAGTTTACAGGTTATTTATATAATTTTGTTTAATATTTTATCATTTAATTAACAAAAAATCGTTTTCAATATTTATACTTTATTATAATAATCTAGATCGATAAAATAAAGTATAAATATTGAAAACGATTTTTTATTAATACATGAAAAATATTAAAGAAATTATATAAATAACCTGTAAACTAACAATATAATAATCTAAATTAAAAAATAAATATTTAAAAATATTTTAATAATTATAAAAAAAATTATTTTATATTTATAGTCTCATTTTTAACAAAATATATCATAAATCATTGTTTTAAATTAAATTAATTATAAAAAACTCATTTGAAATATTTTTTATCTTTTTTTTTAATTATTTCAATTTAATTATTTTCTTTTTAAATTTATTAATATTGTTCGGTTAAATTTGTTTAATATTTTATTTATTTTGAAAATACAAAAACGAATGAAATTTAATAAAACTTTTAATATATTAATATAAATATTTTGTTTGTTAAAAAAATATAATCAAATTCAAGTTCAGCCAAATAATTCCAGTTTGCTGAAAATGTAAAAAATTAAACATATTAAATAGCAAATTATTTTTAAACAAAAAAATAAATTAAAATTGTTTTCTTACAACTAAAAAAACATAGATCAAATTTTACAGTCTTCAAAATTATTATATTACAAATATTACATTAAAAACTTAAATACATTAAAAATAGTGTAATAAATATTAGGCAATTAGTTTTCTTCTGAGCTACAAAAATACTTACTTCACCTATATAAATACTAAAAAAAATAGGATTTAAATCTTAATGTACACTGCTTCAATTGTTTGGAAAATTCAGGAAAATCAATATAAAATAAAATAAAATAAAATAAAATAGAAATAAAAAATGGAAAAGTTGCTTAGAAGATTTCAACTTATGCTAAAATAAAATAACTTATATAAAATAATATCAAATATAAATAAAAAACAAAAAGTTGCTTAGAAGATTTATTTATTAATTTATTTATTTATTTATTTATTTATTTATTTTATTATTTATTCTGGCAGACAATCCATTTCAACGTATACAATTCTTTCTTTTTTAATTAATTTAATTCAACCAATTTGAGCAGCTCAGGCAAAGAAATGTCCGGAAAGAATAAAATAATAGAGCTCGACAATCGATAGTTTCGACAAAGTCAAATAAATAAATACAATCGATTTTTTGATATTGTAATTTTGCAGCTCTAATGAACAGGTATATATATATATATATATCTATATCTATATCCAAGTTTAGTCACAAATGAACTCTTTGTTCTCTCTTTATAGAAACTGCATACTATATGCAAATGTGACTTTTGCATTGCGAATAAGTCACAACATTTTGTTTTTTTTTTTGCTTTGTTCCTAATGAAAAACACACACTTGTTGTAAAGTGTTTACAAAGTGATCAGAAAATTACAATTGGCAATTACGAGAGATGCTTTTGTAATAAGAATTAACTGCTGATTTGTGTTTATCTGGAAAAATAGCTAACTTATTGTTGTTGGGTTTCACATTGTAATTAAATAGGCACACCTCCATTTATAATTTATTGATTATTTGTTGTGTTTCAGTTATTGAACTTGGCCCCATCTTAGAAACAAAAAAAAAAAAAAAATTACGCTTACCGGTTTAATAATACACGTGTCAGCGTTTAAGTAATGTGTTTTGAATGCAAATGAGGTTCATAACCTAGGAAAATTGTTGAAATTTATCAAGAAAATCAATACAGAACTGGTTTATACTTAATTTAAATTTTAAATTCCAATTACAATCTATTTTTAGTTGAGTAAATTATAAAGATTTAGATTTAATATATCAGTTTTTTTATAGTGACGTGATGAAAAATTAATCTTAAGAATGTCAGTTTAAAAAAAAATGATTAGAATGTTTTTTTTGTGTTTGCAAGACTATAAAGTACCCTGTGATAAGATTTATTTCTGACTTTACTTTTAAAATTATTTTAAAAGAATATTTTTTTGATAAATATTACAGAAATCTATTTTAATATTTATTCCTTTAATTGAAAGTCTGAATAAAAAATAATATTTTACATTAATTTAATGATTATGAAAAAATCATTTATATTTATTATTTAATTTTCTACAAAATAAATCAAAAATATTTATGTTAAAATAATAATAGAAATGATTTTTTTAAATTTATTTAAAAATAAATAAATTTGTTTTTTTTTTTTTTTTTTTTGTGAAATAAATTGATTTATTTTGAAATAAGCTTTAAAAAATCATTTGTAATTTTATTTTAATGTTAAATTAATATTACAAATGATTTTTTAAAATTTATTTAATTTAACATAAATATTTTTGATTTATTTTGTTAAAAATTAAAGTTTGAAAAAAATGTTGAAATTAATATTGCAAATGATTTTTTACAATTAATTTAATTCCAATATTTTCTTTTACTAAATAAAATAATATATGTTATTTAAAATTAATTAAATTAGCAATATACATTTTTTATAAAAATTTCTTCACATTGACAACATAAAACAATATTTTTTAAAATAATAATTTTAAAATTAATTATTTTTAATTTTAAGTTCTTTCAATATAATCAAAATAAACAAATAAAATTAATTTACGTATTATAAAAAATCAGTTTTAATACATTTGATTTCTTTATAGAAAAATAAGTCAAAATTTATTATTTTAAATCATTTTTACATAAAAAATCAAAAGTAAATATTTTATTTGATTTTTAATATATTTTCCTTTATTTAAAAAAATAATGAGTTAAAATTAATTATTTTAAATAATTTTTATATTAAAAATCAAAAAATATATATTTTTATTTGATTTTTATAATAAAATTTATATATTTTATAAGTCAGCAAATGCTTCCCTTTATTTCTTTACCCTTTATCAATTTTAATAGTTGCAGGGTATAAAATATTCCATTTTTATGTTAATATTTACTTATATATTGTTTACTAAAACACAATAAGCTATGCAATTTGCAAAAGCTAAAAACAAATATTATTTACATTTTGCATTTTATTCATCGTATAAAGAATGCATAAAGTATTTTTTAAGTGGCATTTAATAAAGTGTGGCTTTGGCTTACATTATTACTTAATTGCACATTTATAATTATGTATTAGTACTTAGTTGCTTGAACTTGACTATTGATTAGTATTCGAAGTATTTTAAATAGCACTTACTTGAGATTCACATGTTATACGCTAAAAGCATGCGTATTAAGTATTTTTCCAGCTTAAATATTTAATTTGCCATTAATGTTGTTTCGTTTCTCATGCCAAATATCCAAATTGTATTCGCACGTTTTGATTTTTATTTATTTAAATAATTTATATCACGTCAAATGGCGTTAAAAGATTTAAGTGGTTTCTATTATTTGTATACGTTTAGGAATTTATTGTTAATTTTTTCTTTTATATAAAATGTTTATTTTTTAATCAAATCATTTGTGTTTTTTTCTTGCAGTTCAGCTCTTTGGATCCACACACGGCTCAATGGCGCGTTGATCCCTGCCAGCTGGAGGATACTGCCTCCGAAATGGAGGATCCTGTGCGTTTATTCCATGGTCGAGTTCGTATTGTTTGGGAACATGGACAGCATGCTCTCAAGTCCAAGCTAATGATTACAGTCCTGGGCAAGGGAGAACAATGCAAGGATAAATCCAAACATCAATGTCTAAAAATTGGGTAGGTAAACTATAGAAATGGGAAAAAATAATCGAGTGCACAATTGAGAGCATAATGGATAGAAACGATATCGATATTATTAAATCGCCTTTGATTTAATTTTAAATTTAAGTTAGTATTTAAATTCTTATATTCTTGGTCTGGTTAATAAATCAAGATTCTTCTATTTTACTAGCTACATATTCTAATTAAAATACTAATTATATATAAGCCAATTTTTTGGGATTATAATACTTGGACTGCAAAATAGTAATATACAACAAATTATGAAAAAATTCTTGTATTTCAATCATCTAAAATTTAAATTAGATCGTTCTCTAAAAAATTAGATTAAAATTAACTTTAAAAAATTAAATCAGTGGCTATTTTGAGCCAAATTAGAAACGCATGAATTTTGACACAAAATTCGAATTTTGAAGAAGAATTTGCTGAAAAAATCAGAGACCGTAAAAAAACTTTATTGTATCTATAAAAATTATATTTTCTGAGTTTTAATAAATAAATTAGAAAAAAAAATTATTTGTGTTTTTTCATATAACTAAAAAAATAATTATTATTTTTTGAGTTTGAAATAAAACTTAGTCAACAATAGCTTAATTTTAGTATTAAAAAAATTTTACTCAAAAATAATTTTTATTTCACTAATAATCGTATATTGGATTTTATTTTTTTTTCCAAAAAATTTTATTTTTTTTTTGTGATTTTATCATTTAATCTCACTGTTATTTTGCAAATAATAAATAAAATAATAAAAAAAAATTTATCATAAATTCTGATTAAATAGGTTTTATATTTTGCTCAGAAATAATATTTTTGTTTTTGTTTTTTTTTTGGTGATTTTATCATTTAATGTCACTGTTTTTTTTTGCAATTTCTAAAATTAAATTTAACAAAAAAATTAATAATAAAAACCACATAACAAAAAAAAAAAAACAAATTAAGTCTGATTTAAAGAAAATAAAACTCAAAAACCTTCTATGGCGGTATTAAAGCTAAATGTCGAAGGTCTTATAATTTTCCATAATAAAATACCAAAAGGAAACTTTAGAAAATATAATTTAAAAAATTATTAAATGTTTTGAAGCAATGTTTTTTATTAATTTTTTTTTTTGTGAATTTGATTATTTATTATTATTATTAATTAATTAATTATTCATTTCGGAGCTCTGGGCTTACATCTTGAGCATTTATATACCAAGATTGCAACATCAATTTATAATAAAATCGTTATAGGATTCTGCTCAACACAAAAAAATAATAAAAAATAAAAATAATAATAAAAAAATAAGAATAAATTTCAATTTAATATAAATATATTTTAGATTTATTGTTAACTTAAAAAAATTATTATTTTTGGTTTATATATTTTAATTATAATATTAATATTGATAATTATCAATTATAATTGAAGAAAAATGTAAAATTATAAATTTTAAAAATTCTATAAGGATCACATTGGTGTAGTTCTCTTTCTGCATTTAGTTGCTCGAAGTAAATAATTTTTTGGTTAAAATAAAAAACAATATAATTGAAATTTATTGTTAATTATACATTATCACCATAGAAACTATTAAATTATTAAAATATCTCGATATTTTTGCCTATTTTAATTTAAATCCCAATTGAATTCTTAATTAATTTTTTTCCTTTAATTTTTTGTAGCGATGAACCCATTTTGTGCATTTCAAAGGAATTAGCCTGCGATGGGATACGCCATTGTCCTTATAGCAATGAGTATGACAGCGATGAGGACTACGAATTGTGCTATAAACAGAGACGTCCTGGCGCTGGTACGCTGCCCTCAGCACTGGAGTCAGATCTGTTTGAGCAATTCGCATTGGAAGTATTTCGCAATCTATTTGCGTACGATGCGCCCACTGCACCCGAGGATCTGCCACGCAATGTGAGCTTGAACGAGGCAGCTGCAGCTGCAGCTGCAACTGCAACCAATTCCAATTCCAGTTTCAATGCGACAACAACGCAACTACGTAAAGTGCACACCAAAGATATGAAGAAGCCAACTGGCGAGGCAAATGCCGGCTCACCGAATGCCATTGGCGAGGAGCAGCCAACGGATGGGCTGGATGTCAAGTCACAGGATGGCACAAATGCCACCATGGAGAGTAACAGCAACAGTATGGGAGGAGGTGGCAGCGGGTTTACACGTCGCAATTCGACACGAACGGGCCTCCATTCGGATCTGTCCAAATACGGACCGTGGGGTTATCTAATGCTCGGCATGTTGCTCTGTGGCGGCGCTTTGCTCATCTGCGGCCTCTGGGGTACGTTCAATTGTGCACTTTTGTAGCCTTCAAGTAAGACATAGACATTTATATTTATGTGAGTTTCTGTTCGTTGTTTTTTCGTTTTGTTTTGTTTTGTTTCATCGCGCATGCTAACTTAACTTTTGTATCCCTTTTTTTGTAACTCTATATCAACTATATATATATCTATGTCTATGTCTAACATTTTATGCCAAAAAAAAATCTAAACAAATTTCCAACAGTTTCCTGTTGTCGCTTGAGCTCACACATTCAATCCATACGTACACTTGCAGCATCCGCATCCCAGCATGCCGTCAACAATGAGCGTGAGGCAGCGCTGGCCGCCGCCAATGGTGCCAGTGGCATGGATTCAACAAATGCCACATCGCCGCCCAACTATGAGGAACTGGATCCGCCGCCAGCATACTCTGTGCTCTTTCCCAATCAAAAGGCAGCAAGCAGTACAACGCTAAATGCGCTAGATGGTGCTGTGGCAAGCACAACAGCAGCAGCGGCGGCGGCAGCAGCAGCAGCAGCAGTTGCAGCAGCAGCAACAGTTGCAGCTACCACAACAACAACAGATGAACAACAACAACCACAACCAGAAGACCAGCCAACAAACTAGCTTCTAAGCCTGACAATAAGGTCGCCATTAACATTTTATTATTTTTCTATTTTTTTGGCGCATCCTGGCAAAGTTTAGTTTAGTTTTTCTTTTAGGTTTCAACTTCTTTGACTGACTCTGATGCAATTAGTTTAGCAACAACAAAATAAAAACCAGAATATTATATTAGTACTTAGCTTGTAAGTGTATGTTTATGTTTAAAACTATTTGTTAACTGGTCAAATTCGATGATGATGTCTGCAAGTCTCTGATTCATGTCAAGCATGCCGGACAGACATAAACCACAATTATTCCAATCCGTACCAATTGTTCAATTGAAATAAATGTAATACTTACTTTATATATATATATACAATTGTAAAACAAAACAAACGACATAATATTATTATTGTAATCATAACAAAAACGACAAGTCGCATATATTTTTTGTATCTTTTGTTAATGTAAAATTTAATGTGATATAAATTTAAAACTTAATAAAAACAAAAACAAAACCTGTATAAGCTAATTCGAATATAACTGTGCAATATTCATTTAAGATTCTTAATTTTATGTTTTTTCCAATTTTATTTCAAAATTGAATCGATTTACATATGAAATGTTTTTTTAAGGAAACTGACGAACGATATTCAGGCTGACATGCAAGCCCATAATAATTATAAAAGGTAAGCTTACGTGCATGTAATATAATAATATAATAAAGTAATTATTATATTAATTAATTAAAACATTTAAAATGAATAACCGCATACAATTAAATTAAAATTTGTTTTATTTATCAACGGTTTATATTTTGATTTCAGCAAAAATAATGCGGCATACTTTTAGGCTGCACATAAAAGCAACTAAAAGTATGCAACACTTTTTATGAAAATTGCGCACACTATGCCTATATATAAAATAGCTCCCATTGCGGCATATCCTTGCGGATATCAAAAATTTTTGGTTTGTTAGGATCGCAAGGACGAGCCCTTTCGTTTAGTATATAATAATATAGGGGTCATCTAGGAACCCAACACTTGGAAAATTTCAGTCGGAATGCGAAAGAAAACAGGCCGAAGACACAAAATCCTCAATAACTCGGAAAGTACAAGGACGATTTGAATATACTTTTGCCAGTTTGTAGTCCTCGTTGAGACAAGTCGTTTGTCACAGGACAGGTCAGGATACGCAAGGATATGGCCGAGTTATAGGCGTTTTTCTCTATACAAAAAAAACCTTAATTCTCAGCTCCTGTAAGGACTTTCGTCCTTTGAGTTATATTTTTAGAATTGGTAACCAAAGGACTATATTTTGGCTAAAGGACATTGAAATCGTCTTTGAAATGGCCAAGTTATGGCGGCTTTTGTGTTTTCAGGACCCATTTTGCTAGCAACCCCCTTGCAAAAAAATGAAGTTTCATTTTCAGGAAAAACCTGAAAATCCTTGTATGCCAATCGATAGTCCTGCGCTGTGTGAGTTCAATAAGGTATAGCCTTGCAATATCCTTAAGGATTTAGCCAAGTTATAGCCAAAATTCGAATGCCCCTTTTTGAAAAATATATTTTTTCTGCAAAATTTAACAATTCCCGATTTCCCAAAAAAAAATAAGAAAACGTATATATTTTTTTTACATCGAATTTTAACATCATTTTGTTTTATTCAGGTAAATTAAAAGGATGGCGAGAGGAAGGGGGTTTGTTTGACAATAGACCAAGTGGATGAGGAAGGGGAAAGTCGGGATAATTTTCACATTTAAATTGCATGTAGTGCTAAATGATTTAAGTTTTGTTTTTGTATTCGTATTTGGTTTTTTCTGTTTAGTTTCTTGATTTAAGTTTATTTACGCATTTTGTCGATCTAAATTTTTTTTTATTTCTTTCGTTCTTTTCTTGTTTCTTGATATATTTTAGTTGCACTGATATCTTTGCCGGGTTTGCCTTATGTGTATGTTTATTTATGTGTATCGTATCGTATTGTAGATGTATATCTGCTACATTCGTTCTATGTATTATCTTTTATCGGTTTTATTTTATTTTGTATTTTTTATGTCTTTTTTCACATTATTTGGTTTGCGTGCACACATTTCTACACCAAATAGTAGTCTATGCAATTATGGTAAGCAATAACATTCATTATGTGATTCTCAATCTCAATCGTAATCGTAACTATAACAATGTATTACACACTAAACAAAATGAAGCATTTCTTTTTATAATAATAATAATAATAATAATAATAGCCAGCCCAAAACACACACATTTTATAACATTATATCGACTTTTAAATCTTGACATTTCTTCAATTCAATTGGTTTTCATTCAGTCGAAGAATTGGGCTGCTCTGCTACAATTATAGACTAATATTATATAATTATAGTTAAAGTTTTTGGTTTAGTTAATGTTATTAACTACTTTACTTAATTGCCAATTTCAGCATTTTACGCTGCTCGTATTTCAGAGCAAACGTCCTGTTTGCATTTATTTTTAAATATTTTTTTTATGTGTTTTTTTGTGTTTTTAAATTACATACTCATAAGATTTGGGCGTTTTTCATGTTCATCGACTTCATACATTTTACATTTGTCTTAATTGCTAAAAATGTTCATATACATATACAATATATTATATATAGTATTTGCTATATAGATCGTATAATTAAATGGGTGCTCAAAGTGTTTTTATTTTTTATTTCTTGGTGCATAAACTTGTTACATGTTTTCTGTAGAAAAACCGCATACTTATTTACTAATAGGCCATAGGGGTACACTTATATATATATAATAATGCACACTCAAGTGTGTGTGTATGTGTGTGTGTGTGTGTAAGTAGTTCAACAACAATGTGAATAGAAAACGATGTATGTAGTATCTAATAAAAATGTATCTAGTTTTTTGTTCTCATTTTATTTTATTCAAAAAGTCATTAAAAATAAATTCAAATTCAAAATTTTTTATTGCACATTTAAAGTGCTAAAACTGCTTTTGGTTTGCTTTTATTTTTATTTTTAATTATTTTACTTATAAACTACAAATACGATGCACATTATTCAATACTCGTTACTCGACTTAATCGTTACTCGTTACTTGTTATTTTAACTTCTATCTTTCTCTATTTAATACTTATGCTCAATGTAAAATTGGACGCCAAAAAACAATTAACAAAAATTAAACGCAAAGCCTTATAATTATGCTTAGTACTTTGAATAAATTGTAATTAATTCTCAAGTGCGTTCAAAAGATTTACGCAAATAAATTCATATATAGTATTAAGTGCAAGTGTGTGTGTGTGTGTGTGTATCTATGTGTTTTAGTGTATCTGTATCTGTGTTTTTTTGGTATTTCATTATTTGTTCGTTTTTTCTCAATAAATAAGGCCAGTGGATACGCATACATCATAAAAGAGTACAATCATAATATATTTAAATATATTTATATATATATATATATAGTAGTATTCATCTTATATACATACAATTTCTAGTGTTTGTTGTTGTTGTAAAAAGCGCAATACCTACACACAATTGTTGCAAGTATTATATTCATATACATATATAAGACTAAGTTTTTTTTTTGCATTTTTCTAGTTGGCGCAACTTATAGATTTTCAAGCCTTATAAATGTTCCATTTACTAGTAAAAACTTTCTATTCGTATTTTTTCATATCTCGTTTCTAAATTTGTTGTTTGTTTATTTTGTTGTTCTGTTGTTGCTGTTTTGTTGTTGTTTAGTTTTTTGCTTTAAAGTTGTTTTTGGTATAAAAAATAGAAAAAATTTTTTGTGGCAATAAAAACATTTTTTTTTGTCTCAAATTATTCAACTTTTTTTCATATACCCAAATATAGTTTTGTAATAAAAATCTGCTTAGCTGCTACAGGTTTTCTGTTTTTTTTTTTGTAGGGTATACAATGCGTTTCTCTTTAATCTTAACTACTAAAATACAATGTGAAACACGGATATGAATGACTTAAGTACTATATATATAATATATATATGTATGTATATTGAGTACGCTCTGCTGATTGCTTAAAAGTTGCTCGAAAATTAGTTTTACATATACAATAAATAGTATATATATATATTTTTTTTTATATATATATATCATTTTATGTATTGCAAGGATAATAAATTTTCTACATACATACATACATATAATTAATGCATTTTATTTGCATATATCAAACTACATATACACATATATATGCGGCGATTTCTCAAGCGATTTAAAAGCACATTTCTTGATTGTGTTTATGTGTGTGTGTGTTTGTATTTGTGTGTGTGTGTGTGTGTATCTGTGTGTGTATGTCAAAGTCAAAAGCTGAGCTATAGATACACTTTCTCTCTATTCTGTTCCGGTTTTTATATTTAATACTATAAATTTTCTACTCGTATTCCTAAATCTTCCATTTTGTTTTTTGGCTACTTCTAAGACGTGCTGTTGTTGTTCTTGTTGTTGTTGTTGTTTTTTTTCCAATGGTATGGCGCAGTTGTTGTTGTTGGTGGTTGTTGTTGTTGTGTCATTGTTGTTGTTGTTGTTCTTGTTGTTGTTGTGTTAGACAAACGATGAAATGATGCTTCAATGCTCTTTCCCTCAAACGTCAACAAAGTGTGTTAAATTGGAAAGCGAAGACGGAGCTTTGGATGTTAAGGCTGCAAAACTATCGCTTAAAAACCATCGATAATATCGATAACAATTTATTGTTCGATTTTAGGCGTACTTCTCTTTTAATAGCATTAAATTTGGATTTTTAGAAAGAATGTTAAAAGAAAATTATTTTTAATTGAATTTTATAATTGTCGAAAATTGCTGCGCTGTAACAATTCTTAAGGCTGTATTTAAAACTATCGATAGTAACGATAATGCACAATTTGGATTTTAATAGTCATTTTGTTAATAGATGGACCCTAAGAATTTAATTTAATAATATTTCTAAAGAATGCTTCGAGGCATAAGTAAAAAAAAATTAAATTTCAAATTATCAATAACATAGATTATGCCAAATTTTGACAGATTTTAAACGGAAATTTCCTTTGATTAAGTTTAAATAGGAGTTTAAATAGTTGTATTATTAAAACATTGTCTAAAAATGTTAAAAAAGAAGAAAAGCCATTAAAAAGTCAAAGAGAAGACTTAATTTTGAAAGCCCTTATTAATAGATTAAGAATTATCGAAAAGATTGTGTTAAAATAAATTTTTAAATTTGACTTAAGAATTGAATAAATATATAAAACTTTAAATATTCTTATTGATGCATTTAAAACTATCGATAGTATCGATAAATCGCTATTTTGATAGATGTTAAAAGTAGTTTAAACAGTTGTTTGTAATATCGTAAAAAATATTTATGAATAGTGTAATAAATATTAAATATTAAATAAAATAGGCTCAGGCTTGCTAAAATCGATAGTATCGATAAAAGCCATTTTCACAGATTTAAATCGTCGTTTAAAAATGTGGTTTGGATTATTTAAAGACAATTTTTAAATAATAGAATAAATATTAAAATAAAAATATTAATAATATTAAATAGTCAATAAAATAAGCTCAGGCTTCAATAAATGTAAAGCCATCGAAAGTATCGATAATGAGCACTTCGAAGAGTATTAAAAATATTTTTTTTTTGAAGCAAAGCTGAACAATTAAATTTTTAAAAGGACTTTTTAATAATGTAGTAAAAATAATTTACTAAAAATACTGCAATTCAGTAGAATTAAGTATAGTACAAACTATCGATTATATTAATAGTACTACTATCGATAGCTGCCATAATCGATAGTTTTGCAACCTATTTTTTTTAGATGCCACTACAACAATAGTTGAGCCCGGGCCTAGTTTATAGGTGGGTCTGGGAACAAAGTTTGTGCGTTTCGGATGTGTTTAAATATTTTAAAATTTTTTTTTTTGGTTTTTGTTGCTTTTTATCGAGCGAGTCTTTTGGATATTTGTTTGTTTGTTTGTTGTTTGTTGTTTGCTGGAGAGTTCTCGGCAGTCGCTGTGAGCATACATATATAGATTTAACAATAATTACCATTACCATACCAAGGAAAGGTCCAGCACCATCAGTGCGGAAGCATCAAAGGTCGCGCCGTGCTGCTCAGTCTATGATGCAACTTGTCACCACCTCCGCCACCACCACCATATTCATCATAGGCCAGCAGTGGAGATATTTTAAGACCCGTCTTTTCGGGTATTATCTTAAAATGTGGCTGATCCGCACTAACCAGCAAGGGTCGCTTCATGGACGAGTGCAGATACTCATGGCCATGTCCTGTATTGGTCGAAACGGCGCCCAAGGGTCTCCTTGTGCTGGGCACATTCATCTTCTTGCACGGCTCCGGTTTGCTCTCATAATTCAATTGACAATTCTCTGGTGAATATTTGTTGGGCTTATAGATGGAGAATATGTTGTTGATCAGACTTAAAGCGGAATGTCCTCCGGCGGAGGCATGATGTATGCCCGATGTTGGCTGCTGTGTGTGCACACTATTACACAAGGTTGTGTGCTCCGGATAAAAGTTATTATACTGATACGAGGGCAGTGTATCCACAGTCGGATATACCTTATGCCCATAGCCATAAACGGGTCTTTGATGCAATGCCGCAGCTGATGCCGCAGGAGTATTCTCAAAAAAAGGAAAATTATTCGAGGTGTCACATCCCGACTCCATTTGCGGGGGTGAGGGCATGCCCTCCAGCAAAGATTTCTTAATCATGAGACGCTCATGTTCCCGATCATGCATATCAATGGGTTGTCCATTATTATAACATCTTACATTGACATTTTTCACCTTCAGATTGCTGTGCATATTGCGACGCATGTCCATATTGATGGGACTGGGCGGTTTGTCCAGCTGCTCCCAATACTTTTCCAAATCTATATTAAAATCCTCCAAGTCAATCTCTGTCGTATCCGAGCAGCTGTCCTCGTCGAAGAGACTGGGCGGCTGCACTTCTAGCAGCGATTTGCTGCGCGTTGGACGCTGCTGCTGATGATGATGATATTGTGGGGCAGCATAGCGTCGACTGGGACTACGCTGGGCCAGATAACGCTCGTCCTCATCCAGGAATTTATCCTGCAACAGCAAACGTTCACGTTCCGCGCGTATAAATTGCTCCAAATCCGTTTCATAGCGACAATGCATATGCTCCTCCTCCTCGGCGGCCGGATGATGGCCCGGACAATGTGGCCGCCTTGTGGCTGCCACACGATGCGGCTGCGGCTGTGGCAGACGGTGGCAGCAGTGGCAATCATCTGTGGCACAGCAACAGATCACAGTTGGTGGCAAGCGCTGTTGCCGTTGTCCCAAACCCATACGATGATCTGCCTCCGCACGCTCCTCGAACAACCAATCGGCGGGTGAACGTTGTTGTCGTTGCTGCTGCTGTTGCTGCTGCAAATTCCGGTTGCTGCCACATGTGGCATCCATGCGTCGTCTGCCAGAGCCCGCATATATATCATCCAGCAAGCACTTGGCACTCGTACACTGTTCCCGGGCACAACAGCTCCGTTCATCCAGGCTATTGCTATAGAGCATATTCATGGTGCGTCTATATGCCTCACGTTTCTCTCGACGCGTATTTGAGGCAGGTGGCAGCTCATAGTCGATAATGTCAAAGGGCATGGTCTTGGAGGAGGCACTAAAGGAATAGGATTTGGGCACACCCGAACGATTCTTCAATATAGATGTGGTTGGTGCTGTTCCTCCGCCCGACTCAAATACATTGCCCTCAAAGCAACAACTTTGTGATTTTGTTGGATATTGAAATTCCTTGCAACTCTTGGAACGTTGCAAGCCATAGCCAGGTGAACCTTCACCCTCGCCGCGACGCTCACGCATTGGCGCATGTGCATCCTCGGCATATTTCTCGTCCTGTTCGCGTATATCCCGCAATATGCGATTGCTATAGCTGCCATATTTGAGACAATCGGGCACATAATCCTCATCCAGATCATCGGAGCGATTCGAATAGATATTATCCGTATACCAGGTGGAGTCCAGCTGCTTGGGCTTTGGCTTGGCCAACAGCAATTTATCGCGTTTCGATTGGCGATAACTTTCGAAGCAAATGTTTTTCATTTTCTCCAGTTTCTGTTCACGTATACGCTCCCAATTCTCCCAGTTTTTGTCATTCTTATTCCGGCCGGACAGTATGAGTATATCCTTGTCCTTGTCCCAAGTAAAACCGCCATCCACATCGCCGTATTCGATATTTAAACGCTTCGTCTCACGCCCCGGCGATGACTGTGACTGTGACAGTGACTGTGACTGTGACTGTTGATGATGATGTGCTGTGGGTATGGGCATCGAACTGCTACTTGCTAAATTGTTGTTGTCGGTTACAACGATTCTAATTCTACGTTTGGTCTTGTCGCCTGCTCCACGCTCCGCACGCGACGTTTGCATCGATGACTTTGCAGGCGGCTCTTCCTCTTCTGGCTGTCACACCTCCTGCAGGTATTTATTGGGACAATAACCCTGACGATTGTCCGCCGAACGCACCATAACCATGCCATTGACCTCATCGCCAGTCTGTCAACACAAAGAGAGAGAAAATATGAATGAATATTGGAAAATTTTATTTTGGAAATAAAAAAGATGTAGGAGATATAAAAAATAATTAAAAAAAAATTTTAACAGTTTTATTCAAGCATTAAAAAGTATTTTGAAAAATGTATTAAAATATAATCAATAAGTATTTTATTTGTTTAATTTCAATTTATAAAATAAATTAGAAAATTGTATTATAGAATTTAAACAAATGTAAAAGATAAAAGAAATAATCGAAACAAATAGTAAACATTTTATTTAAGAATTAAAAGATATTTTGAAAATTTTACAATATTTAAAAATAAACAATAGAAATCTTATTTGTTTAACTTCAATTCATAAAATAAAATGTAAAAAATAATAAGTATTCATAATTTCAAAATTGTAAATTGCAAAAAAACTCCAAAAATATAATTATTAATATTCATTCAAAATAAAAGGTAAGAAATGATAAATAATTTAAATTTTTAAAACTCAAAATAAAATAGATGTTGTTAAATTTTATTATCACAAATTAAAAAAAGGAATGATTTGCTTTTTATTTATTTATTTTTTTTTTTTGCAATTCAAAAAATGTTTGTAAAATTTTAAAAATGAACCTTAATTAAAAATAAATATATTACAACAGAACACTTATTTTCCATTATAAAAAATTAAAAATTTTAATACAGAATAAATAAATTTCCTAATTAAAATAAGACTAAGATTTTTATTAATTTAATTAATTTGTAAAAACTTTAAAAATAATAATAAATAATCAATAATTTGAAAATAAAATAAAACTTTCAAATTCTAAATAATTTTGATATTGCAAAAAAGCTTTTGATATCAATTCGAAAAATAAAATTTAGATAAAATATTTATTGTAAATCATTTTTTTTTAATTAAAAATTGCGAGAATATATTTTTCTCCGATTAAAAAAAATTAATAGTTAAGAAAAATAATAAAATTTATTTGATGTTTTTAATAAATTTTATAAAGTGATTGCAGATTTTCTTAGTAAATTTTGCTAAATAATTGTTTTTTGCAATTTTTAAATAAATGTATATATAATAAACATTTCTAATAATTTAAATAAGAATGGAAAAAAAGTTTAATATAATAAACATTTTTAATTATTTAAATAAGAATTTCAACATATTTTATTTGCTTTAAAAAAAAACAAATTTTTAAAATTAAAAATATTTATAAAATATTTGTTTTGAATTGCAAATTTGTTCCTATTTGCATTTTTCGAGATATATGTTGACAATTAAAAGATATTCTCTTATTTTTTAATAAAAATTATAGAATTACATGATTTAAATATAAATTTTAAAGTAACAATTAATAAAAATGGCAAAATAAAGTCTTATTGCCAATGCAAAAAATAAGGCAAAAAAAATAAATAAAAATTTATGATAATTTTGAACTTTTAAATAAAATCAGAAGTTTGTATTTATTTGGTAATTAATCAATAAAATTCAGAAATAATTGCAAAAAAGAAAATAATTATAATTTCGTAATTTTTATTTAAAAAATCATAATATTTCTGACTTACCTGAATGACAATCTGATCTCTGAGCAGCGTCATGCTCTCGCCACGTTCACCATCGGATACCTGAAGATTGTGGGTCACCTGGAGTGGCTTCTCGTTGGCATTGAGACGCACACAGTACTTGGATGGAAAGAAGCCAACACGACCGAGCACTTTGCCCTTCCACCAATCCGGATCGGAGGTATCGATGACTGTGACCTGTGTGTGTGCGATTTAAAAAGAAAGTTAAAGCAACAAAACCATTAGCATTAGCTATTACCATTTTTGCCAGTTACACTCCTAGGTATAATACTTGTCCTTGCAAGGACACTGGTAGAACAATGGCTGCAATAGCAGCAGGACTAATGCATATGTAAATAACTCGCACAATTTGCCAGCGGCCGTGGGGGCGTATGCGCAATCGCAATCGCAATGGCAATGGCAATCAGAAAATGTACACAATCCCCCTAACTATAATTTTTATTTTTCCATTTCTATATTTTGTTGCTATTTCGTTTCTTCTTTTTCTTCTCCTTTTTTTTGTTTTATGTGATTTCCCCATTTGCTTTGCTCTGTGTACATAATAAAAATGCGCTGTGTACATTATAAATGAAGCAGTTCAGCTTGTTTTTCTCACTGTGTATTGGTTTTTCACATATATCGAACATATTGCATATTGTATATTTATATATATATTTGTTTGTTTGTTTGATTTTGTCTAGGCAATTTCCTGGTCTGCTTTTGTCTTGCTTTATGAATGTTCTGAATTTTATGTATTGTGTATGTGGTAAATGAACAGTTTAGCGGATTAAACAAAGCGCTTTATTTATTTATTTACTGCATAAAAAAAATAATATGTGCATAGCATATTAATATCATGGTTCTATAGCTTACAAAAAAGGTATAACAAAGATTCTGTTTGAACAACAGATTTTATTTATGAGCTTGTTATAAGCTGTTTCAACAGCAAAAATATAGCTTGCAATTTATTATTCTTCAAAGCAAACTTTTTTTTAAAAATATTTTAGATTTTAATGTTTTGATTTTAAAGCGAATTGTCATAAAAAAATATTTTTAGTGGCATATAGTGTAATTATAAATTATTTTGATGTTGATGTTTTAATTTTAAAACGAAATTTTATAAAAAAAAAAGTATTTTTAGTGTAATTATTAAATTTTATAAAAATCCAAAAATATTTTTTATTTCTTTTTTTTGAATATTAGTTTAAGTATAAAATATTAAACAAAATTAAATTAAAACTCTGTTAAATAAAGAGCTTTTATTAAACTATATTTTTAAATAGTAAAAGGGTTTTGTTCATAGAAAACAAACTGCAAACAGAGTATAGTGCAGCTAGCAGCAAAATTTTTAATTTTATTTAAAGCATTAATCAACTTTTTAATTGAAAAAAAAAAATAATTGTACCGTGCCAAAAACTTTGAAGCCGTTTCTTACTAAAAAGTTTTTAATCTATTTTGCAGTTTTCTTAAATCTATAACTTTTGCATTAAGTGAGATATCTATCAGAAATTTGGAATAAGTAATCTTAAAACTTCTAGGTAACTTTTGATACTAAAAGAAGAGTGAACGTGCTTATAAAAAGGTTGTAAATTGACGGTCAAAAAAAGAATTTTAATATTTTCACCAAAAATTCAAGATAAAAAAAAAAGGAAATAAAATTTTTTGTAGAAGTCAAAGCATTTTCTTAAATGTTTTTATTTTTTATATTTTTTTGCGAATATAAAACCTTTTGCATAAATAACTTATTTAATTTGCAATTAAAAAATGTTAATATTTCTTTTCTGCCTTATTTTTTTGTAATTGCAAAGTATTAATAATTTTTGTAACCCTTTATCCGAAAGAAAATTATGTATTTTTTACAATTAGTAAAATAAATTAAAACCCCACATATACATAAATATATGCAGTGGATGTTCACAAATTAGAAACACTTTGTTGTAAAGGTTTTAATTCAAATTTGTAAAATATTCTAACTTTTTGTAAATAATAAAATAAATGGCGTAAAGTTACTCTAAAAATCTGCAATAAAATTTCCATTTATTTTAGTTAATTCTATTAAATAAAACAGGAAAAAAAAGATAACTATTTAGTGTAATAATAAATTAAAGGTTTATTTTTTATTAAAAATATATGTATACATTAAATCAAAAAATAAATGCAACACAAAAAAACATAAAGATTTATATTTAATTTTATTAAATATGATTGTCCAGTTAAAAATAAAAAATCATTATGTATTCAGTAAAAAAACTGAAAAAAAATTGTTACAAACCCTATTTCTAATTTCTGGAAAATTTTACTATTAAAGTTTTCAATTTGTGAGCGTCGACTGCAGATATATTAAATATATTTTTAATATTTGCATATATATTTAATATATATATATATATTTTTACATATATATTTAATATTTGATCGCATTAAAATATGGAAATATTAATTCAGGATTATTTTTACTGTACCCTGTACACTTGCATAAATATAGATAAAATTTATTCTATAGAAATTAATGTTATATATGTATATTGTATTTTATATTGTACCCCGTACCTTGGCATAAATATAGATCAAATTTGTTCTATAGAAATTAATATTATATATATTTTCTAATTTTTCTTTTTATTATAGACTTGGTATTTGGAGCTATACGAATACCTAACAAATCTGTTATTTCTCCCGAATAATTTGCATAAATATATAACTTTAATTTAGATATATATAAATAAAGTAAATTTCTCACCTTATAGCCCGCCTTGAGATCCAATTCATCGGCATGCCGTGCCTTAAAATTGTAGAGTATAACGTACAAATTGGTGGGCAGCAGACGATGCGATTTCTTGAAATAGGAAACATATTAAAATACGCTAATAATGTATATTACCATATTGCATACAAAGTACGGAATAAAGCTGAGCATAAAGAGTAACCAAAAAAAAAGACAGAAAAGTACGAAGAGTGTGGGAGGCAACTGAAAAAAGAAATGTAGGGGGAATACCTGGGCATGTCTTACTGGAGATAGGCAAGGCGATGTGCTGGCCGATGATTGCGATTTTTCCATTTCATCGGGTAAATCGACGCTGCCACCACGCATGCCACGTGTGGCATACAGCAGCTTGCGGCCCGGATGCGAGGGGCTTGAGGGCGCTGTAATGTGTAGATAAAAAAGGGAAAGAAAAGAAGAGAAAAGCAGAAGGCAGCGTGTTAATGGCCAACTGGGATGGCTTTTAAGGCGACACATGCAACACACACATACACTCTCAATATGTGGGTTGTCTTGCTTAATTGAATGCACGAATGATATACATATAAATTGATACACATACATAAAGATATATAGATATAGATATAGCAGGAAAGTAAAAATTTATATGTGGCATTTTTGTGCTTTGGCAAATAAATCGAGCTTAAAAGTACGTGGCGTATACGTAATGAAGCCTAAAGTTGAAAATATTTCAAATGCTACTGGAAAATAAATGAAAGTTCAATTTTTTTGTATTGTAAGTATGACTGTGAGCATGTAAGTGGAACTTTTGATATTTTTTTTTAACTTTTTAAATATTTTTAAATCAATTTCTACTATTTATTGTTGGCTAAAGCTACAATAAAACTCAAAACTATTAAAAAAGCTAACTACTTGCTTGAACTACATTTGTGTAAGAACAAATTAAGCAACAATTTGGTTTTAAATTTTAATAAGGCATAAATATAAATTTTTAATTTTTTTAAATTTGTTCCAAAGAAATTATTTAAAAGCTTACGAGTCAAGAATTAGCAGAGAGTAGAGTAGTTTTTTTTTTAGAGAGTTCTAATATTGTTTTTTGATTTTTTTTATAAGTAGCTGGACTTGATTTTTGTTTGAGTTTAAAGGTGCAACTTCGTTGGGTAATTTTTTAAATTTTTTTTTTGCAGTTCGGTGACGTAGAGGAAGGCGGAGGTGGTTAAACTGGTTAACTGGAACTACTTACAGTGCAGCCGGCTGTTGTTCGATGGCGGAGTACTGTGCTCCAGATGGCCTCCCGAGCCGCCATGATAGTACCCACCGCTGGATGTGGAGGCGCCTCCGGCTGCCATTGTCGTGGGCAAATGCTGACGGCGCCTGAACTGACCATGAAGCTCCGAGGATTCTGGTGAGTCCAGGCTCAAGGATTTCATGCGTAAATTCAACTTTTGGCGGCGCGGTGAGTGCGGTGCTGTTGTTTCATGTTTGTTGTGTTTTTTTTAATATTTTATAATATTTTTTTTAAGTGTCGTTTTGTTGTTGTTATGTTGGACAATAACGCGACAGGCACAACATGATAAAAAAGCAATAGAATGTATAAAAATATTTGCAATTTAATTTCGTTTTGTTTTTAGAATTTTCATATATGTATCTAAAAGGCAGCTACAGCGCTAAGAAAAAAATCAAAAAAAAAATATAATTTTTTTTTTTTCAAAATTATACAGAAAAACTAAAACATTTAGTATCCTGTGAATACAGCACTCAGCAGGACATATATATATATATAGCATATAGATAGTTATGTAGTATTTTTATTTTGTTTTTGCAACAGAGCAACATTGAACACGTTTAAAGAGACAGCAAAGTGTTTCAGGTGTATATATCTAAATATATATATTATATATTATTTTTCCAGTGTAATTAGGCGCCCCGTGCCAGCTGCCACATATATATATAAATTAATGTTGTCAGTGCGTGTAGTTCAGTGTAGATATTCTTAATCATATCATACAACAAAAACACGCAAAAAAAAAGGAGAAAAATTATTTTTGTAGCATTCTTCCAAAAAAAAGATTTTTTACTCTTGACTCTGCAAAAATTGTATTATAAATTTTTTTTTCAATTTTATTTTATGATATTTACAACAATCAATACAGCAAAGTGCATAAATAATTAACTAAAATACTTTAAAATACATTCCTAAAAAAAATTCATGCCACACACTTTTTAATTTTATTTTTTTAGCTCTAAAGTTTATTTAGATATTTTGCATTTAACTAATGTGTATACAATAATTTGTGTAATTTATTATTATAATATTATTATTAATTAATTTCGAGTATATTTTATAATAATTACTGTGCTGCATATTAAGACATTCTTACAATTAAAGACTACGTTTTAATAAGGCTTTCTGTGTGCTAAAAATAAAAGAAAACTTAAAAAAAAATTATAAATTATAAAAAATAATCGATAGTTTTCAAGGGTATTTCCTAGTCGTTTCTCGTCGTTTATTTTTCGACTCATTGCTGTTGCTGGGCTCAGGATTCTTCAGTATGGTACGGGTTAGCATCAGGGGTTCCCCAAAAGGACGAACAATATCTGTTTTGCAATTTGTTGCTGCTGTTGATATAATGATTTTTGTTTTTTTATTAACTTCCAGGGTATACACCACGTTGGTTAGTTTTTTCTATATTTTTTATGGCTGTATTATTGTAGCTTGGGGTTTGCTTTGGGTTTTTTCTTTCCACTTTGGCATGCAGAAGCGAATTAAAACTAATTAAGTTAAACGAAGACAAGCCAAAAAGTATTAAACATTAAGATGCATAAAACAGCGCACAGACTCTGTCCATTGAAGGGGCGGCAAGGGGGTTTTGGAAGGCAAAATCCTAAATGTAATAGAGCAGAAAAAAAGAAAATAATCCGAGTAAAATAACTGTAAAAACTGAAAGCTGAGAAAACTCTAGGCTGCCACAGAGTCCCCAAGCAAAAACTCGACCAGACCAAGAAAACAAAAAAAACATGCAAAAAAAAAGAAGCAAGAAAAACCCTAAAGAAAAACGGAAAATCCCAGTCGCAGTTCCAGTCCAAAAAGCAAGGCTGAGGCTGTAAGAATTGTGTGTGTGTGTGTGCCGCACAACAAATTTTAGCATAATTATGTTGCAGGGAACCTTGGACTCAAGTGGGCAACAGCACCAGCAGCAGCTAAGCAGACAAAGACAAAGACAAAGACAAAAAAAAAGAAAACTTTCTCTCGACTTTCTCTCGCGCTGTGCCAGCAGAACGGACATTTGCCAAAAGAGATTGAGAATGCCATTAAAAATGCGGCCAAGACATTAAACATAAATGAACTCGGCTTAAACTTGCAGCATAACTTTAATTTTTATGCAACTGCAACTTGTAACTTGCATATGGCAAATGTGCAACATTTATCTGCCACATTATTTTTATGATGTAGTTTTATAGAGCATATTATAAGCTTTTTTAAAAAATAAGTTACTCAATAAAGAAGTTGTTGTTTAATGCCATCAGGCATATATATATTCTTGATCAGCTGCAATCGGCTAGTTAAGTTAGAGTTAACTCACTTCATTAAAACCTATTTTTTATGTGTTACTATATTTTCATTCTATTTATTTTTAAATATTTTTTCAATATTTTTTTTTGATCTTTTTGATCCAAATTTAGCCTCAAAAAAAGATATTCACATTTAACTCTACAATTTAACGTTTTGTTTGGTTATAAAACAATCTGATCACATTTTAATTATATTAAGTTAATTTTAACATATAGAATTCATGGAAATAATTAGTAGAAAATATTTAATCCTCTAATATTGATGTTCAATTTTTTTCAGACAGAAAAAAAGAAGGAATTAAATTTCTATATTATATAGAATTTATAGAAATAATTAGTAGAAAACGCAGTCTATATATTAAAAGTATTTCTATGAATATTTACATACTCTAATATTGATGTTCCTTTTTTTTTAGGCAGCAAAAAAGGAAGAATTAAATTTCTATATGATATAACAGCTATATGGTTCAATCATTTGAGTTCTGATTTTTGAAAAATTTTTATTCTCATTTTAAATTGTCGCAAATTGCTTAAAAAAAACTGTTTAAGTTATATCGATTTATAGAATTTATTTTTATATTTTAAAAATATATTTTTGACACTAAAAAAAATCAGCTTAGGCCTTTGGCTCCGTTCTGATTATTGGAAGCTTATTTTTTCCCATTTATATGGTCACGTATTGGCTTAAATTTTATGTTCAATAAATTGATTTTTATAATTTATTTATATATATTTACATAAATAAAAAAATTATTTTAGCCACTTATAAAAAATCCATTGTACTCCTTTGATGTTATCAATTATGAATATTAGCTTTTTGTACCAAAAGTCCTGCAATTATTTGAATTTAACTTAATCAAACTTACAAAATAATAGATATGAAATAATCATTGACAGTTTATCAAATTTGATAAAAGATGGAACAAGAATTAATTAAAAACCTAATACTCTACTTTTTAAAAAGTTTTATTAGGATTTTAAATATTTTAAATATTAATTATTAAGAAGGGAGTAAATTTATCTAGAATAAAATAAATTTCTATATTTATTTTTATTTATTTCCTGCTCATTATTTCTATATTTTTTTCTCCATTTTCGTTACTGCAATTTTATAGCTTTTCCTTTCTTTTTCAACTTTTCAAATATTTCCCTGCAGGGTATTTAAAGTTTGGGCAAATAAATGCTAATGTTTCCTTTCGAATTTCTTTCATATAATAGCTGACAATGGCGCACAATTTTCACGGCACAGTTGTTGCAAATTGTTTCTTTAGTTTCTTTCTCTCTCTCTCTCTCTCTGCTTCGACCCCTGCGAGTCCTGGAGTAGTCCTGGGCGCACAGAATGCAACTCGGCCATGTATACAAATTATGCCAATGTGCCTTGGCTTGTAATTGTTGTTGTTGCTGTTGTTGTTGTCGCTTTTACTGCTGCCGGAAATGAGCCGTTTGCCTGAAGTGTAAACTGGGTTAAGACTAATTGGCGTGCTGGGGCCATTGTTAGCACAAAAGTTTGCATTGCATTTTGACGTGTCTAACTGGAAATTAAACTAAATGAAATGCATTTTTTTTCTATTTTTTTTTTTTTTTTTTTTGGTGTGTGCATTTTTGTAAGGTGAACATTTATCACACACATTCACATACTCATACGCATACAAGCAAACGCTCTAAAACACACACACACACACATAGACAACACAACATTTAGAGATCGCAGGCAGAAGTGCTGCAAAACTATCGATAGCATCGATTGCATTTATCATCATCAATTGTTGTTGCTAAATAAATTAAAATGTGTAATTTTAAATTTATATAATTTATAATTTTTATATATATAAATGATTTGAGGTGACTGAAGAAATTTTTCGATATCATCGATCATATTTATTGTATATTCAATATAATTTAAAAAAATTATAAATAGAAATAATAAATCTTGAATTTCATAAGAAAAAATATTGCATAAATATCATTTAAATGTGGTAAATATTTTTCACAATAAAAAAACGAGTAGTCAAAAAATATTTTTTTTTTGAAAGTTAAGAAAAACTTTAGAAAAATCATTTTTGTTTATTGTAAATATTTTTTTTTAATTTAAAAAATTGCTTAGCCTTATTTTTGTTAATCTGTTTAAATGTGATTTAAAATGAAACCAGTTTTTTTGGGTATAATTTTTTGTTGTCTATCAAAGAGTAGATAATTGGTTTCTGAATAAATTAATCGATATTATCGATCCTTAACCTTGCCAATTTTATCGATCATATTTATTGAGAATTTTCAATATAATTAAAAAAGTTATCAAATGAAATAATAAACCTTGAATGTCATAAGAAAAAATATTGTATAAATATCCTTTAACTGAGCAAAATTTAATATTTTTTTCAATAAAAAAAACGAGTGGAGAGCCAAAAAAAATAGTAATTTCCAAATTTAAAAAAACTTTCAGAAAAATTATAATTTTCTTTGTAAATCTTTTTTAAAATTTAAAATTTTTTTTTGTAAGTTTTCTATCGAGATTAAATACCAAGCTGTTACATCTATTTAAAAAAAACCTCTTAATTGAATTTTTAGTACTTTTTCTTAAGTTAAAAAATTAAATAAAATTAATATCGATATATTTAATTTTTTTTTGTTTTTAACTCAAAAAAAATCATTATTTTTGATTTATACATAAACTTAAAAATGACAACATTTAAATCTAAAGATGATACAAACTATCGCCTATCGATAGAATATACTCAACACGTTTTTATCGATAGTTTTGCAGCATAATAAGAGAGATTGCAGGCAGCAACAATCATAAGAAATAACAATCAATAAATTGCGATACTAAACACAAATAAAACATTGAATTGGAATAAAATGCAGTACTATTCCAAAGAGAACGAGATGTTGTTGTTGTTGTAGTAGTAGTAGTTGTTGTTGTTGTTGAATTAAAAATAGTTGTAGTTGTTGTTGCTGCTGTTACGCTTGTTGCAGCTGTTGTTGTTGTTGTTGCTGTTGCAACATTGATTGCAGCATTGTCAAACGAATAATTGCCGCACAAATCGATGACTGAATGAATTGTACGTTTCGTACGGATACAAGGATATAATGGTGTTTCAAAGGAGTTGTAGTTATCGTGTGGATAGTTGTAGTGGTAAAATATATGATGTTGGTGTTGGTGCTGTTGTTCTTGTTGTTGCTGTTGTTGTTGGAGGTGAGGTTGTTGTTGATTGTATGTGACGTAATTACTTTCTGGCAATGATATAGAACGATGTTGCTGCTGCGATGAGCGCTGCTGTTGACGCAAGCGTCCAAATCCGGATAAAGGACGAAAGCCAGCAAATAGACGACGACGTATGCTAGGATCATTTTGCAAATAGTTGCCGGATTGCTGCAGCTGCTGTTGTGTTTGCTGCTGTTGTTGCTGATGTGCGGGCGATACCTGTTGCTGCTGCTGCTGCTGTTGGTAGACGGCTGTTGTTGCTGCTGCTGTTAATTGCTGCTGTTGCTGTTGCAACTGTTGCTGCTGCAATGCGCTGGCCGTGTAGTAGTTAATGCCAAAGCCGCTGCTGATGTACGCCGAACTGGACATGTTTGAAACTTGCGCATAGGGCGCACCATAGCGTTGATCTTGGTTTTGTTTTTTTTTATTATTTTTTGTGTTTTTTGGTTTTTAGTTTTTAATTTTTGGTTTTTATTTTTGGTTTAAGTTTTTTTGGTTTTTTTTTTTTGGCAAGCGGAACAAAAGATGACACGAGAAAACATTTGGTTTGTGTGTTAATTTCGAATTGTTGTACAATCAATAAAAAACAGTAAACAAATTGAGGCATAAATTCAAATATATACTTATGGTAGATCATACTATACTCCTATAATGCACTATGGGAAAAGTTGAACACTTTTCTGATATAAATTAATAGTTTAAAAATTAAGCGAGCTTTTTTGGGGTATCATTTTTTGCTAACAACTCTTTAAATGTGATTTTGAAGTATTTGTAAAAAAAAAAAAAAAAAAAAATTACCTTTTTTTGAATTAAAATTCAATTTTAAATTCATAACTTGAAAATTAACCGAGTTTTGGGAAATAATTTTATTGGTCATATTTATAATTGTTAAAATTTAAACTTAAAATGAACCGAAATTTTTTGGGTTTATTTTTTATTGTCAACTCTTTAAATGTGTTTTTAAAGTATTTTTTGAACAACAAAAAATTTTTTTTTCCAATTAAAATTCAATTTTAAATTATTAACTAGAAAATCAAGCGAGTTTTTTGAAGTAAAAATTTGTTAGTAAATTCTTTAAATGTGATTAACATTAAAACGAGTTTTTTGGATATAATTTGTTTATTGTTCACTATTTTTTAAATGTGATTTTAAAATATTTTTAATAAAAAAATAAAATTAAAAAAAAATTTTTTTTTTTCTTGAATTTAAATTTAATTTGTGCTGAAGGTAAAATTATGCCGAATAAATTCACCGTGTGTTCCCCATTTCGAATTAATAATTCACGAGTTCTTACAATTTGTATAATTTTTTGTTGTCAACGCTTTTAAAGTGATTTTAAAAACTTTTTGAACCACAAATTTTTTTTTCCTGAATTTAAATTCAATTTCTGTAGAAGGTGAAATTATGCCGAATCAGTTCACATTGATTTCATCATTCCGAATTCAACTCTTTAAATGTGATTTAAAAATATTTTTGACAAAAAAAATATTATTTTTTTTTCTGAATTTAAATTGTGCAGAAGTTAAAATTATGTCGAAAAAATTCACCATGATTTCACCATTCCGAACTCATAATTCACGAGATTCTACTTTTTAAATCTAATCAAATTGCTTACAAATGCAGTAAAATTTTACAGCTCTACTCAAATATATTAATATTTAAAAAAAAAAAACATTTTCTGCTACAACTTTTTTGCTCACAAGAACAACAGAAAAACGACTATTAAATGCAAAACAAATTTAATTAGAAAACCTATTTTAGTTAAAAACTTAAGACACTTTATTTTAACCAAAAATAAATAAATAAATTAACAGCTGCATTTGCAATACGCCTGCAACAGCTGCTTTAACAGCTGCTAACTTAACAGTGAATGCGAATGTTAAAATGCTTAGTATGCAAAATTTATGTTAAAAGTATTTTCAATGTATTACCAGCAAAAGCTCGTTAATTTCAATTAAAAACTATCTAAATTTAATCAAGGAAAATGTTCAAATACGCCATAGTGCAATGTAATCCCAATTAAGACAGAATTCAACGCATAATAATAATCTCAGTTTAATTGTGTTGCAAATTATTGCCGCCGCAATAGGCCATAAAATATGATGCTAAAAGCTAAGGCGGCTAATTATATGTATATTAAATTGGCAACAGGCAACAGGCCTGTTCTTACCACAAGGGAAACTACAGTTGCACGCTGCAGTTGCATGTTGCAGTTGCAGTTCAATAATGTGGCAATGTGACGATGGCGTTAATTATAAGCACACCAAATGCCTTTTGGCCTAAGATACATACATATGTGTGCTTGCGGCATTGTGGCAATGTGGCAAGCAATGCATTCGAGTGCAACTAAGTGAGCGACAGATTGCAAATAGGCGCAACGCCATTTAATCTGATCGCCCTCAGGGCGTTCCCCCTTCTTAATATATGTAGGTGTGTGTGTTTGTATGTGAAAATTGTGTTGCCAGCTCGCTGCGTCGATTTTCAATTGAAAATCATTCTTGCATGCTTGCCATTGATATTGTTACAGAGCACACAGAGCAGACATCTATCTAGACATATAGACACATCGTTGCGTATGCATTAGGGAGAGAGACCTATAGGTAATGTAATACCCTAACAAATTATGAATATAAGCAGAGAATATCAATTTACTAAGATAGTTAGGTATTTAGGCTGATATTTTAATGCAAATTCCTAAAAGGTTAATAAAACATTTGTTGTTTGTAAATGAAAGATTTCTTGAAAATAAAAGAAATGAATTTCAGTTAACAAAAAAAAAAAAATAAGGCGTTTTTTTTAAAGAAACCCTTTTTAATTCCATACTAAAAAAACGTTTCGATGTGAGTAAAGAAATTATATTAAAATGCGAACTAAATTCATTTCAAGTTTTCCAACTTTATTCATCATTAGCCGGCAAAATTTATATTTTAATAAAAAAATAATTTTGAAAAAAATATATATAATTAAAATAATTTTTTTTTGTCCTTCTATAGCTATGATCATATTTAAACAAAATTAAATCAATTTTTTACTCTTTTAATTAAAATTTAAGGTCAAAAATAATGAGAAGGAAATAAAAATATTTTTTTCTTTTTTAATTTGAAGTTTTATAGCATAAAAGAATAAAAAATAAAAATATTTTTTTTTCCTAATTTTCCAAATTTATTCAGCAACCTACAAAATTAATATTTTAATAAAAGAAGAAGAAAAATCATATTATAATAAAAAACATATTCTTCTCTCTCCTGTATACCTATATATTAAGCTATAGGTTAAATAATGTTATCGGCACAAAAAAAAAATTAAATCGATTTTTTTCCTTTTATTTTAAAATTTTATTTTAACAATTAAAAAATATTTTTTTTCCATTTTAATTTGAAATTTTAAACCCAATATTAATACTTTAATAAATTTTTAATGTCTTAACCTCATTCTATAAGTAATGGAATATCCTTTTAAATATTTCGAATGTCAAGAAAAATTTAACAATTAACTAAAGAAACTTTTAATAAAAAACAAAAAAAAAAAAAGAAAAAGTGTGTTTTTTTTAAAATTAATAAACAGCCAACAACTTAGAATAAAATAAAATTTTATTTTTTTAAAAAATATAATTTATTTAATTATATTTGTGTTAAATATGCTAAACTAATTTTATTATTATTAATTTGTTATATTTTTGCTTTCCTCAAAAATTATTTCATATAAAAAAAAGTTTAAAAAATATTCGGCGTGTCACAATTAAATTTCAATTCAATTGTTATTTGGGTCACGATAATAGATACAACGAGAGAAATTGCTTTGAACATAGACAAGAGAGTTCGCAGATGAGAATGTGCCACAGCAGCACACACTGGGGAAGCGCACACACACACGCACACACACATACACACATTCAGAGAAACACACACACATTTATACAAATGCCCAAAAAGTCTAAAAGTCAAATATTAGTTTAATAAATATCCTATTTAATATTTAATTACTTGTATTTAAAATTGAACAAAAAATTACTTTAAAATTGTTTTTTTTTTTTTTGTTTTATTTAATGTTTGTGGCGTGTTGTTGTTGTTAAATGAATATGATTTGAAATAAATGCATGATTAGCATATACAAAATACTAAATATAGATATATATATATATAAATACTAAATACGGCATAATAGCTACTAAATATGTGTCTAATTAAATGCTAAACGCTAGTTAAAGCTACTATATATGCGCTATATAAAGCCATTATTTTGGGTTCTGGCGCATAAATGCCAAATAAAATATAGATATTTATCTAAAATATATTTATACACAAAATGCATGGCTACATTGCTGTGTGTGTGGGAGTGTGAGGGTGTGTGTGTGTCAGGATATGTGTGTGAATGTTTGTTTTTTATTTTTATTTTTTATTTTTTTCAGAGCAGTCAGAGCAACGGCAAGGCGAAGCAACGGGGCGTATGCGCAATATATGTCTTATAATATAGTATAGTTGATAAATATTTGGACAATGCATATGAAATTGAATATTTCAAATAGAGTATATGCAATTGATAGAGTATATATGTGTGTGTGATAAATCTACAAAGAATGCGCTACTTTAGCGTTTAATACAAAGTGCAATTAAAGCATTTAAAACAGAGTTTATTGAGGTGGAAATATTATTTAAAGTATTCAAAAAGGACTTGCACTCAACTAAGCAACAAATGATCCTTGATCATTGCCGTGGATGTGTGTGTGTATATTTATCGATATATATGAGCAGGATCTAGAGTTTTTAAACTGTGTGTAGTTACAATACTTTCAACTTTTTGCTTTTTTTTTTTTTGGTTTTTAATGTATTCAATTGGCGCTGAATTTGTTGTACAACGTAACGAAATGAAGAAATGTAGGATTGATGGATACTGAGTGGATTTTTAAAGGATTAAAAACAAAACAAAGATATAGAAAGAGAGAGAACGAGAGAGAAAGAGAGAGAGAGAGAGCAAAGGGTAACCAAAACTACAAACCATAAGAATGCCAAAAACTAAAAAGGAATTACCAGAAAAAAGATTTTTATGAAATTATGAGCAGAGTTAGATAGAGAGAGATAGATAGAGAGAGAGATTTATAACAACAAAACTACTTTGTTGTATTTATATTTTTGTCATTTGCTTTTATTTATGCTCTTGCAGTGGCTAATACTCTAATTTTTGATAAAATTCCTGTCAGGCATTTTAAAGTCGAAAAATATATTTTTTTTATGTTTTATATTTAAACAAACCAGTCCCACATTTTTAATAATATTTTATTAAAACTAAACCCATTAACTGCTTTTCGAAGGAGATAGTAGATATGTTGAAATTGTTCAGTTTAGCTTACTATATCTTATAGCTGCCATAGAAACGATCGTTCGAAAAAATAGGTTTTGTATGAAAAACTCAAATGTTTTTCGGAATATTGCGTTTAAGCTCATACATTTTTAATTATTCTTACGTTACACAAAAGTTGAATAAATTTAATTCAAATCGGTCTACCATAATATATAGCTGCCATAGAAACAATCGGATAAAAAATTAGTTTTTGTATGAAAAACTTTTTTGTTTTCAAAAAATGTCAATAAAAATCATAGAAAAAAACTTTTTTGCTTACAAAATATGTCAATAAAATTCATAAATTGCTTTATTTAATTTATATTGAATAAATTGAAATTTTTTTGAATAAAATTATGACTTCTATATCATATAGCTAACATAGAAAAAGTCGGAAAAAACTGAGTCTTAGTATGAAAAACACATTAGCTCTCAAGGTAACTCGAGAAAACTGATAAATTGCTATTATAGATGTTATTTAATAATTATAAATTAAATTTCTTTTTTTTTGCTTTTTATTGAATCGGACTACTGTATAATATAACTTTCATATATACGAATAAATTTTAAGTGAGTTTTTGTATGAAAAATTTATCTGTTTTTAAGCTAACTCAAAAGAAAGTAAGAACTTGCTAAGTTATTTTAATTATTATGAATTATTTTTCTATAATAAATTTCTCTTTTCTAAAGATATCTCAATCAAAGTAAAAACTTAATAAATTACTTTTATTTTTTTAAAAATAAGAATTGTTTTGTTTTCCCAATCGTACTACTAAATTATATAGCCGCCATAATAGTAGAGGGTCGAAAACGGAGTTTTAGTATGAAAAATTTCCTTATTTTCGAGATATTTCTACCACACTTAGAAAATTCTCATTTTATTTAAAAAAAAAACAAGCTGAGCTAATTTGCTTATAATCGGAATAATATATTATATAGCTGCCAAAGGAATAAAGGGTCGAAAAAATTGTTTTTATATAAAACACATTTTTATTTTTTAAAATTTTCTCTTCAGAAAAAAATAGTTTTTACGAGTAGAAGCAAAATTATATTTTTTTTTGTGTATAAACATTTTAATATTTTTATTGTTTATATTTTTGCAATTGCAATAACGTCGTTGTATTTTATTTTGAATAAATATTTATTATTTATTAAAAAATGCTCCTAATACTCCTCGCTACATTTTGTACCTTTTATTTGTGAAACATTCCGTTCAGACTCAACAATTCACAGTTTGCTACGCAATAAAAATATGTTTTTGTAAAAAAAACTTTCCTATATTTCTATTGTTTGTAAGACGATATAATCTTAGCAACATCGTATTATTATATTTTATATATAAAATTTGTTTTAAAGTCAACTAGAAAACCTTTCTGCAAGAGCATTTATATCTTCGGCCAAGCCGAAAATAAATTTTCTTTCTTTGTTTATTTTTTTTTTGGAATTTGTTTTTAAGCGGACCTGAACTACTAGAGATATCTTGTGTGGGCACCGGCAGACCGCCGCGCTGCTGCTGCAGCTCCTGTTGTTGCAGCTGCACGCCCAGTATAGGCATGGCCACGGGCGGGGGGCGTACACCACGGCCGGCACGCATTGCTGCCGCTTGTGCCACCGATGCCAGACTGCGTTGATGTTGCTGCTGCTGCTGTTGCTGTTGATATTGTTGCTGTTGCTGCTGTTGTTGATACTGTTGCTGTTGCTGCTGTTGTTGTTGCTGCTGCTGTTGCTGCTGCAAATGCGGCTCCGGCAACAAGGGTTCCGGCACATTGACAATGGGTATCTCAGGTGCGGGTGTACGTTCGACAATTTGCAACGGCGGCAAGGCTGTGCTTGGTGCAGCTGCAACTCCAACTCCTGTTGCACCCAATCCGGCTGGTAAACCAAGGCTGCCATCCAGCGTTTTGCCCGGCACATGGACGGATTTGTCGGCGGCTGGAATATGCCCGGATTTGAGTTCGCCGGCTTGTTTCAGCACGCGATAAATTTGATCGATTTCGGTAATTTCTTGATTTTTGTATTTTTATAAATTTTAGATTTTTTTTTTTGGTTTTTTTTGGTGCCATTGGTTTGCCGGGGTTGGAGACGTGGTCGTGAAACAGTGTTGGCCATTGTTTTGGTTTTTTTTTTTTTGAATTGGATTTGGGTTCAAATTCAATACGATTTGCGATTTTTGCGATTTATATTTTGATGATGTGCATTGAAGTGCATTAGTTAAATTTGGCAAGTGTAATTTGATTTTTTGGTACAATGAAATCGAATTTTTTTTTGAGGGGAATAAATGTGTGCAAATTTTTGGGTAGCCTATTGAAATATTGCTTAGAGATTTTTCAATATTAAAAATACCTCTAAATGATTATTTAAAATTTTACTTAAGTTTATTTATATTAACGTCTGCTCGAGCGCTCGGAATGTGAATGTTTTTTTGTTTGTGTGTGATGAAGAGAACTAGCGAATTTTTGTTTTTTTTTTTGTTAATATTCTCTAGTTATTAAAACTCTAATTAACCCAATTCTTACAGTACCCACAAAAGATATATAAATATGTATATAAAGGTGTAACAATGAACGCTAAAAATGTTTTTCTTTTTTTAAATGTGTTTAAATCATTTTGGAAACAATTCTTACAAAAAACCCACAAAATAGATGTGTGTACAATGTTGTGATAAAAACGATTTCTAGTGATGTTATATTTTTTTTTTTGGATTTTCTGATAATTGTGGCAATAAGATATACTTAATGTCAGCTCTATATAGACATGCTCCACTACGCAATCTTATTGAGGTTTTAATCGGATGATGGAACAAATAAAATCTTTGTTAAAACAAAGTTTATTTTTATTGTGATTAAACTGCCCTGCTTTAATATATATGTGTCTTTAAGTTTTATGTTGAGCTGTGTGTGATATACTTTAGCTGAGCTTTTGATTACAATATTTAATTCATATTCATTCTTGTCTCGCTAATTAGGTGAATCAAAGCGCAACAATCAATCATAGTTTAGCATTAACCGATTAAAGAAACTATAAAAGAAATCAATAGAGCGATAAAAAATAAATATAACACAAATATTTCAAGCGCATGGCAATTGAGTATCTTTGCGCATACAATATATGTATAAATAGTATGATATTATATACTATATAGAGTAATACAATCGGTACCTAGTTGCGCAATGCGATTGATGAGGGGCGTCTTTTGACGGAATTTCGTATTGGGCACATTCAACAGATTTGCGCTTTGATTTTGTTCATCGGCTCCAGTTTGCCCAGTTTGTGGGCTAACGGACTCCTGTGGCGATGCTTTATGGGTTTTATATATAGTATTTTTTTTCGTTTTTTTTTTTTTTGGGGAAAAGGATTTTTATAGTTTATACAGTTTATAGAGAAATTGTCAATTAAGTTGTCTGTGTGTCTAACTAAAATTTTTATGCTTTTGCTTAGAAGTAGCCTTACACAGTTCGAGACAAAAGGTAAACAATAAATTAAGGTTTTTTTTTTATAGATTTATTTATTAAGACATATCGCCAAATATCCCTTTTTTCTCTATTAGTTAAGCCCTCAAATTAGGTGTTGAAACAGGCTAGTTCTGAATTTCCCTTAAAAATTAAATTCACATTAAAAAGTGTAGCATATTTTTAGGTCCTGGGTAATATTTGCTTCAATTGAGTCGAATACTTTGGGAATTTAATTTACTATATTTTATGTTTAAAATACTTTTAATTTCTTATTAGTAAATTTTGAAATAGGTGCGAGTGTTTTTTATTAAATTATAATATATTTATTGTTGCTAAAAATCATATATATATTTTATTTAAATTGTGAGCATCTAGCTGGCTCGCAAGAACTAATTAGATTTATATTTGGCGACTGATTTTTATAAAAAAAACTTTATTTTATTTTTTAATATGAAATAATATACACAAGAAAAAAAAAAGAATTTGATTTTGGCAGAAACATTCCTTAAAAAAACGTTTTTTTTTAAATAGAAATATTTAAAAATTTTGCATAAAAATATGTCTATTTAAAAAAATTTTCAGCAATTTTTATCCTAAAATTAAATAAAAATTTTTTAATTCTTTTGGGACCGCATTCGCTTTGATTTGGCATAAAAATAGCTTTGGGTAAATTTACAAAGCGAAAATAAATGTAAACTCCAAACATTTTATTTTTAAAATTATCACACAACATTTTTGAAACTCCTTTTTCATTCTGAACTTATTTGGGACTTGTTTAAAAATTTTGCAAAAAAATAAGTCCAAAAAAACTGCAGAACGAATAAGGAGTTTTAAAAATATTGTGTGACATTATAAAAAATATTATATTTAAAGTTTACATATATTTTTTATATATAAAATTTACCCAAAACTACCTTTATCCTATATCAAAGCCAAAGCGGTCCCAATAGAAATTACAAAAATTTTATTTCCGACATTAGTAACCGATTTAACATATGAGTTGTCTAACAAATGTTCGGACTACAAACTTTTTGCATAACTTTTTTGCACTTTTATTTAATAAAAGTTCGATTTATTGATGACCTTATAGAGTCCTGGGATACTCAAATAAATAAGCTTATATATATCTATTTAAATAAATCTATTTCAATGAAGTTTTATAGATTTAGCTATTTATTTTTAACCAAAACAATATGCCAACTATTTTATAAAGAAATTTCAAAGTTAAGCAAGATTGTTGTATTGAAAAAAATTTCTAGCATAAACCTAGTTAATACGGTTAAGCTTACTTTATTTACCTAATTAGATTTAACTGATATTTGTATTATGTTTAAATATAAAAGACAAAAACAAATTAGACTATTCGTTTAATCACTTTTTTTAACATTTTCAATAGTTTAACCTTCCGCTCGAGCTGTGTAAGATTACCTGAAGCATTAAATATGTTTAGAAACTAAAAATATTTTAGACTCGCCCACAAGATTCATACCTCTAGCATATCATATCATAATACTATAAGATATGTTTTTTTATATATACGTTAATACGCTACAGTTCAATGAACAATAAAGAACGTAGAGCGTTCTCATTGAAGCCACAAATCATATATACTACGCACAAATTGTATAAAATGAAAGATTTGACAGGCAAAAAAAAGGGCAAATCACAAATAAAAAAAATAAAAAAAAATAAAATATATATATAAATTGTCTTGTTGAACATTTTTGGCGAATTGTAGAGCTAAAATCAGAAATGAAGCAATCAGTTTGTCCCACGAGTGACATAAATCCATTGTTAAGCAAAAAAAAAAAAAAAATAGAAATAAAAAATAAAGTATAAAAAAAACTCAACTTAACTGTGATGTTTTGCCGCAAACAAAACAAAGTCAAATCAATACTCGCAGGATGCGCTGCTGCTTCTGTAAAATTTTTGACAGGATTGTTGTTGTTGCTGCTGCTGCTGCTCCTGCTCCTGGCAGACAACAACAACAACTTTCAATGCCGATTTTTACGGGTTTCGATTTGTGGTTCTACAACTGGTTCTCTGTACGGAACGTGGGCATGCAATCGTTTGGAAATAACCAGCTTCAAAAATGGGCTGCTCATTTTTATTTTTATAGTTTTTTTCAATCGGGGGGATTCACACAAATGCACACATGGCCACTGACAGGAACACAGAAGGAAGGCGCACAGAAACCAAATCGAGCAGGACATGGTGTGTGACCAGGCCATGCAAATGCAAAATGCAAATGCAAATGCATTTCTTGGTAATACAAATCGACAACTTGCAGTTAGTCCAATCAAAAACGGAACAAACAAACAGATCGAAAAGCCAAACAAAAAAAAAAAACAAATGAACAACCAAAAACAAGTTAGAAAACTTTACAGTCGTACATTTCCGACTAGCGGTATACTCTGTTCTCGGCTTGGCAACTTTTCTTTTATCAAACCTCTAGAAGGTTGTTAATACGCCGCATATTAAATTTCATGACTCTAGGTTTATAGATTGGGGAGATATTATATATATTAATATTATATATATTATATATATAATATTTTTTTTTGAGGAGGCTGATTTAAGGTGAGTTAAAGTTCTTGTGGATCATATCGTTTGAGGCGATTATTTTTAATTTCCACACCAAATTTCAAAAGTCTAGCTATGAATAAGTGGGAGATATCAGATTATCAGAAGTCCTCATATATTTTTTTATTGTTTTTATTAATTTTATTTAATTTTTTTTCTCGAAGGACTGATACTGATAAGCCTGGCAGAAATATTTTTTATTCAAAACTTTGAGGCGGTTATTATTAGTTTACATTCCAAATTTTATAACTCTAGCTATGAAGAAGTGGGAGATATCAGAAGATCATAGGAAGTCCTCATTTATTTAAAAAAATTTTTTTTTTTTGAAAAGCCTGCAGAACTTTTTTTGTTTAAAAATTTTGAGACGATTTTTAGTAGTTCCCATACCAAATTTTTTGACTCTATCAAGAAGTGTGAGATATCCGAAAATCATGGAAGGAACTTGTTTTATTATTTTTTTTAATATAATATTTTTTTGTCGTCGCCAGATATATTTTTTGGTAAAATCTTTTAAGGCGATTATTATTAGTTTTCAATTAAAATTTCATTACTCTAGCTATGAAAAATTGGGAGATATCAGAAGATCATAAAAAGTCCTCAAATATTTTTTTAAATTAAATTTTGTATATTTTTTATCGACTGCAGAAATTCTTTTTTGTCGCATCTTTTTAGGCAATTATTATAAGTTTCCATACAAAATTTCAAAGCTCTAGCTGTGAAGAACTTAGAGATATTAGAAGGTTATAGAAAGTGTTTATATATATATTTTTTTTTAATTTTAATTGATACATATCAGTAGATCACAGAAAGTTCTCATAGCATACGATATATAAAGAGTTTTTTTTTATTGGCTTTTCTTTTTTTTTTGTGATGGATTTGAATAAGCTGAATTTTGTCAGAAGAGACTATATATTATATATATTATTATCAGTAGAGCAGACCTAGAAATTTTTTTTTTGGTGAGATATTTTTTTGCTAAAATTTTTTTTTTTTGGTAAAAAATTTTGTTGTTAAATTTTTTTTTTTTTAAATTTTTGTTTGCTAAAATTTTTTTTTCTAAAATGTTTTTTTTGAAAAAAATTTTTTTTTTCTAAAATGTTTTTTTTTAAAATTTTTTTTTGGTAAAATTTTCTTTTTTCTAAAATTTTTTTTTTTGCTAAAATTTTTCACATTTTGAATGACAAATCAATGAATATTTTAGATTTCTTGTGCACACCCTTTAACCATTTGGAGAACAGAGTATAAGTAAAGCAAAAATACAATGCAATTTTTAGCATAAACACTTAAGGGGCTTTTGCTGGCTGTTTTCTTCATATACGAGTATGTTCTTATGTTTGTTAGGTACTAAAAATCCATGAGGCCTATGGGAAGTCATTTAATGTGCACACAGTACAGGGCACATTAGTTATGGTGTCTGAGCCACTCTCTTTCTGTTTTTTTTCTGGGCTGTAGAGAGACTCACGTAGCATATTACAAGCATATTGCAGTGTTATTTTGTATAGTTATTATTTTTTTTAGTTAGAGGGTATTTCGAGTGGTTAGCGCGTGATGAGCTTGAGCATTTCTGTGTGTGTGTGTGTGTATATATACTACTAGTATAATGTGCGTGTGGAATATACTCACTTTCTTCCTCGATATCAACACGATTCTCCAGCTCCGAAGTGCTCTTCTGGCGACGCAACAGTTTCTGTTTGGGCTGACATCGTGGCAAATTTGGAGCACAATCGCCATGGGCATTTAGCTTGCAAATGCGACATCTTAAACCCTGACGTGTGTGGCCTGTATTTTGAAGATTGTAAAATCGGTTAAAATTATAAGAGTCTTCATACAGTAAAACAGTACTAAGTTAAACCAAAAATATATCTTCGAAATAGACAAAAATTCCTAAGAACAACAACAATTCGAATTAGACAAAAATTTAAAAAAAGAAGTAAAGATCACTAAAATTTCTAACAAAAACAATTCATATTAATTTATATTGATTTAAAATTAAATCAGGTATTTTATAGCCACTGAAGTTAGTAAGAAATTTTTGACTGGTATGGTTTTTTTTATGATATTTATAAAATACAGAAAAAAATATACATCAAAATTCTTTAACATTAGTCTATTTGATTAAAACTTTAAAATAGGCTTATAAATTTTTTTTTATAATGGGCTGTTTAGGTAAAAAATTTACCTTGCACTTTTTTGTTTAACTTTCTAATACTACTTAAATTATTTTCAAGTGTTTGGCGATTTTTAAAATGCATTTTATAGCTTTTATAAAAATTACAACAGAAATCACAGTGTTTCCACTTTTTTAACACTTCTCAAAGCGATTCGATTATCGTAAAGTAATCGAAGCCAGATAACAAAACCAAAAAAAAATTGTCGAAATTAAATCAGGAATTTTATATTTTATAGCCTCTGAATTTATAAAAAAAATTCGCTTAGTATTGATTTTTTTTTTTTTTTTTTTTTTTTGGAATTAAGAAAATACAGAAATTGAAAATGATTTTCATTTTTCATATCAAAGCTTTTCAACATTAGAACTGTATTCTATTTGATTAAAAAATTAAAATTGTTATATAAAATTTCATCTTATTTGTTTTTTTTGTATTTATTTATAGACTGTATTTGTAACCCCTTCATAAAAATGTATTAATTCAGTACTTTTTTCAACTTAGCTGAACTCTTAACAATGCATTTTGAAGCCTTTATAAAAATTGCAAAATTAAAATGCAATGTAATTTAGAGTGTTGATACTTTTAAACGCCACTCAAAACGATTATTATGTTGACTTATCGAAAAGTTATCGAAGCACGCTGTCAATAAAACAACACAAAATTAACCAGGGCATAATAATCGAAGCTCAGTAAAATACCAAAAATATTTCTTGATCATAATTTTTATACATACAAATTATAACAGTTGTTATCCCTAATAAAAATGCGAATAATAAAAGCAAAAGTCTTATATTCTGATAAAAAGAAAGGAGATTAAATTATAGACTCAAAATATCGTCTTTCAGTGCAAGTAGTAAATCAGTTTCTGTTTAATATCCTAAGTTTAGTTCAACAAAAGTTCGTTTTAAAGAATTTCTACTTTAATATATATATATATATATATTTTGTATAACAAACCTCTTAGTATTTGGGAGCAGACATCACAGGCCGTTATCTTCTTGTACGTGTACTCCTGCAAATGATGGCTGCCATCCAGGTTGGGACGCAGGGACTCCGATGGGGCATTCGAGGCACCATTACGCCTGTATGGAAAATGCAATAGAGATGATATCAGTAAAAATTCTGTTTCCACGCCAGAAAATGTTGTTATAGTACAAAAGCACAAATGATACGTCTAAAATGAGTATATTTCTATATAAAACTCAATATAAATTGTGTTAAATGTTGCGCCTTTTGCTTTGGCGCCTCTTTTTGATTATAAAATGTAATTATTATGTCAACCACAATGCACAAAAATGTTTATACACATAAATCTGGCAATGGGCACTCATATTTACATACCATAATAATATCTAGAGTGTACATTTGCATTTATCCACATACATTTAGTATATATATACATATAACTGCATATGAAGGCTGCTTTTGTTATACTTATTATTCCATATGCCATACCATAATAATATTTAAGCACAATGACAACATTACACAATGCCAAATGTACATTAATCACAGTCTCTTGTTTAAAGTTCAAATTGTGGCAATGTGTTGAACAATTTTGATAAACAATTTAGTTCTTTTTGCTTGAGTTCATATTATTTATGATAAAATGTGTATTGTGCATCAAATCGAAAGGGTATTTGGGAGCCTTAAAAAATATATAAATATATACAATTTTAATTTGGATAAGGCACAAGGATAGTTTGTCTGTTTGTTTAGTCTTTCATTTTTGTAATAACTTTTATAAAACTATTATAGCTTCACCTGGAATAATAGATATATATTTTATTTAAAGAACATTACCACAATTACTACTTTAAGTTTCTCTTGAGTAGCAATAATTAATAATAATAGAACAATAACTAATAAAATAATTTTTCCAATTTTTTGTTTTTTTTTTAAGTTTAATTTTAAAAGAGTATTTGCTATTTTTATTTTATATTTTTATAGAAATCAATGGAAATCAAACTTGAGCACTCGTAATTTAGGGCCTAGCGTTTATCCTGACAAATTTAGCACAAAAATTTATCAACAGCAAATCAAGTTTATTCTTTTCAATCTGGAATAGCTTAAAAATTATATACTCCTTTTACACTAGTTTACAAATATTATTTTTATTTTTTTATTTATTTCTCATCTTCAAATATGACTGCAAAAGTGATGAACAATCAATTTTTACTAATTGTTGAATAGCTTTTACCTTTACTGTCCAATTGAGACAAATTTACACTTATAATATTCCTAAAAGAATTAACTAATATATAAAAATTAAAAAACTTTTTAAACGAATTTTTTAAATTTTTAAAAGAGCAAAGAGTAAAAATTCATAGATTTTTTCCAACTTTGAGGGCATATAGTTCCGTTAATTCTTATTCGACCCGAAAAAAGAGAACACCATTAGACAGAAAATACAATTTATTTATTAATCTTTTTTAAAGATCAAATGGTATCTGATGTAAATATGAATATATAAGTGTAAATACTATAAAAAAAACTAGCTTTTTGCTGTTTTCTGGAAAACCATTAAAAAAAAAAAAAAAAAAAAAAATTATTAAATTTTCGATGTATTTTGGGAAGCTGATTTAAAAATCAAATTTTTGAAATCAGCGTCTCAAAATGCAACAAAACTCAAGCCATCTATTTTTTTTTTTTTTGTAATAGTTTTCCAGTTTAAAATCTTTCTTACGTTTAATCTATTTCACCTGCTGCTTTATTTTGAAATTAGAAATTATTTTATTTTTTATAATTTCATTATTTATTTTATTTTTTATTCAAAGATTTGAAGCTGAATTAAGCTGTTATCTTGACGAAACTTGATGTTAAATTAATATTAATTTGACTAATGTCAAACCGGGCGGCTGGTTAAACTATATAAATTAGCTTTTATAGAATAATTGGTAGACTATTTTTGTATTATAAAATATATAGATGGGCTCACATTTTCTGCTAGAACAAATATAAATTTTATTTCATATTAAAAGCCCGTTTAAAATTAAATAGAATAATTTTAATAAAACTACCCCACTTTCTCTAGGCTATGTCATATTTTGCTTAAAAACAAATTACCCTAAAATCATATTAAATTAAATTGTTTGCCAGAATATATAACAAAATCATTTTTTGCAGTAAATTCCTGTCTATGAATATAGCCTGTCAATAGTTGCATAATAGAACTACTCTATATAATTAATATACTATATAAAATAGATTCAATTTAATTTAATATAAAAAAAAGCAACTTTTGTATCTTAATAATTTGATGTCATATTTATATGCAGACCATTTGCCCTCAAAATGAAGCCAATTTGTTGTTTTTTGTATGTTGCTGATGCTGATGCTGCTGTTGCTTGATTTTTCCTCTTTTTGGGCCTGTTTTATTTACCAGAAAAAAACCCCACAGAGCCAAATGGTTGTGGACAGATGCAGATGCTGGGACGTATACGCGATATGCCAGACAATGCAGCAATTGTGCACAGTGGGTGGTCGAGAGGGGGGGCACAGTCAGAGGAGAGGAGAGGAGAGGGCCAACAAGCATGACGAGTGGTAAGTGGTAAGTGAAAGTGGGCCAACTCTCGACTCTGATTGTTTGTAAGTGGCTTATATGTATATTCTGAACAAACAAACAAACAAACAGACAAACAAACAATTTCAGTTCAGCACATGGGCTTATAAAGTCCTTATAAATGTGTAAAATATACAAATTTCTGTATTGTTATATATCCCCTTTTTATTTTATTGCAATATTAAGTTAAGTAATTGCAATTAAGACGCAAAGCGTTTGAGCAAAGGCGCAACATTTACTAAAAATTATAGACAAAGAAAAAATATTTAAATAAATTTTTTAGTTTACTTATCAAGCTAGAACTAGCTTTAAGTATTTTTTTAAGCTTAATCTAGATAAAAAAAAATAATGATTTTTATATATCAGTTCATTTGTTAGAAATCTTTAATATGAATTTTATTGCTTAGACTAAAAGTTTTGCAAATGTTGATAACTACAAATTATTAAGCATACATTTTATTTAATTTAAAAATACTAAAGGTACGTATTTAATAGCGGAATTTCAATATTGTTTTAATTATTATTAAGGTTCTTAATTGTTCTACTCCAAAACAAGGCCTGAAGCTAATTAATTGTATAGAAATATTTGAAGCTGAGCCCGAACCCAAATATTTATTTATAAAAATAATTTTTCTTTCAAAAAATTGGACGACATTTTGCAATATAAAAAATTAAATATGATTATTAACTTTAGAGGAGTTTAAAGGATTTTATTAAATATTTAAAATTTGCCTTTATTTTGTTAATTTAAAATTTAAAATAAGATCATACAAGGATAATTATTGAGAATTAATTGTAGACAAACAGTTGAACTTGAGTCCGAACCCAAATATTTATTTATTTAAATAATTTTTTATTACGAAAAGTTGGACAACTTTTTGGATTATAAAAAATTTAAAATGTTTATTGACTTTAAAGGACTTTGAATGAATTTTATGGAACATTTAGTTGCCTTTATATTGTAAATTTAAAATTTGACAACATCAGCATAACTTTGATCAAACATTTCTGAAACAAAATAAGTTGTAAATCCCTTAAACATATTTTCTAAATTATCTATCTATAACTGGCATTTGAAATATTTATATTAACTTTTACTTTATTATATATTTATTTATTTATTCAAATTTTAAAGCACTTATAAGCCTAAGATATATTCCCGTCAATTGAAAATTAATATAAATATAAACAACAATAATATTTCCCATACTAAACCCTTGCTTAAAATACAACAAAATAACATTATTTATATCCCCAAAAAAACAGCTAAGAATATGTTATATGAATAATTAACACCCATATTGATTAAAAATTAAATCAACAACTATTATCATTAATCTAGCGCACATACATAGGTATTATTATAATTAGTACATACATATTAATAAGTCAATAATTGTTTTAATACTTTATATCGCTATATTAATTATAATAATACGTTTACAGGTTACACTAAACACTAAATTGTGTATTTCTCTTTATATTAAATGCATATTGTGATTTAATGTACATGGGGGAGGGGTGGGGTTGTTTTAGTTTATTACTTAAACTACGTATGGAAGTTGGGATTACTAGTAAAATGCATGTTTTTATCTAGTTATTAACATAAAACAAAATATAAAAAAGTTCATAAAAATAATTATAAATATTTTTTCATTAATGCACTGCACAACTGAAAGTGAAAGTTTCGGCCCCAAAAAAGAACTCGACAACCCTTTTTTTAGGGGCGGCTAATGGAGCGCATTAGTAATTTTTTGTTGAAGCTGCGAAAACTTTTGCAATATAACAAAACTTTAACTATGATTTTCTTGTCACGTTTATAAATGTTTATATTAAATCTTTTTGCAGTTGAAACAAAAATGTAATAAATATCATTATTATTTATATGTTTTTTTTTGTTTTTTAAGCAGATGAATGTTGATGAATGGGCAAATGCAACGTAATATTGCAAATGTGTCGCCAACTCAGCCATAATTCCATGCTCAAGCTGATGAGCTATCTCTCTAGCTATCTCTCTCTCTTTAGTTATATATCTCCATCTCTTTTTAAGCTGTGAAGATTTTCGATTTATCATCGTTTGCAGTGCAAGCTGTCGGCATGGCATTAAAGTATTGTTGGCAAAATGCTATTCAAAACAAACAAAAAAATAGAAAAAAAACCAGAAATGCAATGGGCCAATGGGAATGCCATAAACGGCAGCCAATTCGATGCGGATGCGAATGCGAATGCATTGCCCAATGCCAATTCAATTTATCTACCAGCCTTTTGGCTCTCACTCTATAACTATCTATATAGTATAAATGTGGGTGTCTATGGCGCCTTTTGCATTGAATTTATAGCCAGCAATTTTTCGCATATTTTTCAATGCATCTCCAAATGGTGCCAACTTGAATTTACTGGCCCAAGCCGTGGCCCAGGCCCAGACACAGGCTCAGGCAAAAGTTCTACGTACACATATGGACGGAGAGTATTTTTTTTTTTTTAATATTTATCTGAAGCTGCTTCAGGAACTGGCCAAGTATGTGGCAGTCTCAGCTTTTGTTACTGGGATTTGTCTGTACTTGTTTACACTTTTAGTTTCTTTATTTTTTTCAGCCCATTGCAGAAAGTTTTATTTATTATAATTTAGTTACTAAATGTGTAAGGCATTGAAGAAGAAGTCTACTAGAGAAAGTGCTTTAAAATACTTGGTCTGAGCGGTGAAGAGAGCTTCAATCGATAAGCGAAAAATGCATATTTATATATTTATCGATAACAATAATATTTTATATGCACCTCCAGTTCAATAATATGGTTGTGTTTGGAATACAAGCAAAAGAATATTGAAATCTTTATTCGATTGGCGAAAAAAACATATTTACATATTTATCGATAGCAATAATATTGTAATTACAATTCCAGTTACAACAAATATCGAATTATTTTGATATAATTAAATCGATAGGCGAAAAAGTATTATTTTTATCCTAACAATAATATTTTATTTACAACATATTGTTTTGTTTGAAAACGGAATATTTGTATCTTTAATCGATAAACGAAAGATTAATATTTAAATAAATTCCGATAACAATTCCAGTTACAACATTGTTGCGTTTGAAATACAATAATCGTAATATTTTGATACAATTAAATCGATTGGCGAAAATTGAATCTGTTCATTCTTTTCGAAAACAATAATAATCAATAACAATACTCGATAAACGAAAAATGCATATTTACAATAGTTTTATAATAGTTTTATAACATTAAATCGATAAGCGAAAAATGCAAATCTAATTATTTTCGATAACAATAATATTTTATATACAATTCTAGTTGCAACACATAGTTGTTTGGAATAAAATAATCGGAATATTTGAGTATAATTTAATCGATATGTGAAAAATTCATAATTGCATTATTTTCGATAACAATTAATTTTTATTTACATTTTTAGTTACAACATATTGTTGTGATTGAGAGAAAATAGTCGGAATATTTTTAAATAATTTTATATTTATTTTTTTAAATTGTCGATTTGACAGTTATGATTAATAGAGAATTTATTCATGGCTTAAAAAAAGTGTATAAATATTCGCCACGCTCACATAATGCAATTTTTTTACTATCTGCTTAATTAATTTTTGTGCTTTTTGTGCTTTTTCTAGTTTTTATTATTATTTTTTGTTTTTGTCGAATTTTAATTGATTTACGTAAACAATTGATAGATGGCCTGCAAAAACAGACGCAGGTGCAAATAATGGCCGACGTTCAATAAATAATACAAAATAAATACATTTATAAAAAAATATTTATCAAATATATATATAAAAATGCTGTTAAAAAAATGCAAAAACAAAAATGTTGTTTATGCTGCTCTTGTGCAGTTTTTCGCATTTTGTTGTTTTACTATATTTTTGGAATTTTTACAATCGAATTGTTATAAATATTTTTTTTTTTTGGGGAGCTGCTAATTCTACATTTGCGTGCAACATTGACAGCGTTTATTTTTGATTTAATTTTCAAGCGCTAAAAAATGCAAAATATTTTTAATTTTTGGTGTTTTGTTGATTTGTACCATTTAAGCCATAAATTTATAAACAAAAAAAAAAAGAAATTGTTTAGTTTGCTTGATTAATTTGGTTACCTCAAGGTCAAAACGGTTGATACAGCGTGGTACATTTGATTTTGTCGGGGTTGTTGGCTGATTTTAACGATTGTTATAAATATTTTAAATGTATTTAGATCAGTTAAATAAAAAAAAAAAACAATTGAATGTATTTAACGAAATGTTATAAGATGTTGTAGAAAGAAGTGTTGAAAAAACATTAGTATAAACTTACTTAAAGTTTATTTAAACTAGAAAAAGAATGCTTAAAGTTAACTTAAGTTAAAGGTGGGATTTCGGGAATTTAAAGGCTTGTTGCAACATTTTTGTCTGATTAAATTAAATAACATAAATTAAATTTTGTTTTCGGCAGAAATGTGTTGCATAAAAACGCAAAATTATTTGAAAAATGTTTTATTTTTTCCACCATTTTTTTTTAGCTTTTTAATGGCATATTTGCGCGGCTTTTAGTTATATTAAAGTGGGGCGGGTTTAGAGGGTTGTGTGTGTATAGAACTTGCCGCGCTTCATTTGAATTTATATATAGTATATATAGTATATACTCTATATATATTTTGTATCTATGCAGTTGAAACATTTTTCGACTATTTTCAGCGCTTTTGCAGCTATTTTTTTTCAGCTGCGGTTCCAGTGCAACTGCATAAAATGGGAGTTTTTATTTTTGTGTTTTGGATTTTGGCTTAATAGTGAAGGACTTAATACACATAAATACATAAATACATAAATGTGGTTGTATATTTTGGATGGTTATTTGGTTTTGGCTATTTGGTTGGCTATTTGGTTGGTTGGTTGTTTGGATTTAATAAAATGTATAAATAAATAAAAAACTCACCTGTCTGCTTGTGTTGCTGAACCAGAACCCGCCGGCTTTAGGCTCTTAAATGCTTTCAGCCACTTTGTTTTCATCGATGGCGCTGTGGCAGCGGAAAATTTGCGTTCGTTTCGCGGCGAAGTTGGTTCAACTTTGCTAACGAATAACTCCTTCTGCAAAATATATATAATTAAAGGTAAAAAGTTAGCGTGAAAGTGCTACACAAATGGGTATGCAATTAGTGATATGGTAATGCATTTAAATGTCTCAAGTTGCAGGCTTTGATTACAGTCATTAGGGCAACGTATGTGTATATATTTACAGAGAAATATTCACAGCACACACACATACACACCATTTAAAGTTAGACACACTCACAAAATAGGCTCAGAAATATATAAAACAGAGTTGAAAATTTTAATTCAATTTATTGAACTAGTTCAGTTGTTCAGTTGTTGGTTATTTTTCTTCCGGTTTAATTATGAGATATATTTCTGTAATTTATTGCGAATCGAATAAAAAAATATGCATCGATTAATTGAGTTGCAGCAATTAAAAATTAATTTCATTTCCGTAACAAAGCCCGGCAAACGGCAATAAATTTATTTCCAATTAATTTGCGGCAGGCATTAAATTTGGATTTAATGTTAAATAAAAACCGCCTAAAGCTGAATTTAAAGATGCAGATAAATATATGAATATATATACAGTTGTAAATATATATATATATATATAGAAATAGAGGCTGGCATAAGACAAGAGACATGGCAAAGATAAGAAACTCGAGCCTGACGTTGAGGACCAGCATCAACAGCAGCAGGACATTTAAGTGTTTGTCAGTGTGTGTGTGTGTGTGTGTGTGTTGGTATCACCTCCCACCCCACCCGTAATGGACATGTGCCTGTCATGTTGCCTTTGTCATTGTCGTGGTGGGCGTGTCCTGTGCCATAAATTTATGCATGCAGTGCATAAAATTCAAATTAAAGGAGCCGCCGCGCATCCTGCCAGGGACAAGTACACGTTTTGACACTTTACAACACTAGTGGGCTAGCCTCCTGTCGCCATGTAACTAGTATCCCAGAGTTTTCCCGACTGCCCCAAGTCCCCAGTTACCACTTGAGTTGTGACTTCTAGTTTAAAGGAATCACTTTAGTAGTTCAATTTAATGAAAGGACATTCAATTGTTGCCTAAAGAACTAGTCAGGCATTAAGTTCGTTATTTGGTTCGCTTATTGTTCGAAAGTTTGTTCTCAGATTTTGAAAAATAAAGAATAAATTAGCAGTATATGATAAAATATATGATATGGTCGCAATTTTATCGATCAATCCTATGGGAGCTATAAGATATAATGGTTGGAATATGGTGATATTTGTTCATACTAGCTAGATTATAAAAACATGTCGAAATAAGGTCCTGAAAATCTTACAAGTTTCAAAACAGAAATAATTTTTTTCTTTTTTCATTTTCTTTCATTTTCTCCCGAAAATCTAAAAAATTGCTGTCAAAATACGATTTTTTCATTATTTTTAGCTCAAAACATCTGCTGGACTTCAATTTAAAGGTCTGTATGTTCATAAAAGTTAAACCTTGCAAAATATTGAAAACTTTGCTTAAATGGATTTTTTCGAAAAAGCCAATAACCACAGAGTTGTACATCAATACAAAATACGTAACCTTTAAGAAAAATTATTTTTAAATTATTTTATTTACAATCTTTTTATAATTATTTTATTTATTATTTCTATTTTTTTATTATTTTATTTACATTCTGTTTATAGTAAAAAAATTGCCATTTATTCAAAAATTAAAAAAAATAATAATAATAATAATGTGAATGGATTTTTGAGACCCAAAATAGGGTATATAACCGATTATTTCGGACATGCCTTTCTTTAAAAAAAAGACTGGAATATTTCCAATAAATTTGCAAAAATGGGTTTCTAGAAAAAGCCAACAACAGCACATATGTAATTCTGTTAAATATGATCGCTATAAAGTTCCTAACCTCTAGAAAAATTTTTTTTAATAATTTCATTAACGGACTATTTATAGAGTTATAAAAATGGTCACATAATCAAAAATCTTTTGAAAAAAAATAATAATAATGTAGTTTGATTTTTTTAGCCCGAAATATGGAGGGTAAAGCCGCAAATTCTGGGCATGTGTTTGTTTAAAAAAATATTAGAAAGTTATGAAATTTACAAAAAAGAAAATAAGGAACAACAGTAAAATTTACAAAAAAAGAAAAATAGAAACAACAGAAAAAAAATGCTTTTAATGTACAGAAACACTTTTATTCCAAACAAAATTTTTTTTTCTGCAGTTTCTAATTTTTTTTTTTTGTAAATTTTTCTGTTGTTTCTTTTTATCTTTTTTGTAAATTTTATATTTCTAACTGGTAAAAAAAAAAAAAAAAAAAAAAAAAAAAAAAAAAAAAAAAAAAAAAAAAAAAAAAAAAAAAAAAAAAAAAAAAAAAAAAAAAAAAAAAAAAAAAAAAAAAAGAGCGCAGTATAAAGAATTTTATTCTTAATTATTTTTATTGGAAGGCTGCATAAGGCTATATATATATAATAACTCCCCTTCTGATTCTCATTTTTCCCATCATTAAATTTTCTGGTTCAACCACAGTATATGGAAGCTTTAATATTCTCATTTAATCCACAGTGAATACCTTTATTTTAAAGCTCAGTATTAATCTTATTTAGTACTAAAAATATCAACATAATTCTCAATTATTTCAGTAAATTTTGTCTTCAAACAATCTTGATTTCAATATAAAAAATTTAAATTTATAAGGATATACAACAATAAAAATATTTCCATTCAAAAGTGGTTATTTAAAAAATATATTAAAAAGTTAATAATAAAAAAAGACAACATATTGTTGTGCTTGATACACAATAATTGAAATATTTTATTATAATTTTATATTATTTTTTATTTAATTTTTATTTAATAAATATATAAATAAATTTAATAATTAAAAAAGAATTAAAATAATTGAATAATATTTTTGACCAACTAAATTAAAATGTAGCTATTTTCAGTACTTTAAAATAATCACTCTATTTTTTTTTAAATTTAAAAATCTTTTATTAATTTTAATATTAAATATATAATATTTCCCACAAAAAATTATCATAATATTTTTGAAAAAAGCTTATAAATTATTTGTTTTTTTTATTGTGAATATTCCAAAAATTTAAAATGTTCGAATTGTGATCGAAATGCAAAAACAGCCCCTATAGGATTTTATTTAAATATTGCCTTCAGCAAAAGCTTATATAAGTAAATGATTTTATTGATATAAAAAGCATTAAATTTTCATTATGAGTTTTTTTTATATATATATATTTTAAATAATATTTTGTGGTATAAATTATTTTACCAAAACTGTGTTTTTAAGTAGAAAGGGCTAACTTGCCTGTAATCTTTATGGACACTATCTTATTACCATACTTAGAAATCCTCATTAACATTTAAGTGAATAAAATTAAATTGAATTGAATTTTTATTTTTTTTTTTATCAAAAAATTAAACACATATTTGAGACTTTAATTTTAGTTTATTTTGCCAGATGGTAAAGAGTTTTTAATAACTGAGTCAAAAGCAGCAAATTTTAGAAGACAAATATAAGATATATAAGATATAAGTTCTATACAAAATCAGCTCGAATTAAAGTAGTTTATATATCAGCGCCCGAAAATACATTAAAAAAAAGTATATGAGAGCCCAGCTCCCTCGATTAAAATATAATTTGTAAACTAGTGTTATATATCAGCCATATAAAATAAGCTGAAGTTTTCAAATATATTCCAAAATAATAAAAAAAATATTTTGTTTTTTAAAAAATTTATTTTAAAGTAAATTTTTCAAAATTATCTAGTTAAACAATTATTTATTTACGATAGTTCTTTAAGCTCTACCAAATTGTTCAATTGAACTTTTGCGTATGAGCAATTTGGCACAACACTAATCTTAACACACGCACACCCCCACACACACACCCCCACAGCCACTCCCACACTCACACACAGACAGACACTTGGTATATAAGTTAACAGTGTCAGAAACACAACTCGTTATGGCATAATTACATGCATACTTGTTTCATAGAATGTATTATAGTACATAGAATATATACTGGAGCAAATGTTAAATATTTAACTAGCATTCTGATATATTCAGATAGTTTGACAGGCGCTCTAACAAGTCCACAGTCATGTTGCTGTGCGTGTTGTGGTAAATAAAGCTATTTTAATTAATAATCAACACTTTACAAAATACCACACAAAATGTAATTATGCCACACACACAAACAGACATACAGACAGATAGATAGATATATATATATAGTACTTTGTGACTATAATTAAAACCACGTGTGACATTTGGTCACAGTTTAGTTAGCCTACAAATTGTTGTTGCCTAAAATACTTGTTATAATCACAGTATAGAGCTTAAGTGGCCCTCGCAATAAATGCATTAAATTCCCCCATTCTGTGGTTCTTTTAATGGAATATGCTATTTCAATTAAATGCATATGACAGTGTCAAAAGTGTTGGGGCTAAAATTTGCACTGACACCAATCAAATTAGAAACAATGCAGTGATTTTTTGACAAAAATAAGTGTGAGAAAATTCGAAATTTAATAGCATAAAATGAAGCTCTTCAACTACAATATACAAACAAACTATGAGTCTAGCTTTGAAAGCACATAAAAGCTTTAAGGCCACTTAAGTGGCATTAAATTGAGTGCATTTCAAGCTTTAAGCCTAATTGACAGGCAATAGCTTAGCCATCAATCTTGTTTTAACTTGTTTTATTTATGTATTGAGTAAAAATTGATTGTCCTGATGGATTTTAAGTCGTTTCTTATAAATTGTGTATGCTTATATTTTTTTTTGATTTTATTACTTAAAAATTTGTGGTTATTTAAAATGTTTTTAATGTAGGAATATTGGGTTTATTTATTAAAAAATATTATTTGCACTTGATTTTAAAAAACAACATTAATTAAATTATTTTATTGTAAGAAATTTTTTAAGAAAAAAATAAATTTATTTAAGGAAGCCTTTTTGCCTTATATACTAACTGCAAAAGCCAATTGAGAATTACAGGCGCACATGTGAGATTTGCAAAAATTTGCGCCTATATGTATGCAACGTATTTTGAATATGCGCTCAGTAAGCTATAATAATTTCTTATTAAGGTTTTTTATATAATTATTGTATGATTTATTATTAGTCAGACAGGAAACCCAAGCTTTATTCATTACGTATGTATCCAAAAAAATTATTCAGTATGTAGCATATATATATTATAAAGTTTAAACTTTAAACTAATGTTTTCTATTAGTAAAACTTTTTTTTTTTTTTTTTTTTTAATAAGAAATAATTGAGAACAAAATACATTAGACTAGCGCTACCGGCGTGCGTTGCTACGCTCACGCTTCCGCAGAGATTTTCACACAATTTTCATACGCATATTACGCCAATTTTCTGATACATATTTGATTAAACTTTTTCAGATTTCCAACCTATGATTTAAAAGGAAGCTACAGTAAAAATTTTAGATTTATAGCTTCTATCTATTCCTCTGCTCGTGAGGCGCCAATCAGTCAGTCGGTCAGGTTTAACCGTTTTATGTATATTTTATACGTATTAAGTATCGATTTATCTTTAATTGGAACGTAATATTTTCCTCAGTTCAGCATTATAAAAGATAAAATATTTGTTGTAAGCTTTCATATTCGATGCTTCCTGAAATATGCTTCCATATCTGTATATATATGCCTTAATATCTCTGGAATTTATTCTCCGACTCACAAATAAAACAACTTCGATAATAATATTATTTTTTTTCCGGAAAACACGAACTACATTATTGCAAGCACACTCATATATCTTTCAACTAAGACTTCAATTACTTTTTTTGATATTCTACAAATAGATAATCAATAGTTTTCAGCATTGAAAGTTGGAATGGCTGACGTGCAAAAAAGTTGAAAAAGATATTGACTTCAGTGCTCAACTTACGGACAGGCAGATAGACAGACAGACAGGCCTCAGATAATTGTGCAACCTTGCAACCTTGCCACAATATTCAGCACTCTTTGGAATTGCAACATTTATAATGCAACGTGGAGGCGCGTGCAGCATTTTGTTGTTGTTGTTGTCTTTCGGCTTTTGATGTGAGTTGCGAATACTATTTTCGACATGTTATTTTGTATTTTTTTTTTTTTTGTGAACTGACAGGCATGACATTGGATTGGCATGAGGGCGTGAGCCTGTCCTCGTGCCTGACAGCAGGATATTAAGGTTGTCATGTGTCCTTATATGATTGAAAAAGGAGCGAAGTGAAGAGTAGCAGTATTGCAAGCAATGCACGCAACTATAAAATGCCATTTTATTGCCAAACGCGAATCGAATAAAAAAATATGCATCGATTAATTGAGTTGCAGCAATTAAAAATTAATTTCATTTCCGTAACAAAGCCCGGCAAACGGCAATAAATTTATTTCCAATTAATTTGCGGCAGGCATTAAATTTGGATTAAATTCATATTGAAAATTGTAAATAAAACAGCCTAAAGCTGAATTTAAAGATGCAGATAAATATATGAATATATATACAGTTGTAAATATATATATATATATATAGAAATAGAGGCTGGCATAAGACAAGAGACATGGCAAAGATAAGAAACTCGAGCCTGACGTTGAGGACCAGCATCAACAGCAGCAGGACATTTAAGTGTGTCGGTGTATGTGTGTGTGTGTGTGTTGGTATCACCTCCCACCCCACCCGTAATGGACATGTGCCTGTCATGTTGCCTTTGTCATTGTCGTGGTGGGCGTGTCCTGTGCCATAAATTTATGCATGCAGTGCATAAAATTCAAATTAAAGGAGCCGCCGCGCATCCTGCCAGGGACAAGTACACGTTTTGACACTTTACAACACTAGTGGGCTAGCCTCCTGTCGCCATGTAACTAGTATCCCAGAGTTTTCCCGACTGCCCCAAGTCCCCAGTTACCACTTGAGTTGTGAATTCTAGTTTAAAGGAATCACTTTAGTAGTTCAATTTAAGGACAAAAAAAACATTAAATTGTTGCCGAATGAACTAGTCAGATATTACGTTCGTTCTTTTGTTCGTTTATTGTTGAATCGTTGGTTCACAGATTGAAGAAATAAATAATAAATTAGCAGTATATGATAAAATATATGTTATGACTGCAGGTCGCATTTTTACGCATTGATCCTATGTGGGTTATAATATATAATGGTTCGAATTTGTTGAAATTTGTTCAGACTGTCTTGATCAGAAAAACATGTCGGGCTAAAGTCTTGAAAAACATATATTCAAATCTTTTTTTCTGGATTCTTCCATTTACACCCGAAAATCTAAAAAATTGCTGCTAAAATACGATTTATTTCATTATTTTAGCTCAAAACATCTGCAGGACTTCAATTTAAAGGTCTAGTGTGTTCACAAAAGTTGAACTTTGGAAAATATTGAATAACTTTGCTCAAATAGGTTTTTTTGAAAAACCCAACCATAACAGAGTTATAGATCGATAAAAATTCATAACATAAAAAAAAAAATTATTTATTTTTTTTTTATTTTATTTACAATCTATTTATAGTAAAAAACTTGCCATATAATCAAAAATGTAAAAAAAAATTAACAATGAGATTCAATTTTTGCGACCCGAAAAAGGGTATAAAGCCGATTATTTCCGACTTGCCTTTCTTTAAAAAAAAACTGGAATATTTGCAATAAATTTGCAAATATGGGTTTCTACAAAAATCCAACAACAACACATATGTAATTCTGTTAAATATAATCAGTAAAAAATGCATAGCCTCCAGAAAATTTTTTTTAAGAATTTAATTTATGAATTATTTGTAGAAATCAAAAAATTGCCATATAATCAAAAATCTTTTATGAAAAAAATTAATAATGTAGTTTGATTTTTAAGGCCCAAAATACCTAAGAGAAAGCCGCAAATTCTGGGCATGTGTTTCATTAAAAAAAAAACAACAGAAAATTTTACAAAAAAAAGAAAACAGAAAAAAATAATATAAAATTATGAAATTTACAAAAAAGAAACAACAGAAAAATTTACAAAATAGAAAAGACAGAAAAAAAAATGTTTTTGGTAAAAAAACACTTCTATTTTTTTTCTAATTTTTTTCTGTTGTTTTTTTTATTTTTACTTTTTTTGTAAACTACATAATTCTATTCTTTTTTTCTCGCACGTACAATGTAGTCAAGTGCATTTTATTATTGTAAACATATTAGATTTCTAGCTACGCTTTCAAAACGGCCTGATATAATTTGATAAAAAAGAAAAGTTCAGTTATTCTGAATTTTTTCTGATCAACTCTGGCATTTTGTGTCTCATTTTTGCAGTTCAAGTTGCGACTTGGCCAGCTTCACATTCTGGCAACTGTAACCCGCAGCAGTTGCTGCTTTGGCTGCTTTATCGCTCGGGTGCTGTCAGGTCCAACTAGCTGGCAAAAAGGGAACCGACAGGACGCGATGTGGGACCCGATGAGGGAACCCGATGTGGGCGTCGTCATCTCTGCAATCAGTGGCCATGTGTCCTAAGGGTCGTCGTTGATTTTAAGCAGCAGCAGCAGCAGGACAACAGCAGCGGCAGCAGGAACAGGCCAGGACAATAAAAGGAATCAAATGTTACCCTTGTCTTTGGCTCAGTGAGTTTTTGCGTTGCCTTTTGCCAAGGCTTTAAGTGCTTTTGAACTCAACTTCAGTTGCATATAATGCGCTCTAATTGATTTCCTTGCAACTTGGCAGAAAGTGGCTTTCAAGGACCTGCTGACCAAGTACCATCTATAATACTTTTCAAAAGCTGTGTAAACTTTTTAGCTGATTTTTCATTATGACCCAATGCTATCTACCTCCCTCTCTCTGGGGAATTTGGGCAACCCAACAAAAATTTATGGCTGTCACAATTTTTAATTATGTTGCTCTACTCTTTGCATTGCGATATTGAAACCACAAAGGTATCATAAATTGCCAGCAAGCTTAAATACCAAAAAAAAAGAAAAACCAAAAAAATAAAACAAAAATAAAAGCCATAGAATAAAATAAAAGATACAAGAAACATCTTTAGTTTGCCGCAGATTTTATACACTTTGTGGGTTTAATAATATAGTATATAAATTTTATTTTATTATTTTTATTGTTTATTGTATTGTTTAATAAATTTTAAAATGTTTTAATGACGCTTAAAGTTTGATTTTCTTAACACAAATAAAACATATTTTGCAACTGTTTATCTTGGCTTCTATTAACACTGATTGGTCCCGAAATTTTAGTACAATTTATTTATTCTTTTATTTTAATAAAAATTGCAAAAATCTTTTATTTAAAGATATGTTAAAATACGATTTTTTAAGTCGTAAAATATAAACTTATATATCTACAATAAAAATAAAATTTATTTAATTTTGGCTAAATTAAAATAATCATTAAATTATGCTCATTTTAGCTATTTAAAATTTAGCTCAATAAATATTCTTTATTTTTTTATTTGCAAAAAATACAAAATTTTCAACTAACTTATTTTCGATTTTTATTATGCTGCTTAAATCAAAATCATATTTTCTTTTAATTTTATTTAAAATTTATTTTTGTTGAAATTTTTTTAATTTCTTTAATTTTATTTTATTATTTTATTTTTATTTTTATTTTTAATTTTATATTATTAATTTTAATTTTCATTATATTGCTTAAATTAAAATCATATTTTCTTTTAATTTTATTTAAAATTCATTACTTCTAGCAATTTATTTAATTTCTTTAAGTTTATTTAAAATTCATTATTTCTTGCAATTTATATTTAAAAATGATTTGTTAACTCATATTTTAGATTATTATTTCCCCTCCAAAAATCAGAAATTAATCGTTTATTTCTTTTTTTTTATAATATCAAATAAAATATATCAAATAAGACGAATTTTGTACTATTATTCTTTGCTCAAAAAATAAGTGTTATTTCTGGATATTTTTAATAAACTTAAAAATGCATCCTTTGTTTTCAGAATAATTAAAAAAAAAAAAATTAATAAATTGCTAAATTCTAATATCAGAAATATAAAAATAAAATAAATAATTTGATAAATTTTCCTATCCTGCTTGAAATGCAAAGATTAGCCTTATATGCTTCTATTTAATTTTTTGTTTATCTGTCTAACTAATCATAAATTGATAATTTTTTCGACAAAAAAAAAAATAAATTCTCATTCATTAATTATTATTATTTCTTCGACCTTTTCTGTCTTTAGCTTAACGAAGCAATAAAAAAATAAATTATTATTTATTTAATTTTATTATTTTAAATATATATACTGTCTTTATCTAAAAGATGAAAGTATCTTTAATTTCTTCAAGATAACATTTAAACTGAGCGACTCAAAAACAAGTCAATCGCTGATCAAGTATATATATCTTTAGTACTAACAAAAATGTCTCTGTCAATTTCGTTACACATTTGCTGACAATATTGTTCAACTTTCTGAAAAGGGCAACAAGGAAAAAAAAAACCCAAAAAAGTGGCCAACAAAAGGTGGCCAAGAAACGTTGGCCAACAGCTCAAGTTTTTGGCCAACAGAGAGAGCAAAGCAAAATGGCAACTAAAAATTTGCTCATTAAGACCACAACAAAAGACGGCATTATATTGGCCAGGAATTCCAGATGGCCAAGATGAACGAGAGATGAAATAAAAAAACAAAACAAAAGGCAAAATCATCTGCTTCATCTGCTGCCTGCCGAACTGTTGTGGCAATTGTAGGGTTCACTCTGCCCCTCAACCCTCCTCAACAAGCTCAAATTGCAGCACATTGCAAATTGGGTGCTGGCTGCTTGTGGCAAGTATGTATATGTTGCCACACTGTTTTGTAATGAGCTATTCGAGCGCGTGGCATGAATGTGCGCATATTTTATTGCCACTTTGATGAGCAGTCGGCAACATTTTTAACCTATATTTTTCAAATGCCGCCGCCGTTGCCATTTTTGTTGCGCCTTTGTAATTTGCAACGGCAGCAACTTGCAACAGCAAACGGCAACTGCAACTGCTGTTGCATGCACTCAGTCATTAGTGTGCAAATGTGGCAAACGCTTACTTCATGGCTTTTAGAGCACCAACTAATTGCAGCCAGGAGCTGCTGCAACTGCAGCTGCAACAGCAGGGGGAAGGGCAGCCTCATGTGAGTGCCTCGCAAACACGCTTAAGACAATTTAACAAATATGCAACGAGACACGAGAAACTGCCTGAAAATAACTAAGAATACTCTAGTCGAGTGGGTTTTTACTATAACTACTCTGTAGTCAAGTTTGAGACACCCTTTGCACAAGTTTGACAGTTTGTATAAATTTATTGTATAGCAAAGATATTAAATAAAGTGTAAAAAATATTATTTAAAAAAAAGAAACTTAAGTTTGACAGATTTCCTATACTTAGATTAAGTTTATGTGTATTGAAAGTTAAGATTTTTTATACTAAGATTTTTATACATAATATTTTTGGTTAAATTTCTTGCTTTTTACGTTTATTGTATAACAAAGATTTTAACAAAAATGTAATAGAAAATTTTAAAAATAAAATGTCCTGTTTTTCACGTTTATTGTATAACAAAAATATGTAAAAAATTGTATTATAAAAATGAACTCAAATCGGAGAGATTCCCAAACTTAGAAATAAGTTTTCTTGTATTGAGAGCTGTGATATTTTTTCTCAGATTTATACATAAAACATTTTTGAAAAAATTTGCTGTTTTTACGTTTATTGTACAACAAAGATTTCAACAAAAATGTAAAAAAATTTATAAAAAAAAATTAACTCCAATTTAAGACATTCGGAATATTTAGATTTAGTATTAGGATTTGAAATTTTTATTAAAAAAAACCCATATAAATAATATTTACTTATATTTAAATAATATAAATGGTATTTTTTATAACATTTCTTGCTTTTTATGTTCATCTTAATAACCTCTTGAGTAGCTTAAGTTAAAATTTAGGATCAACCTTAAAATAATGTATGCTAATTTTTTAGACATTTTTTGGCTTCCAATTTGTTTAAGAATTTCAAAAGGTAGATTTTTCTGGAATATTTATCTTTTCATTAGTCATTTTGCAAATTTTATTCACCTTAAATTGTTCTGGATCTGCAGTCTAGAATTAAATTGATTTTTTCTGAGAGTTAATGATACTTCGATTTCCTAGTTGAAAGGCTTATAAAAACCAGTAGGCAAGTTTTATTTTTCCTTTTTTTTTTTAGAAAATATACTACTTTGCTATCCACCAATCAATTAAATAGACAGGTTTGCTAATTTTTGCAAACGGAAATTTTCAAATAATAAACAAACAAAAGTAATAAAAAAAAATATATCACAAATAGATAAAAGAGCCGAGATTTTTTACAAGAATACCAAACGCAAAAGTTAAATTAATTTTTAGATTTTAAAACCAAAAAAAAAAAAAATGTTTAGTAAAGTATAAATTTTTCTTAAAGTTCTGTTTTTAAATCACTTTTAACCAGGGACCGAAAATAACATTTATTGGTTGAATTTTAAATTAAAAAGTTCAGATATAGGTATAACATTCTACTTATATCCGAACTTTTTAATTTAAAATTTGACCAATAAATGTTATTTGTGGTTTAATTACACCAAATAGTTTATAATTTCAGAATCCTTGCGAATAACCAAAAAACTTCTATTTCAAAAGTTTTAAGGATTTTCTTGAGTATTGAGGAGAGTTTTTCGCCCTACTATTACTACTCAATTATAGTCTTCCCATAGTTTTTATAGTCACCTAAATTAATATATTTAAACAGTTGAATTTTCAGTCAAAACTAAATCAACTCGACAGTTATTGCCGAACTAGATTTAATTCAATTTATTATAACTTTATAATTTTTCAATATGAGCTATTGCTACACGCGTATATACAATAATATTAAGTTCCCCTTTTCTGGCAATTTTTAATAGTACATACAGGGTGTTACAGGTTGTTACAGGGTTCTGGCTGCTACTGGGGGGCGTTTTGTAGATGCCCAAACAAACATTTCCGTAAATTACACGCATTTGTCAAAACGAAACAATGCGCAAAGTGTTTATTTGTTTTAGTGAGTGCTTTTGAGCGCAAAAATGACTCAACACAAAAAAAGTAAAAGAGCTAGAAAAGCAAAGGGGAGGGGGCTGAGATGGGTGCAGACAGGCAGGCAGGGGGGCGTGATGCAACAGGGAAAATTGTCTGTCTGTGTGTGTTGGGAAAATGTTGCAACTTCTAATGGGTTTGCTTGTTGTTGAGATGATCATTGTTGTAGTAGTTATTGCAGTTGTTGTTGTTGTTGCAGTCATGCGCGAAATGTAGAGCAGCGATTATGCAACCACATGCAATGACAATGCAGCATCGATCCACACACACACACACACACACACACACACATATTCTAACCCACAAGCACACACACAACAACAACAACCACCCAGCGCGCGGCGCACCATGCGGCGTATGCGCAATTTGTAATTTTCATTAACGCCTAAAAGCAGCAATTAGTTTTCCTTATTTTCCCTCCCGCCATTTCCATTTTCTTGCCTTCATTTTCTTTGTGATTTTGCGATTTGTGCCGAGCAGTGCATTATAGAGCGCGTTTTTAGACCACAAATAAAAGCCACATGCTGTCAATGATTTGAATCGCAAATAACATCAAATGAAAGTTGCAATTTAATATTAAAATTTATAGAGAGAGAGAAAGAGTTAAAGCAATGCTATAAATGCTGTAAATAACAATTATTTTGTATATTTTTTTTAATTAAAAAAATCAGTTCCTTGAAACAACTAATTGGTAAAGGAGACTAAACCCAAGAAAACCTTACAGAATATTTTATGCATATTTTTGTTACGCTTTTCTTCAATTAAAATTATATCACTTTTTCACACATAAATCAAAAATATTAAATATAAATAAAATTAAACTCAAAAAATCATTTTTCTTCAATTGAAACTCCAATTACTTCAGTTTTTATTCACAAATAAAATATTGCAATTATTTTTGAGTAATAAAAATTAAAACTCAAAAATAATCGTTTTGTTTATTGCTCGGTATTTTCTGTGGATTTATTCAATAAATATGTATATTAAAATTTTTAACGAGTTATTCACTTCAATTCGAGTATTCTCTCATGAAAAACTTCACACATTTCAATCGCGACACACTTGATTTAAAAATATTATTGTTAAATAAATAAAATAAAAACAAGTGCACAAAAGAATATAAAACAAACGTAAATAATTTTATTGCAGTTAAAAAATATAGCCAGCGTGCGATTTATGCGCTTTTAACGACCCTTTTTGGCTATAAAACTTGGTAAAATAAAAAAAATTAAAAAAATAAAATATATATAATATAGAAATTTAGTTTTTAAGTTTACATTAAAATAACGATAATATAATAAAGAGCTCTGTTAAGCCACACAAATTTTATATGCTGTGGTAATTGCATTTTGAAGATTCTTTTAATTGTTTAATTGCACATTTGAGATAGCATAAATACTAAAATAAAACAACTCGTTGAGGATAAAAGAGAATTCAAGTTACCTGTTCTATTTAGAGCTATTAAAGGTGTGCTTAATTTTTTAAGAACTATTTAAATGTTTAAAGCAAACTTTCAGCAATTATCACAGATGTTAAATAGAAATTTAAAAAAAAATATTACTTAATAAGCTAATGCTAAGCCTTGTTAATGCTTAATGACAATTTTTAAAATTCATTTTAGAACTTATTCCAAATTATTACTTATTAAAAAAAAAAAAATTAATTTTCCGCTAAATTTTGTAAGAAAAATTTTAATGTTTAAAGCAAACTTTTAGCAAATAGCACTGAAGTTAAATATACTTCATAAAAAGGAATTATTTCATAAATGCCAGACCTTGCAAATTCTTAAAAACAATTTATTAAAATTCATTTATTTATTTTATTTTAAAAAATATAAAAAAATAAAATTTGACTGCTTAATTTTTTATAAACGATTTAAATGTTTTAACCAAATTTCTATCAATTATTATTGATGTAAAATAGAATTTAAAATTAGCTATTAATTCATATACGCCAAGCCTTGCAAATTCTTAATAACAATTTATAAAAATTCATTTAAGAACTTCTTTTTCATTTCAATATATAATATTAAATAAAAAAATTTATTTTGTGTGCTTTGAACTATGTTAATAATTGAAAGCAAACTTACAACAAATAACACTGATGTTAAATAGGATTTTATATGAAGTATTACTTTATATATTCCAAGCCTTGTAATACCTTAATACCAATTTTTAAAATTCATTTAAGTTCTTATTTTCAATTATTATTTAAAAAAAAATTAAAAGTTTATGTTTTTTCTTGAATTTTATGTTAAAATAAATAACTAATTTTTTCTTTAATTTTTTAATAATAATAAAACTTAGTTATATTTAATGTTTGGCAATTTTTGCATTTAAATTAAATAAAAGAAGATTTATATTTATGTTCTATCTGTCTCGCTTCCAATTAATTCTTATATATCTGTGCTACACTTGCCGGGATTATAAAAGTTTAATAACAACTCGGGTATCATTGAAATTAAGCAAAAAATCTCGTTAAAAGGTGAAACAGCATGCCTGGCCCACTTTTACTTAAAATCCTAGTTAATATGTAGACTGTAACTGACTTGAACTCACAAAAAAAACAAAAAAAAAAAACAAGAAATTTATGGCCAGCAATTAAAGCTGCAGCAAAGGGGAGCAAAAGCAGGGAGCAGCAGCAGGAGCAGGAACAGAAGCCAGAAACTGGCTACAGAGTACATGTGGATCTGTGAGCCGTATCAGTGGCTCCTGTAAAAATAAGTAGTAGCAAATAGGAGGAGAAGAGACTGAAGAAGATTCAGAGTTGCATGGCAGCCAAGTCTGATAAGTGCGCGTAATCGGCTCACGCTTAACGCCTTACCAGGGCCAAGAGAATATGCCAATCGAGAGGAGACTAGGGAGGGGCTAGAGGTAAAGGGCGGGGCAAATGCCATTGGCAACGGCACCGGCAACAACCGGATACGGATGCGGATGCGTAGCGGCGCCATTTGCATGGCTTGTTGGGGAGCTTTTATTTATTATTTAGTTCCAGCTTTCGTTTCGCGTGTGTTGTGTGGGTGTATGTGTGTTGTGTGTGGGTGTGTGTTATTTTATGGCTGCGTGCCGCAATTTCATGTCATATGAAGCCGCCTTTTATTGTCCATATATAGGACTTTAGCGGGGGGAACGAACTAACTGCCAACGTTGTGCTTAATGCACAGTTATGGCTTTCATTAGGCAGACTCTATGTAATATGTGTGTGGCAGCAACACACACACACACACACACAGCTACAGTTCCCCGGGGCAAGTTGGTTAAACTGCGTGATGTGCTGAGGCTGGCAGAGCCAAAACATGGCTCTAATGAGTCTGTAACTGGTTGCAGCCTGCATCCTGTTGATGCCCACATTTCCAACACTTTTTTTTTTTGGTCACCTGACCACGTTGCCACACGTTGCGGCTTTCAATTTTTTTTTTTTTTGCTTCCTCAGTTTCCAGTTTTTCTTTTTTTCTTCTTCCTCTGTGCAATTTGCATTTGCTGCTCAGTCGCTTACATGCTTGCCTTTTTATTTTTATCGCACATGAGAAGAAAAACAAAAAAGGAAAAAATTAAAAAAAAAAAATGGAGCCAAAGGTGGAATAAAGAAAGTGAGAGCTTGGAACGTTTGTAATATGCTCTGGATAGGTCAAAATATTCTTTCAAGGATTATCGATAGTTTGAGAGCGAATGTTCTATATCAAATAAGTTCAAACGCAATCAAGTCCGAAATAAAAGGTGTTTAAAGAGCTGGAATATTGTGCTCGGTTCAAGAATAAAATTAAAAAAATATTAAATCAAAATAATAAAAAAAATAAAAATATATTTATTATGTTTATCTATTTATTTATTTATTTTTTTTTTTTTGAATATTTAGAACTGCCTCTGTGGGCTCAACCATACAATTTTTATTTTTTTTTATCAATTTTAATAAATATAAACATCCAATTTTAATAAATATAATTTTAATAAATATACTCAGCCTTATAATGCTGCTGGAATTATATCACATCTTCTTTCAAGAGCGCTGGTGATTTATATTAATATTGACAACGAAAGAACCAATTATTGAAGGTTTGATTCAATTCAATATAATTTATATAAAAATATAAAACAAAATTTCTCAATTGAATAAAAAAACAATTCTTAATTAAATTTATAGCGATTTCAGTTGTGTTTTTGGGCGAACGTGGCTTAAATATTGTTGGCCATAATTTTCAGTTAGATTTTTAATAGTCAGATTTTGTAACTTTAAAGAAATATTCCTAAAGAAGTTATCAGCTTTAAAAGAGTCTATATAATTATTTAATTAAATTATTGTATTTTAAAATCAATTCTAAATTACAAAATAATGATATAGACAAAGCAACAAAGACCTACAGGCAGAAAAAACACTCTATATCGATTTATACCTTATTATAGTTAGATATTTTTTGGTTTGTATTATATTTTATATTTTTATAAATTTTAATATATTTAGAAAAACATTTTTTGCTGTAACCCCACACAAATCTAATGTCAATTCAATAATTTTTATTATTTTTGGGGACTCTCCCCATAAAGATGTGGCCAGATATGAAATTCTAATACCAGACAAGTTTAAAATCAAATGTTCGATTGGAAATCTAATGTTATCTGTTGTGAATTTCGAAAAATATTTAGAATGTAGGGTAGGAAAATATTTAATTTTCAATTTTTTTTTTTTTTTACATTTAATTTTATCATTAATTGAAAAGAAAAAGAAAAAAAACATCAAAAAGTGTCTGAATTCCGAAAAAAAATCATAGAAAATGATTATAATTTAATCAATAGAATAAGAAGTATTTGGACAAAAAAAAAAAAATCAAAAACTTTATCTTTCTAAACTAAAAATCAGCATAAAAAACAATTTCGAATTTCAAGCTTAAAAAAGCTAAATCAAATTTCCTAATTTTCTGGCAACAAAAATGGGCGTAGCTGCAATTCTTGTTCATTCAATTTGTCAATAAATTCATCAGCAGTTCATATATCAAATATTTAATCAAAATGTGGCAAATACAAAGGCGTAGCTGAAAACCGTCAAATTTGATTGCCACAGATTTGGTGTAAAATAAAGCTCTATACACACTTTTACAACATTTTAAAACAGAGTATAAAAAAAAGAGAAAAAGAAGTGAAAATAAAAAAGGGCGTGTGTGTGTTAAAAAAAAAAAAAACTCATATGTTGCCCCTCAAGTTTCTACTTGTGTTTTATGGATTTTCTTCTCTTTGCTGCTGCTGCTGCCTGACATTCTACATTCTACATTCTACGTGACTGCCATCAATTTTCAGTGGCATTGCCGCTTCATTTTGCATATACAGGTGAATGGCTGACAGTCACCCAGTGTATGTGTGTGTGTGTGTAAGTGTGTGTGTGTGTGTTTGTGTCCTTGTGCTCTTAACTCGATTTGGAATTGGTTTAAAAGGTAACGTGTGAGCGAAATGCTGATCAGCATACCTCAAATGGTATTGCATTTTGTGAGGCCAACAAATTCTACATTTTGTTTTTTTTAATACCCTTACAAAAGTGTATGATAATTTTGTCTCGCAATGTGTAATGCATTGAAGAAGACGTCTGCGATTCCACAATATATATATATTCTTGGTCAGAACGAAGAGCTGAGTCGATATAGCCATGTTTGTCTGTCTTTCTGTTTCTATGCCTCCTTTTTGGCTTTATCTTTGAGCTATATTGATGAAACTTTTCACAGATAAAGCTTGATAATGTATGTAGTTTGTATGTTAAAATCAGCCCGATCGGAGCACTATATCATATTGCTGCCATAGGAACAATCGAAGATACTTCATTTTCATGAAAAGTTTTTGTAAGAAAAACTTTTTGATTTGTTAAGATATCAAAACCAAACTGAATTTTTTATTGGGTGTTTTTACTAATTGCTTAATAACTACCACATTTACCGACCCATTTGGACAAATGTATGCTCAAAATATTCGTAAAAGAATTATCTAACATAATAAATCTTAAAAAGTATTTAAACGAATTTTTAAATTTTTAAAAGACCAATTAAAATTCAGCAATTTTTCAAAAATGCATAAAAAGTTCACATTTTTCAACTTCGAGGGCTTATAATGGCTTTAATTCTTATTCGATCCGCAAAAACGGCATACCGTTAGAAAGGGAATACAATTATCTGTTGAATTGTGTATTTAAGATCTGATGTAGATATGAACAAATAAGTTGACAGATTGCCAAAAAACTAGCAATTTGCGGTTTTCTCGAAAACCATTCTTTTGAAAAAAAAAAAAATGGTTTGGATTTTTGAAATCAGCGCTCGAAAATACATCAAGAGTAGTCTATGAGAGCCCAGCTCCCATTTTGCTGTAAGCTAGTGTAATGTATATAGTTTTTAGGTCAAAATCAGTCCGATCGGAGCACTATATCATATAGCTATGGAGGAAAAACAGCAGATACTTAATTTTCATGAAAAGTTTTTGTATAAATAACTTTTTTGTATCAAAAGCAAACTTGGCATATCGATGTAGAATTACGATTTGTATAATCTGGTCAAGTTTGAACAAAATCGAACTACTATATCTTATAGCTCCTATAGGAACAATCGGTCGAAAACTGTTCGTATGAAAAGCTCTGTTTATTAAGATATCAAAAGCAGGGTATATAGCTTCGGAGTTCTCGATTTTTTTTAGGTATAAGTTTGAATTTTATCTCGCTTTATTATTATGGCAAGTGTAAATGTGGAAAATTGTGTGTGCGTGTGCGTGTGTGTGTGGGTATTTATTGTCCTATTTGCTGGCTGTCTGTCTGTCTGTCCAATTGTCTGTCTCTCTGGCATTTGTGGTCCAGTTTTGGCAGCACGTTGTTACCTTTTGCTAGCTCAGCAGCTGCAGTGCAAATTGATTTTCAATAGCTGAGTGGTTTTTGATTCAATAAAATGACATACTCGGTTGACTCTCAACGAAGTAGAAGGGCGCACAGTTACGTGCTTTAAGTGTCTATGTGTGTGTGTGTATCTATGTGAGTGTGGCATCTTTTATGGCATTGGAATTTATTTGGGTTTAGCACAAACACACAGCAACTCAATCCAAACGCAACTAATTGAGAATGCTTGTGTGCTATTTATATACACTGTTCAACAAAAAAAGAGAAGAAATAAATAAATAAAACTGTTTTGGCTGGTAATTGATGAGCCTATAAATATATATATGTATATATATTGAAGACTCTCTTCTCGATTGCTTCACTGGTCACTGTGATTAATGGCCAAGTGTTGTGTTTTACGCGCGACAGCTTAAAAGTAATTTATCAAAGCTGCAGTTGCCAGTTTATTTTTGGATTTTATTTTTATTTTTATTTCTTTCTTTTTTTGTGGTCTAATCGAATTTCCAACTAACTGACTGACTGCCTGACTGACTGACTTATCAATCAAGCTGCCTCGCACAGCCCGCATAAGTAGGCAACACATATTTTGAATACTGCAAACTTTAGTGTCCTTTGACAGCAGCTAAGTGACTAAGCCGAAAACGCATGAATTTCTAATTAAAATTGTAGCACAAAGTCACGCACACATAGGTATAAATTGTCATATTTGAGTAGAGTAGATATGAGTTAGTTTATCTGCTTAACAGTGACTGTGACTGTGAAATACTGTGGTAAACAGTGACTTAAAGTGAAGAGTCGCTGTTTTGATTATAGACCCAGTTCTGTTAATAACAGTCCCAGTTTCTATAACAGATAGAGTTCTGTTAATAACAGTCATCGCAACTGTTTTAGCAATGGCAGTTCTGTTATTAAGAGAATAGTTCGAATAACATTCATAGTTCCAAAACCATGTACAGCCCTGATAACAGTCGCCGTTCTGTTATTAGATTTATATTGTAAATGTTAATGTTAACATACAAAAAAGAATGCAAATATGTTGGTTAAATATTCCTTAATTTATTGGTTGATTATCTGTTAGCATTGGCTATCATTATTTAATTTATTTTTATTCTAATATTTATTTTATCTGTAAATGTGAATGTTAACATTAAATACAAAATGTAAATATGTAGTTTGAATAATCCTCAATTTAAATCTCTGTTAGCATTGGCTAATATTAATTTTTTTTATATTTATTTCACAATTTATTTTATTAACTGCATTTATTTTATTTGTTTTTCATTTAATTCATTTTATTTTTTATTAATACAAATATATTTATTGTATATAATGTATTTTATTTTATGTTATATATATTTTGTTAATTTTTTTTGTATTTATTAACTTAATTTATTATATTTATTTCAAATATTTTAAATTCTATTTGTTTTATTTTATTAATTGTATTAATTGTTTTCTATTTATTTTATATATTTTATATATTTAATTTTCGTTTTATTTTTTGTAAATCTTTATTATATTGCAATTTATGATTTATTTAAAACATTTTATTTATGTATTTACTTTATAAGTTAAATTAGTTTATTTATTTTATTCATTATAACAGCTTACATTAACGTTAAGCTGTGTTTAATTTAATTTTAAAACAAACGTATTTTATATACGGAAGCTCTCAGTTTTATGCAAAGGTTTTAATGGTCATTGTTTACTTTATATTTTTTTTTTGTAATTTTTTGGTAATTTTTTTCCTGAAATTTTTAATTTATTAATTAAATTTAATTTATGAAAAAATCTTCAATATTTCAGCTAGTTCTTTTAAAGCTCCTGAGGATCAATGCATTTACTCAAAAAAATCTTCTTAGGGGCTTAAAAAATTTAAAAAAAAAACAATTAATAACAGAAACATTAACAATCAAGTTTAACTACAACTTTATGGTATATAAAAAAAATAAAAATTTATATACGACCCTTTTTATTTATGTAATTTCAATTAAAAAAATTATTTAACATATAAATAAAATGTTTTAAATATATAAAACCCCTTCACAAATGTATATGTATATTTTTGGAATATATTCAGAAATTGTCACTGTAACAATAAAGTCATCTCTAACACACGCACACGGGCTGCTATCTACTTAATTACTTAGTGGGCGAAACAGGCGCATAATATGCATAATTTAAAGTGCATATGTTCCACACGGCAGCGGCAGGCCGCAATCTCCCAACTGATTAAGTCGACAACAGGCCAAACTCTGACAGGAGCCAGGATCAGCCAGGCTCCGGTTGCATGTCCTGGCAGCACCTACTGTTCCTGCTCCTGCTGCTTCTGCTGCTGCTGCTGCTGCTGCTGCTGCTGCCCGCCAGGCATTTAACACGCAAACTTTTATTGCACTGACAAAATGGTTGCTGCGGTTTTTTGCTTCTTTGCTTTGAGCAAATAAATTGTATATAAAACTCGCACATATATATATATGCGGGGTCCTGTGACCAGGGAAATGGAGCGGAAAATATGTGTGTGTATGCCAAAGTGTTATGGCGAGGCTTGAGCTCTATAAACCCCTCTATATATACATATACCCCGCACAACTGCCATTACAATAACAACAATAAAGCGCCTCACACAAAGAGGAAATCAAAATATTTCCGCAACTTAAATTGAAAACTGTCAATTGCTTTTCATGAATGTGCATCCATATAAATGTGTTTATTTGTGTGTGTGTATGAGTGTGTGTGTGTGTGTGTATTAGTGTTGTGCATTGCAGTTCAATCCAAAATGGACTCAGTACAAACGTTCATTCGTCTTCAATCGTTCGTTCATTGGAATTGTTGTAGGTTATCTCTGAATAAACAAATACAGCAATAAATTAATAAGCTAATTGACAAAATATTCCATAAATAAAAAATTGATATAAATTGGAGTATACCAAAAAATGCATAAAGAATAAAAAATATTCTGATTTTTTGAGATTTTCATCAAATTAAAAATCAAATTTAATTTTTTAGAATTAAAAAAAAAAAAAAAAATTGCAGCATTTTGAAATCATGTTAAGAATGCAAAGAATACAGGTAGAGAGTAATTTTTGTATAATTATATTTTCTTTCTCCTAAATTAAATTTAAGTGAATATTTTTTTGACGAAATAAATTCAAAAACTCTTATTTACGGTCCCTAATAAATATTTATAAGCAAAATTACATTACAAAAATTTAATAAAATAAAATAAATATAAAAAAAATATAATAAATATTTATAATAAATAGTTAAAAGCAATATCACATTTTAATAATTTAATAAAATAAAATAAATACAAAAATCATATAATAAATATTTATAAAAATAAATTACATTTTCTAAACTTAACAAAATTATATAAACAAACAAATAATAATTTAAAATAGATACAAGAAAATAAAAAATTATAAAATTATAAAAGAAAAAAAATATCACAAATCAACAAAATATAAAATAAAATAAATAAATTTATAAATTGTTCTGATTTTTTGGTGACCTTAGTTTGGTAATAGAAATAAAATAAAAAAAATAAAATTAAAATTGAAGTAAATCTTAATAATCAAAATAATAATGAATTTAAGTTAATTTGAAAAAAAAAAATGATTAATAAAAAACAAATGTAAATAAAATGTAAATTTTGGTTAATCTTATAAATCATAACTATAAACAATTTATGTTAATATAAAAAAATTCTATGATTTGTACTAACTAGTGTTCTAATATTTTTATATAAATTTATTGCTTTTTTCACTAGCACTTGAATTAATTACATATATAAAATGAAAAAAAAAAAATATTTATATAAAATAGTTCACTTTCGAGTGTCGTTCCTATTACATTTATTTTTTTTTCAACTAATTTTCAATTAATACATTTTATTTGCAGCACATTCCAGCTTATTTAATTTTAATTTTTAATTTAAAATCATTCATAATTAATGCAACCAAACAACTGAAGGACAAATAAAACCAAAAATTTATTTATTCACCAAGTTTCTGAACTTATACCAAAGAAATTCAAGGCAACACTATTGTGTGTTATATTATGTGGGCTTTACCAGTTACAAGGAAAATACATTTTGTGGTTGTACTATATTTGAAAATGGCTTTGGTAAAACTTTCTTTTCATGTTCATGTTACCTGTAGCCTATTGGTAAGGCTGCTGCTGCTATTGCTTGGTATAATAAAAAATCAATTAACTTGGTCATGTTCGTGCCGCAGCTAGCTCATAACTTTAGCAACAAAATCGATGAAGCGGCCAAAAACCAGTTTTGGTTTGAGGTTGAGGTAGAGCCACGAAAACCCCGATAAAGCCCGAAAAACCCCGAAAATCCGGAGAACCCCGAAACACCCCGAAACCTCCAATAAGCCCCGAAAAACCCCGATAATCCGTAGAGCCCCCGAAAACCCGCCAAAAAACCCCTAAAACCCCCCAAAAAAACCCCCCAAAAAACCCCCGAAAACCCCCAATAAATACCCAAATATATACTCGTACCAAAACAAAACATTACCTTCACCCCACGTAGGTTACACAAGGCGCGATAATTGATGTCAAACGCGTTGTGTGCAATGCAATCGTTAATCATATGAGCTCAGGTATGAGCACGAATCGAATACGAACTTAATAGACGTATACACACACACACACACACCCACACACACACACTCGCACACACACACCTTCTGGCACACACATAGGTGTACGTGCATAATTAGCAGGAATGTAGACATCCAAAAAAAAACAAAAATTCAAGGGGCAGGAAAATCAGTTGCTGTCAGGGCAAATGCGCGCTGATTGAGTGCCGCAGATTAACAAATTCAGCTTGGAGGCAACAACAGCAACAACAACAACAACTCTGATGAAAACAGGACTCATAGTCCTGGCAATAGCAACAAAATACACTTGAGGCGAACAATTTAATTCGTTTGGTAAACAGCACACGGCACAGAAACGTGCAACAAAAATGCTTCAATTGCTGGGCGAGACAAACAGACTAACAGACTGCCAGACGGCTGTGGCAAAGAGTCTGAATAAATACTTACTAAGAGATGACAGAGGGTGAGACAGGGGGTGACAGAGAGAGAGAGAGCGAAAGGACACACAGATTCAGGCAGTCGACAGGACATGACTACACAGTGGCAAAGACCACTTCCTGTCAGGGCCTAAGCCACGTTTCACAGCATCGCCCGAGCGCTGTGCCAAGCACTACTACAAGTCAAAATATGACACACAGTTACACAAATACATACACATACACACAGAGAAAAAGTATAGCTACAATTGTAGAAAAGTGCGTTCATAAATTATTTTTTTTTAATTTAATTTTTTAACGCTTTTAATCAGTACCTTATAACTAAAATTATTATTTAACTGCTTAAATAGCCTTTATATTTAAAAATTTTTAATTATATTTTGCTGCAAAAATATAGATTTTAGTTACATCAAAGCAAGGGAAATTTATAAAGCTTATTAATCAAGTTTTTTTTTTATCTCAAATCGTTTTTTGAACGGCATTAATTGTGTTACAATTATAAATTACATTTTAAATTATATTTTGCTGCAAAAACATAGAGTTGAGGTTTGCAAAAATGTTAGTTAAATTTATAAACATTATTAATCAGTTCTTTAAAGCCTATTTAAACAGTTTAAATAGTCTTTAAATTAGAAATTGAATTTTAAAAATTATATTTTGCAGTAAAAGAATTTAATTTTAGTAACAGCAAATTAAGGAACAAGTATTTAACAAATGGAAAAAAATATATATAAATTTATAGCATTAACTTTCCTGTTTTCAGAAATTTATTCCATTGCTGATATTTTTTACACAAAATGGTTCAAAAATCAAGACAATATAATAAATGAAAAGAAATATGCAAATTTATGATATTAATAATAATAAATTTTAAAAATAATATATGCAGCTTAAATAAAATACAATCAGCATATATTTTACATTTAATTCTAAAATACAGTGAACAATTGCTATTCATGTAGTTAAAAAATCTCAGTTAATACAAAAATTTCTTTTAAAAAAAATAAAAGAAATTTTATAAATTTCTATAATTCCATCTTATTTTAGTTAAAGCTCAAGAATAAAGTATTTAAAAAATTTCAACAAATTATGGAAAATAATTATATATTATTCGTTAAAGAAATAAAACTTTTTTATATATGCTAAAAAATATGTGTGTAAATTTTTAAATTACATATTTTTGGCATGATTTTCAATTATTTTCCAATAATTATTGCAGAAATATAAGCAGCATTTTTATCACTTTTTAGGACTTTTTAGGATAGAAGAAAATAATTCCAACAAAGCACGAATATTTCTTTATGAGCAAAAAAATATATATACATTTCTTTTAAAATATTATTTTTATAAGAATTTTAAATTTTTTGCAAAAATTATTGCCGAAGTATTAGCAGAATTTTTACCCTTTTTCTATGACCAAAAAAAACGCATTCTAAAAATTATGGACGAAAATATATTCCGACAAATTACGACTATTTTTTATGAGTAAAGAAATATACATTTTTTTGGAAGAATTTTTTTTGCAAGAATTTTCAATAATTTTGCAATAATTATTGCCGAAATATTAACAGCATTTTTATAACTTTTTCTATGACCAAAACAAGAACCCATTCTACAAATTATGGTTAAAAACGTGGAGCACGAACATTTTTTAATGTGTTAAAAATAAATATCTATATCTTTGTTATTTTGCTGAATTTTGTTGCACAAGTAGCAGAATTTTCCATAACATTTTCTAAGAACGCAAAGACTCTCATTTATTTCTTTCAGTGCACTGCTGGTATAGGTGTCACTTTTGCTAACACGAAACTTTTAATGCCGCTTGCCACTGCGGGTCGCGGCCATAAAAGTATTCATTTGTCATTGTCAGAATGCAGCCTGCGTCTGTACGGTATTCTCTTTATTCTTTTTTTTTTTCTTTTTCTTTTTTTGGCCAAGAATACAAGCTTTAACCGAAAAAACGCTTAAACGCTGCGCAGTTGTTGTAAGAAGCTGTTGCAAAACTGCTGACTGGCAGGCTCTTAGGCTCATTAATATGCAATAGTAGGTAGATTCAGCCGTGGGAGTCCTGGAGTCCTCGAGTCTGCCAGCTGGCAGCCACTGCCACTTTTCCACGTGCCATTGCATCCACATCACATTCAATTATTTAAATTTTCATTAAAATTCTAGCAAGAAAAATAAAAAAAAAAAAAAAAATCCTTCTGAAATTTCATAAAGTGTTAAGGCAAAATATTGTAGCACCCCAAACCTATCCAAAAAAATAAAAAAACGAAAAAAAAGGGCAGCAAGAAATTGCTGAAAACGCAAAGCTATGCGGAATTTATTAAAATACCGAGGTCGAGGCTAAGAAATTGCTTTTGACACAAAAATCAAAATGTATGTGCCAAGTTTTGTGTGTTGAAAATTTAAATACCCTTGAAAAAATATATAAGAAATCAATTTTTGAGAATTGTACAGAATTTTATTCTGATTGAGTTATTTTTCACATAAAATATAATTAATAATAAAATTAATAATAACTATTATTTTTACATTTTATTTTTTTAAATTTAAAAAAAGGTTTTTTTTTGCTTGAAAAATCAAATGTAATTATTATTTTTACTTTTTGTTTTAAATATTTTATGTAAGTTATTTTGCAATTTTAATCTTAAGAATAAAAAAGTGCTAATTTAAATTTTTAATATTTTTATCTAAAATTAAGTTGTTTTGCAATTTTTTTATTTTATTTTGCAATTTTTTTTTTTTACAAATCAAATTTTTTTTTTTTTTTTAAATATTCAATTTTTATTTTAAAAATTATTCTGAAGTTCTTGAAAGCAAATTTAATATATTTTTTTTTATTTGTTTATGATTTTAATACCTTAATTAAGTTCTTGAAAGCAAATTTAATATATTTCTTTTTTTTTATTTGTTTATGATTTTAATACCTTAATTAATAACTTTAATTGCAAAAAAGAGATTTTTTTTTGCTTGAAAATTCAATGCATTTATTTTTTGTACATTTTATTTTAAATTATTTTAATTTAATTTTTAATTTTTTAAATATTTAAGGCACGTTATTTTGCAATTTTTATCTTAAGAATATAAAGTGCTTAACTTGTAATTTTTAATATTTATAATTGTCATTAAGTTATTTTGCCATGTTTTATTAAAAAAATTTAAAATAATTATTTTTATATATATATATATTTTTAAAATATATCCTGTATTTCTTGAAGGCAAATTTAATTTTTTTTTTTATTTGTGTGTGAATGAAAACATTTGATTTCTAATTTTAATATTTTAAATGCAAATTAATAATAATTAATAATAATTTAATAGAAACATTTAATTAAATAAAAAAAAAATCCTATCGCCTCTTTAGCCAATTGCTTCCCTGATAGAACTTACAGAAGTTGCCAAAAGCTTATAAAGATTTAGATTTAAGTGATGAAGTTTTGTTATAAAGATTCTTTGTTAGAATTTTTCATTTTTTGTTTAGGTAAAATTAATCTGAAAGATTGCTTGAAATATAAAAATCAGAGCTATAAAATCAAGAAACAAATTCAGGAAGCAAAATGTAACAAAATTCATCTAAATTAAGTACAATTAAATTTTCAATTCATTTATCATACCAGAAAAATACAAAATGAACTTTTTCTATAGTATAAAAAATGATTAGAATATTTTCAAAAATGCTGCATGAAAAAATACAAAAAAGACCCCGTATTGACCTGAATATCAAAATACTTTCACCCAATATTTTAAAATACCCTACGCCAGTGTTGACATAGAAAAAAAGAAAAGAAAAAGGGATAAATACACTTATGCATATCGAGATGCATATTGAAAAAAATCTGCCACAAAAATTAACATAATACCCTATGCAGGGGCATGAAAATATATAAAAAGAAATGTTTGCCTCGTTATACAATATAAAACCCCCAGTGCAGCTGTTAAATGTTTTTTTTTCTCGTTTCTTGGTCATTTTTGCCACTTCAAATGAGCTGAGCTGACAAAATATTTCAAATTGCATAAATGTATACGATTTTTTATATGCATTTTGTTTTCTTTTCAGCTTTTTGCTTCTTGCTTTTGTCCTGCAGCCGCTGAATATAACACATCATTTGAATTTGATGGGCGTGTTGTTAAAAAATGCGCTCATTCAATATAGCACTCATGGCCATAAGATGAATACACACACACGCACACACACGCACAACACATTCATATAGTATCTAAAGCCATAAAGTGCTCGCGGCAGGCAAAACTTTAACAAACACACAAGAGTGAGGCAAGCACGCTGCGTATACGTAATAACTTATTAGATGCCACAAGATATACGAGAGTTGTTAGTAGAAGAAGAAGAAGCAGAAGAAGAGGAAGAGGAAGAAGTAGCAGTGGGTACTCTGTGCTCTGCCTGGCAGGCGTAATCTTAGTGCCAAGTGCCAATAAGTCAGTTATAAATTTGATATAAAATTAAGCAAGTTGCGGGCTGCGCCAACGACGTCGTCGTCGTCGTCATTGAAAATGCAGGCGTCTACAAATTGCTCGTCCTGGCATGTCCTGGAAAGGACGCAACTGCAGCAGCTAAAAAAAAAAGCAACCAGTTCACATATTGTGCTTGGCATTCAGGCTTTTAGTTATGGGCCAGTCTTGCAGTCTTGTTAGCGTAACGTAGCATCCTCAAAAGGCAGCAAATACTCAGGACCCTCATATATGAATAGAGCACACATAATATATAGTATATAGCATACATACACATATATAGCTGCTGTATATGTTTGTGTGCAAATAAGTCCTTGTCAAACTGTGTCATGTTCATATTTTTGGCATCGTTACGAAATCAGGAGCTGCACATGTCTGGCTGCCCCCCCTCCTCATACTTAGTTTAATAATAGTGAGTAATATTTATTGATTAAAGTTGGTCGGAAAAAAAAACAGAAAAAACCAAAGAACTTTTACATAAAGCTATATATGCGAATAACAGCCATAAATAGTATGTGCATATCCAGAATAATCATTTTAAATAATATTTATTAATATTTTAAATATTTTAAAAATCGTTAACAAAATAATTGGAATCAATTTCTAGTTTAAATATTTAAAATAAAAATTACAGAATAAAAACTTTTTGAAATTTTAAATTAAAATAAATATTAAAATTAAAAGACATCATAAATTTCTAATAAAAAAATATAAAATAAAAAGGACTTTATAGCCCTTGCTTTCAATTAAAAAAAAAAAAATCCAATAAAATAGTACATTATTTTTAAATTTTACAAAATGTCTTATTTTCAATTAAAATAAAATATCGCAATAATTGACTTTTAATTTTGCGTAAACAGGTTGCCCAATTTATTTTTGAGCTTTAAAATAAAATTTTGCAATTTAACTTCCAATAGAATTTTAAATTACAAATAAAAAAAAATTTAAAATTTATTATTTCACAGTAAAAATTATAGCATAACTGATATTTTTATTTTAAAATAAAAATATAAAATGACAGTTTGCATATTTGTGTTATAAAATAAATGCTGTAGAAATGCTGCATTTAATTTTTGAATTAAAAAAGTATTTTATATTTTATAAATTTGGCTAACATTTTTTACTAAAATCAAAAATGTTTTACCTTATATAAAATAATTTTAAATAATTATTATAACGTATTTTGAATTTTAAAAGTCATCTGTTACGCTACCTGACTTTTATCGATTAAAGTTGCTTCAAAAGAAAACCCAAAATAAAGAAGCTATAGCTACTTTTTGGCTATCAAGCACAAGAGACTGGACAAATCAGTATGTAAATTGCAACTGCAAGTTGTTGCCTTTGAGCTGTTTGTGCCAAAAGTTGACAAATAGTTTTCAATTACGTTTGGCATATTTATGTTTGGAGAGCAGAGAGATAGTCAGGGCAAAGTTTGAGTGGATTGCATAAGAAAGTTATTGATTAAAGTTGTGCAAAACTTTGAACACAAAATAAACATAAATTTTGTAGAGATAAACGAGATAAAATTTGTGAAACTATAAAGATAAAAATACAGTTTAATATATCAATGAAATTGACTCGGATATTTGACTGTTTGCATTCAATTTAATTGCTAATGGATCCAATTGGCACTTAACTTATTGTTTGCGATAGAAACATCAATTGGTAATCAAATAGTTTGAACTTTGCCCAAGCAGCGCTAATTGCATATTTTAGCTTAGAAGACTTTTATATATATACATAATTGACTGCCAGCCAGTGCCATTAAAATGTAAGTTGATATTACGCGAAGGAGCAGCAGCAGCAGCATCCTGCAGGGACCAAGCCAACAAACACACATTTCTATGCCAAAGTGAAAGTGAGAATTGAGAGTGTCAAATTTCCGCTGGCAGGCGACTTTCTCTCTCTCTAGTTTCTCTACTTTAGCCCTTTCCCTATTCCCTGGCAAACACTCTCAACTAAGCAAACAGTTGTCAATTTCTGGCAGCGCAAATATTTTATAGCATTCGCCTTTTCCACTTTTCCCGAGCCCAAAAGAAAAAAAAAACTTTTTTGTTGACTTCAGTTCTATTCTATTGCCAGTTGCTTGCTATTGTTGTTGTTGTTGTTGTTGTTGTTGTTGTTGTTGTTGTTGTTGTTGTTGTTGTTGTTGTTGTTGCTGTTGCCATAGATATTAGAATTGGAATTGAAATGTGCCACAAAGATATTGCAAGTGCACAACAAGTGCAACGAGCCAGTAACAACAAAAAAAACTTAAAAAAAGGGGAAACCCAAAAAAAAGTCAGCTAAAGGTGGCCAGGTTTTTCCAGCCAGAAAATTGTACTTTTTGCAGTCATGTGGAAAATGCCGCGAATATGCAACTCAAAGCTCAACAAATTGTGCCTCTAGCAGCTGCAACGTGGTCAACAGCATTTATGCTGGCTCTTATACGCATAACAGTATCTTACATGCACTGAAAAAGCTACCAACTGCAATATACTCTGTTCTCAGATTGTTTGCTCTTGAACATTTAATATGAAAAGTATGAAAAACTGAAAACAAAAAATTTATGACTTTAAAAAATATTTTGATATAATAATTATTTTACATACTTTTATAAAAAAAAAAATCGAATGTTTTCTTTGTATTTAATATATGTAAAAAAAAAAAACATTTTTAAATATTTATTTTAAATTTCCAATATAAGTCGTATTTCTTATATAAAAATTCTCAAAAATTTCTTTATTTATATTTCATATATTTTTATTAAGAACTTTTTTGCAAGCCTAACTTAAAAAAAAATCAAATATAATAAATATAAATATAAAATGTTTTTTTAATTGAAAGTAAATTAAATTGCAATTTTTATTGGAAAAAAAAATAAACAAAAATGTTTCTTACTTAAATCAAATGTTTCTTAGTATTTTTGCATTCAAATAATTTATTGAATAATTTTAACAATAATTATAATTTTTTACTCTTATATTTTTAAATTGAATTAAGTTAGTTTGCAATTTTGGTTTCGCAAGTCAAATTAAATTATTATTTCTATATTTAACTTTAAAAATTAAAAGTAAGTAATTTTTATATTTTTAATATAAAATTTCCATTTTTCAATTTTAATTTTATTAGTATATTTTATTTTTTTTTTATATGAAAGCAAGAATTTTTTTAAAAATTTTATTTGTATATTTTTTTATATTTTACTTTATTTTATTTTTTTTTATATTTTGTTTGAAAGCAACAAAATGTTGCAGTTTTTATTGAATATAATTAACAAAAACTAATAAATAATAGATATATTAATAGATATTATAAACTATTATTTTTTTATATTAAACAAAATTTTTGTTTGCAATTTTTATTTTAAGAATCAAATATAATTATATTATTGTTTTAACATTTTATTTTAAAAATTTAAATTATGCTGATATTTATTTTTTGGAAATAAAAGCTGCTTATTTTTGAATTTTAATATTTTGAACTGAAGTTAAATTATGTTGCTAGTTTTTAATGAAAAATAATGAACATTAACTATTATCTGTAATTTTTATTTAATTGCACAATTTTTATTTTAAAAATTCATTTGGATATATTGAAAGCAAATTTAAAATACTTTTCTTATTTTTGTGTGAGGAAGTTTGCATAGCTTCATTTTTTATTACTTTAATCTATGAAGAAGTTCATCAAGAGTACCTAAATAAAGTTTAGTCACTTTAACCATAATAAAAAACTGCGCGTTGTGGTTTAAATTTTAGTTTTATTATAGCTACAATGCTATTAAAACTTTATATACTCGTCTTTTTTCCCCCTTATTGAAAACAGCGTATAAATAGAACATATGTGTGCAAGAATGTCGTACAAATTACATTTTTGTCTCATGCAAATTGCGGCTTACATATTTGGTGCACAGACCCAAAAAAAAACAAAAAACAAAAATATGCAACAATGTTAAAAACTGCAAAAAATTGACTATGAAAGGTTTTGAAAGAGGCACGCACAGATAAAGAGAGAGAGAGAGAGAGAAAAGTATGATAGTTAGGCCAAAAGAAGCTAAGGCATTGGAGGGGTGGTTATTCAGAGGGAAGAGAGAGGGCTGCGAGAAGGCACACGTTCAAAAATTTTTGTTGCAACAATGACACTTGTCGTTGCCCCACTCAACTGAATGTTTGTAAACGTTGCTCAGCCACAAGGACCTCTTGCAAGAAAGCCAACAAAATGGCAACTGTGCTTGTCCATACATGTCTGTGTTGCATGTGTGTGTGTGCGTGTTGCATGTGTGCATAGTAGTAGCTAGAGATAAGCGCATATAAAACAAGCCGAGTGGCTTGAGCCACAAAACAAAAGCTGTAAAATTCAGTGCAACGCACTCGACACGCCGCACGCTCTCTATGCGGTAAGCATGTGTGTGTATCTGTGTGTGGGTGTGTGTGTGGGTGTGTGTGTGGGTGTGTATATATATGCTGGTATGTGAGTCATTTAGCATAGCCTACTCGGAAGCGCTGAGGTGCAGCAAACAAGCTGAGGTCGAACAGCAGCAGGGCAAAAGGGCAAAAGGGTTCCAAACACTGGCATCCAGTTACTGACAGACAGACAGACAGACAAGCTCTGTATTTCGTTTTTTTACACACCCTAAATACCCATTAAAAAGTGTGGTAAAAAGGGCATAATAAACATAGTGAAAATGTATGTGACAGGCAAGGAGATATCTGCGACTATATAAAGTCTATATTTACTGAGACCGAAAGGCTTTTGTTGCTCAGACTATATTCAGTTTATGAAATTTAAGATTAATTCCAAGGTACAAAAATACAGTTAAAATAAATAAATATATATTCAGAATCAGCTTATATATAAACACAATTCTCTGTGGGACTATAAGAGCTAGAGGCACTCAAAATTTTGCGTGTATATATTTGGGTTTTTGATAATATATCAAAATATCAATAAATCAATTTTTTTTTTATAAAATTGTGATATTTTTTGGACAGAGTTTTTTTTGGGAAAAAAAAATCAAATATCTCATATATATCGATATTCTTAAACAGAAAATATCATAGATACGATATTTACAAACTATGCGAAATTCCTAACATATATCCTGTTCACGCTATAATACAAAAAAAATTAATTTAATAAATTCTTAGCCTAGTAAAAACCAGTTTAAAACTTATTTATTAGGGCACAAAACAAAGAATTTTTTTTTAACAAAAATCCCCTTTTCTTTTAATTTAATATATTATTATAATTTACTTGTATTGTTGATTTTTCATATATATATATACTTATATATATTTTTGTATTATTTTTATATTTATATAAATTTATATTTATATATTTTATATTTATATAAATTTATATTTTATATTTATATTTTTTGTTTAAGAAAATTCCCTTTTTTCCTCCGAATTAAATAAATTACTACGATTTACTTATATTGCAATTTTTTCATTTAGAGAAATACATTTTTTATATATTGAAATTTTGATTTACATTTTTCATTAATTTTAGTTTTTTTTTAAATTTTCTTTTTATTTATTAATTTGTATAGAAACACATTTTTCAAATATTAAATATCAAATATCAAATATTTAGTTTCATTTTTATTTATTTATTTTCTCTGTTGTTTTTTTTACAGTCTTTTTTAACTGTCTTGCCATAATTGTCATTCTTCATTATATTATTCTTATTATTTTTAAATTGTTTTTCCAGAATTATGACTATTTATTTTAATATATTTTTTTTTATTTAATTTATTTTTTTTAACATTTTAGGGTTTTTATAATTTTTTTATTTATTTAATTTTTTTAAACCTTTTGAAACATGTTATAATTTTTTTTATTTATTTTTTAGTAATTTTTTATTTTATTTTGTACACACCTGTATTTTCGTTTTAAATATTTTCTATTAATTCAATACTATTTTTGATATTATTTTTCATATCGGAATACCAATATATTACATTATTTTATTTTTTGTGGTTTTCACACATTTGCAAATCGTAAAAAATAATTTACGTACATACTTGGTCATGATATGAGCCTCAAAATCTGTTATAAAAATGTTATGCCAATTGGATAATAAACAAGGAACTATAAGCAGTAAATAAAGCAGAACATATATATGTAGTTATATATATACATTTAAGTATAAAGACATATTTTTGGCAACTTAAAAACTCATTGCAAGATGTTTTATAGTCGGGCAGACTCGACTAGTGGCTCTATACTCGTTATATATTTTTTTTTTGTTTAAAACTGTGCGATATCCTGGATGGAGGATGTTTGCACTGATGCTTCTGCAGCTGCTGCTGCTGCTGCATGCCACACAGCTGCTGCTACTGTTGTAAGCATGTTAAGTTGCGATTATAAGCTGTTAGTGCAACTGCCGATGACGAGGACGAGAGCGAGGACGAGGAGAGAGGGAGAGTGAGAGTGAGGTAGAGACACTCAGCCTAACTGATGACTGAGCCAAGCAAACGACAGATTTGCATTCTCAATTGGCCACATGAAGGACACGTGACAGAGTCTCTTCCCTTATATATATAGAGTATGCCTGTCAGGCGCATCGCTTGTTGGTTTTTGATGCAACGACAAGCGTTGATCAACTTTGTGATGCCTTCAGTGCATCAGAGCTGATTCAGTGCTTAACGATTTGATTGCTGTTCAAGCTGCTAAATCCATCGTTAGATAGATGCAATGGGGTTCCCTTTATTGAATGCAAAAATGTTCAGATCCTCTGCTTGAAGTAAAGTGCTCAACGAGTTGATTACTTGATGTGAATTGGTATGAAATATAAGCAAAAGCTGAGCTACAGGGAAGTTTAAGTTAAAAATATTTGTTTTATGTGCTGGCAAATCGATTGGAAAATCAATTTTAAAAATTTTAATTTTTTTTTTAATTTTAGTAATTTTATAAGGGGTAGGGTAAGAAAACAAAAGCAAAAATATCGATTAGCAGAAAAGACTGCAATTTAAATAAAAAATTTATGCAGATGGGTAATCATAATTAAAATCACATTCCGAATGAAAATCGGTTTAGTTTTGAGCAAGTTATGAGGGTTTAAAGTGTAGTAATTTCCCCGTTTAATAAACCACAGTCAGAAAAATACTTAAAAAATAGTATAATATATATAAAATTTATTTTCTGATTTTGAAGGTAAATCAATCTAGATCAGTCGAAATCATGATTAAAATGACTTTCCCAATGAAAATCGCTTGAGTTTTAACAAAGTTATGAGAATTCGAAATCTAGGAGGTCAGAAAAATCCTAAAAAAAAAGTCCAAAAAATGTTGTTCTCAAATTTTAATTGGAAATCAATATAGAGATCAAAACATGATTACAGCGGAATTTTAAATAAAATTTGGTTGAGTTTTGACAAAGTTATGAGGGTTAGAAATGTCGGAGGTTCGCCCGTAAGCAAAAAAACCTAAAAAATGTCAAAAACATTTTTTTTAATATATAAATGAGAAATAAATCTAAAGTCGAATTCATGATTATAATGACATTCCGAATGAAAATCGCTCGATTTTTAACAAAGTTATGAGGATTAGAAATCTAGGAGGTCCGAAAAATCCTAAAAAAGGCAAAAAAATCTTGTTTTCAGATTTTAATTGAAAATCAATCTAGAGACCAAAAAATTATTACAACGGCATTTTACATGAAAATCGGTTGAGTTTTGGCAAAGTTATGAGGGTTAGAAATGCGAAAAAAGCAAAAAAATGTCAAAAAATATTTTTTTTCAGATTTGAATGAGAAATTAATCAAGAGTTGAAATTATGAATAAAATTGCATTCCAATTAAAAATCGGTTGATTTTTGATCAAGTTATGAGGGTTAGAAATCTAGGATAAAGTCTAGTCTTCCTATAGAAAAATATAGTTGGAAAAAACCTTAATTAAGCTTCCAATGAAGCGTGGTTAAATGCTAATTAAAATGCCATGTTATAGTTTATTATGAAGGCAACTTCTTTACAATCATAATACCAAAAAAAAAATAAAAAAAATAAAAAAAAAAATAAAAAAAATATATATATATATATATATAAAAATATAAAAAAAATAATAAAAAACCTAAGAAATGTCCAAAAAATTAAATTTTCAGATTCTGATGAGAAATCAATCTGGATGCCAAACCATCATTAAAATGACATTTCAAAAGGAAAATCGATTGAATTTTTAACAAGTTATGCAATGTGAAACTGTAGCAAAAGCATTTTCTAAAGGAATCTTTGACCTCCACAAAAAAAACCCCACTTTCACCCTTGAAAATATAAATTTTTCTATTTTTCAAATCGTGCAATTAAAACGCAAGTAAAACCACATCAATTATGTATGCCTTATTGTGGCTTAAAAATAAACTCATCGATAGTATTGATTTGCTTGTCAAACGATGAGCTTGATGAGCTTGTTGACTGAAATCGATGCAATTCATAACGAGCGCAATGCAAACTAATTAGCGGATTAAAATGGCAAATGGATAAAGCCAATACAAGCCATAAGCCAAAAGTGAAAGCCACAAAAGCTCTGAGAGAATTTAATTTTGTGATTCTGAAACTGAAACTGGATCAGGCCAGAGGCTCATTAGCTATGCATCATTTAACGATGAAATGTTATTTGATTTTGAGTTCGACGATTACATTTTTTCCAATTTATTTTTTGCGCCTTGTGCCAGTTTTAATTTGTATTTTACCAGCTGTTTTTTTATTTTGTTTTCAATAGAATTTTCTGCTGATTTTCCAGCTGCTTTTGCAACTGCTGTTGCAATTGTCAACATAATCGCATTGAGCTGTCATTAGTGTGACATTAATTAAGTTAATCGCCAGCGACGACAACTGTCCCATGTCCATATTATTGTTGCCCTAGTCTGATATGTCTGCTGTCTGTGTTGTTGTGTTTGTTGTGGGTGTGTATTGTGTGTGTTGTTCCAAGTAGAAAATCGAAATCCAATTAACTGATGCCAGGCTCTGCCTTTACAGTTCAACATGCATTATTTAGTTCAAGTACAAGGCTGTACAAACAAATTAAACTCGAGCGCGATTTCTATATTTTTTTTTTTTTTTTTTGACTCCTTAGACAGGTTAGTCATTTAGGCCAAGTTAAGCAGCTATTACCATGACTAAGCACAGCTAAAATTCATCATTAATTCAAAATGTTGTTAAAAGCAAACATCATTTTTAGGGGCAGGAGGGCGTGGCAACTTCTTGGCTTAAACACGGTTTATGACATACTTTGGGGCGTCATATTTGCCAAGTTGCCTCAAACAAACATATAACAAACAAGGTCGTCAGTAATTAGCCGAAAACTGTGTGTTACCTTAACTGCTTAACTGGGGAATGTGTCGACAGTTTGAAGGCAAAGAAAACAATCGAGAATAACTTATAGTAATAAGCTTAAAGACAAGAAATTAACTTTAAGTAAAGTTAACAGAGCGGAAATATATTTGCAAGTCTAATAAAATAATAAACTTATTTTATTTAATTTTCTAGCTGTGTTTAAGAATCTTAATATTTACTTTAATACACAGTAAGAAAATTATAAAAATTAAGCATATAATTTCAGTATCGTCTGGAGTCTCAATAACTACTTAAGACGATATTGAAATTATATTTAATTTATAAACTTTAATTCAGTATTTTATTTAACTCCTGCTGAGGTTAAACACGCACTAAAAAATTTAACATATTTTTTCTCAAATTTATTTTTAACATTTTTTTTAGCTTAAATAGAATTGAATTATATTAAAAGAAAAGACACAAAAATACCTAAAAAAAAAATACATTAAAAAAAATATTTGCAAAATGTTTAAATCGAGTAAAACATTTATTTCAATCAAGTTTTTTTTGTATCTATAAAGTCTTTTAGGTGCAAAACTGTATGTTATTTCATTGTTTCAAAATTCACTTTAGAAATTTTGATTTTATTTAATTTTTGGGGTTTAATTTATAGATTACAAATTCAACAATGTGAACAGCTTTAAATTAAGCATAGTATTTAAACAAAAAATCCGAAGAAAACATTAATTTAAAATGAGCAGCATTTTATTTATCTATAACAGAATTTAAGGCTTTTTTTATTTTTATTTATTTTTTTTTATTTTGGAGTAAGCCAGATAAATAAGCTGAATAATAGTATTTTATCAATTCACCAAAAATCTTCTAGGCGAATTATTTAGAAGCACAATGAACTCAATAAAATTTTAAAAATTATTCTCAAAATTAACATAGTATCAGAGCAATGCCTAATTTAAATTTGTTGACCATTAAGACTTAATTTTCTGTTTAAAATAATTTATGTAGATAAATAAAATAAATTATGTAGAAATGATAAAATACTATTACTTAGCTTATTTCTTTGGCTTACTCCAAAATTTGCTGACCATTAAGATATTAATTTTCTGTTCAAAATGCAGCAAAAAAATATTTTTATTATATTTCAAAATGAAAAATTGCACAACATTTCTGAAAAAACCAAGTAAGAAATTTTTCGACAACATTTGTAGCTATCTAAAAATTAAAAACAATTCCTGCTGGCCTAATTCTCATAGTTGAAAAATTTTAATATATATTATTAAATATAAATATAAAAAATATAACTCTGCAATTTGGTCTGCGGTTTGGTGTTTTAATATAATTATTAAATATAATGTACTAAATATTTAATAAAAATCTTAAAAATATAATTCTGCAATTACTGTTTGGCTATTAAATATACTTATTAAGTATTATGTATTAAATATTTAGATAAATTTTAAAAAATATAATTTTACAATTACTTTACTGTTTGGCGAATTTTCTACTTTAAAAATTAATTTATTCCTGGCAGAAATTTAATTATTTTTTTATTACTGTATTTTTGCCTTAATTTTTCCAAATATTTTAAATATTAAATATTAAAAAATATAATTCTGCAGTGACTGTTTGGCGACTGAATATAATTATTAAATATAAATCTAAGAAATAAATAAATAAATAATTAGCAAAATAAATGAAATAAATAAAGATAAATCTAAAAAATATAATTTTACAATTACTGTTTGGCGAATTTTCTGCTTTGTAAATTAATTAATTGCAGGCAGAAATTAAACACATTTTTTAGTATATTTTTGCCTTAATTTTCCTCTATATTTTAGCTGCACATTTTTAACTTTTTCTCTTTGTTAAAATTCTCCAACAAAATAGCTTTAAAATTACAATTCTTTTTATCAGAATTTTCTCAACTGTTTTGCGCTCAAGTCAATTAAATTTAGCTACCAGCAAGGACATTGGTCAATTTATTGCCTCAGGGGGGGAACAAGTTGTGATTTATGTAGGATATATGCGCATATTAAGGACAAGAACTCAGTTCAGTTGGCGTATTTGCAATTATTTCACGGCCAATTTACTTTGCTTTGGCGTTAACAGCGATAGAAAATCAATTGTGTGAAGGAAAATGTAATTGCATTTGGCTACTTTATGGTCCACAGGACATTGAAACAGGACTGTGGCAGAGACACAGAGCCCTATAGAGCCCTGTAATAAAATCCAACTGTGCCATGTTCATTATGAATATGTAAGCTGGGCTCACCTGAACTGAGCCTGCCATCAAACTAGCTGTCAGTCCAAAGGGCTTTCAATGGGAATCTCAGGCTCATAAAAAGCCCAAGGACCAAGGAAATGAACTCTTTTGTGGGGTTTTTTTATTCAATTATGCGAAACGCATGCTTTAATATTTTATATGCGTTGAATGCTGTCACTTCCTACGCCTGTGCATATATGCAATCAATAAGTGCATTTACAGTGACAGTTGCAGCTATAGATACACAGCTACAGATACAGATACATTTACAGACACTCACAGCTAAAGATACAGATACAGATGCAGTGTGCGTGCCACATATATTGTGTGCATCTCTCTCTGTCAGCGTTTGTTGCCACAGTTTACATAATTGAACAACCGACGAACTGAAAGTTAAAGTCACCAAGTTGCAAGTTGCAAGTGGCAAGTTGCAAGTAAAAAGTAAATGCATTCCATTTGCCATTTGCAATAACATTTGCATCACTTGCCTCAGTTCAAGTCAAATGAAATGAATTATTTAGATTGTAGGTTGAAGCAATTTGTTTAAGTTATGAAAGTAACAAAATTGAAAAATTTATCACAAGTTATCGAAGTGAAAATACTCTAGCGGAGAATTGAAATCTTGATAAATTAAAAAAAATTAAAAGTAGCTCTGTTTAAAGCTCTCATAAAAAAATTTTTTAGTTATAAATATAAATATAATATATATTAGAAATATTTTCCATTTATATTGAATTTATTTTGATAAAAAACAGACTTTCATTTATGATTAACAACATTAAAATATATTTTTTCTGTTTGTCTTAATCAGAATAAATATCTAAGAAAATATAAAAATGATATTTGCTAAGCAAAAAATAAAACAAAAATATTTATTAATAATTGGGGTTTATTTTTTACCCAGCAAATATAGGTTTTATATTTTGTTTATTGATTATTTTTATTTTAATTATTCATTTTTTTTTACTCAAAAAAAATATTTTTGCATTGAGTTTTCCTTCAAATTCCAGAAATTAGTTGTTCACAAAAAACCCAAAAATAAACTCGAAAAAAAACCTCATTTCTAATTTATGTTAAAATTCAAAAACCTGTGCTCAAGAAATTAAATTTTTTTTACAAAAAAATTCAAAAAAAAAAACTTGAAAAAAAAAATGATTTCTAATTTATATGTTAAAATTCAAATAACTATGATTATAAGTATTTAAGAAAAAAAAGAAAACTCAAGAATATAAAAATCAAAAGGGAAAATTCATAATTTCTACTTTATATATTAAAAATTCAAATAATAATGATTGTAGTAAAAAAATGCGATTAACTCAAGAATATAAAAATCATTAAGATTAAACGAAAAATATCCTGTAAAGTTTACGTTGCTGTAGTTCAGTTTTGCATTAACTTATTTCAAATACATAATATTTTTTATATATTATTTTTTATTTTATCCTTGATCTCAATTCTGTCTAAAAACCTGTAAGTACCTTGTGGTCAATTTAATTAATTTTTTCCCAATTTATACAAAATTAATGGTCAAAAAATATTTGTTATATAATTTTATAAATTAATATGTATCGATGGGAATATAAATACAACAATAAATTTAAATAAATATAAACAATTTAGAGTTCGTCAATTTCTTGCTCAGACTGCTCTAAAATATAGTTGCTTTAATTAACTATAAAAACAAATAGCATAACTTGAAATTGGCAAGAAATTATAATATTTATAGCAAACTGTTTTTTTTCTTCTTTCATAGATTTATCTAGAAGAAAAAAAAAACAGTTTTCTTGATTGAAATAACACAATTTGTTATAAATATTATAATTTTACAGCCAAGTTTTATTAATATTAAAACTAAAAGGCAGCTGCAAGCAGCGTTCAAGTGTACTTATATTCAACGCAGTTGTTAAAAATATATATAGTATATATATAAATTTTATGGATGCCGAAGCGATGTCTTATTTAATGCGTTACACATTTAGCCATAAAACTAAAATACCCACTGCAAGCGCATAAAAATGTATATATTTAAAATGCAGACTAAAAACTTAGAAATTCCCTCGATTACTTAAAGCGTTTGCATAAAAAAGAAGGAAAGACAACAGGACAGTGTCATGAATATTTCACACATATACACATATGCATATTAAGGATGCGTGCATGCCACAAAAAAAAAATGTCCTTGTTGTTGTCGTTGTCTTTTTGCTGTCGCCAGGACTAAAGCGCAAACAAATCATATGGCAACACACAATTGAAACTCACAGTGTATGAGAATCTGTGCTTTTTTTTTAGCTTTTTTTTTTTTAGCCAGACAGCGTTTTATTCGCTCTCCAAAGTGCACTCGAGCGTTAAGAAATGAAAATACTATTTAAGCCATTTTATCAACATAATCGTAAATCATTTTGCACTTTTCGCATAAAACGTCGTTGGGCAATAAAGGACCCAATTGTCTTCTATGTGTGTGTGTGTGTGTGTGTGTGTGTGCATATAATTTGTTATTGGATTTTGCTGCTTCAAGCTTCCAAGCCAAAAATATCTCCAAGCATTGAGGCAGCTGCTTTCTTGCTTTGGTGTTGATTTTCTCGGTTTTTATTTTTTTTTTTTTTCTGGCTGTCATGTATATTTTTAGCACACTCCTCAAACTCTGAATCTTTCTTCACCCCTCCCCAGCTACACACTCACACACTCGGCACGCACTCCAACAGTTTCAGAGCTTCAGCTTCAGCTTCTGCTCTTTTTGTCATACATTTCACGCTCGGGAGCGCACAATGGCCAAGCGACTGGAGACCACATCATTATATATGAAGCTGGGGCCGCACACGTACGCAGGCACTGCGTCAGAAAGGACCAAGGACCAGGGACCAAGGACCAAAAGCCAGCAATGGGAGCACAAGCAAAAGCATGAGAATTAAACTAAAAACCTATTTACACGTTGAAGTTAACCTCATGTAGGTTTTCTTTTTTTTTTTGGTAATATAAATAGTCAAGCCACAACAGCTCTGACTATGTATTTAACATAATATTTGCATAACATAAACATAACATAAATGTAACATAACATATGTTAGCAATAGCAGATGCGAATATTAAAAGAGTTGAAATATATTTATTTACTTTTTGAAAAAAAGAATTTGTGGTTAAATGTAGATAATAAAAATTAATTTGAATTGATAATTTTGTCTGAAATATTTTTCTCAATAAAAAAAGGGACTTTTTTTTTTAATAATATATTTCAATGAGCTATCAATTATATTATTTAAATATATACTAATTTCTTTTAATATTTTATTATATTATATTATATTATATTATATTATATTATATTATATTATATTATATTATATTATATTATATTATATTAAATATATTTTTATCTATCAGCTTTTAAAATGATACAGAAAAATAAATTCAGAGCACCATTTGCAGTAAATTATATTTAATGATTATTCTATATGACTGGAAAAGTGATGAAAAAGGTTAATTTTATCTTGGGTGTTTTAACTAATTGCTGAATAACTACCACATTTATCGACAGATTTTAACAAACATATACTTAAAATATTCGCAAAAGAATTGTCTAACATTATAAATCTTAAAATGTATTTAAACGAATTTTTTCAATTTTTAAAAGTCCAATTGAAATTCAGCAATTTTTATAAATGCAAAAAAAGTTCACATTTTTAAAGTTTGAGGGCTTGTAATGGCTTTAATTCTTATTTGATCCGTATAAACGGCATGTCGTTAGAAAGGGGATGCAATTATCTTGGTGTAATGGTGTAACATTATTTAAGATCAAATAAGATCTGATGTTGATATGAACAAATAAGTCGAAAGACTGCCAAAAAACTAGCTATTTGCGGTTTTCTCGAAAACCATTCTTTGAAAAAATAAATGGTTTGCATTTTTGAAATCAGCGTCCAAAAATATGTCAAAAAAGATATATGAGAGCCCAGCTCCCAACTAGTGTAATTTCTGATTATATTTCTGTCTTTTTGAGTATTTCATCTAATTATAATAATCATATACATATGCACTTTTTTTGATCGTAAATGATACTTTTATCGAGAGTAATTGGTTTTCAAGTCAGGATTCTTCTTAATGAGTCTCTATTAACTTATTTTCAATTTTTTTAAAATTTTTTTTAACTATTTAAAAGAAACCTTTAAATGCTGTCTGAGTATATTAAAAGTGTTTTTAAATGTACTTTATAATTTGTAATAATTTTTTAAGTGTATATTAAAAGTTTTTTTAAATATACCCTATAATTTCGAAAAAATAATTTAATTTCAAGAAATAATCACTTGAAGTTAATCTATGAACTAAAGTTCAAACTGTTGCTAAAACATCTAGTGAAGCATTTAATGTCTGTCAATGTGTGAGTTGCTGTTGTTGTTGTTATTGTCCTCGTTGTTGTTGTTCATGTGTCCTGTCGTGCCTTGTATGTTGTGGAAGGACTTATCGCCCACGCTTACACTTAGTGGCTTATCTAGGACTATACAGCATCTTGAGGCAACAGTAAAATATTTGTCTATGGCTCACAAATTGCACAACGAGCAACGAAGTAAAAACACAAGTATATACAACTAAGATATATATTTTTATGCTATATATGAAACATATACATAGTATGGTCTTTGAATTCATAACATGCCATAAAATTGGCACGTGGACTGAAACTAAAAATCATCCAATTAAAATTCCATGCCAATGAATTTAACGCACGAACCGTTTAAAAATGTTTAACCCAAACAGCAGCCACAGTGCCAAAGAGGGAACGAGCAACGAGCGCATGAAAAGCATAATGTTTTCTTTGAAAATATTTGTGTTAACACCCCCTAAAAACCAGCTGGAAGCTATTGGCCATAACCAATCCAACAAACCCCCTCCCCCAAAAAACACACACACACACTTTGTGGACCCTGAACAAGGACTAACAATGCTTTTTGCCATTAAAACATCGATTTCGAGCTAGTTTGTGATAATATTCATAGCATTCATAGGGTCACAAACTCTTCTATATATATATAGGTACTATATTTGGTATATAAGTATGTATATATATATACATATATAAAAGGAATGCAATTAAGCAAACAGAGCTGCAGCTTTGGAGCTTGGCAACAAAAAGGCTTTATAGCGTGGGGCAAGAACCCAAGCTAAGGTCATGACAAGCAAATTAATGCAGCTGTCGCCAGCAGGAAACTAAAAAGGATTCAAAAAGCAACTAGTTAACGAATATAAAATGCTCTTTAAATGTGCTAAACTATAAAAGCAAAAATAAGCTGTCAAAGCTATTTTAAAAGAGCTCAAAAATTTGCTTATATTTAGGAAAAGTAAAAAGATTTTCAGGAATTAAATAAAATTATAAAATATTAAAATAAAATATGTATTCAAAATTTCCATTAAAGACTGAATATTTTATTTAAAATTAGGTTAAAATTTTTTACAATTTTTTTTTAATTAGAAATTTAAAAAAATTATAACATAAAATAATAAAAATATTCATTAAAAATTGGCATTAAAGAATGAATATTTTATTTAAAATTATTTTAACATTTTGTAATATTTTTTTACTTAAATTTCTTAAGCCGAAAATATTTTATTCGATATTCAAAAATAGATCAAATATTCTGTGATTTTTTCTGTTTAAAATTGCAATACCAAAATCAAATGATATTTAAGTATTTTATTTAATATAATGTAAATTCAATTTATTTTGGTTAAAACTGAATATTTCATTAAAAATTCAAACTTGGAAAAAAAATCTAATTAAAAAGAAATTTCCTTGATAAAAATATAATATTAAAAAAAGAGTTATTTTACCTAATTTTAATAAAAGTTTCAGTCTAAAAAGATGCAAAAAAATAATTTAAAAATAATAGTTTTTCTATTAAATTTTCATTAAGACTGAATTTTTTATTGAAATTAAGCAAAATATTTGTTTATAAATTAATTTCTTTAAGACGGAAAATTGTATTCATAATTTTAAAAATTGGATTAAACTTTTTTTTTGTCTCTAATAATAAAAAATATATTTTTATATTATTTTATTTCAATTTTATTAATTATGAATCTTTTATTGAAATTATATAAAATAAATTTTTTTTAATAACAATTTAATTTAAGACTGAAAATTTTATTCAATATTCAAAAATAGATAAAACTTTTATTTATTTATCAATTATAATATTTGTTTAAAATATAAAATCTTATGCGAAATTAGATAAAAGATTTTTTTCAGGACTTCAATTTTGTTCATAAATAAAATAAAAAGATTCTAAGAAATAAAATTGCATCCCATTGTTTTACAGCTTTTAAAATGTAAAATAAAATTTTTTTGCTATATCTTTTTAACATTTTCATAGAATTAAAGAATTTCTATTTCTTTATGTCGAAAAATTTAACAGCAATCGACTTTTAAAGTTGACATTAACAGAGCTTCAACAGTAGTCAAGCATGTAAGCGAAAAGTGCACTGTTAAGCCGCTGTTAAATCAGGATTTAAGACACTGTTAAAGCGAAAGAATTGAAGTACATAATAATTTTCAATGTTTAATCTACAACTTCGTCCCAAATAATGATACACTTTTAACATTAACAGAAGACTGTCCACAACAGTTGGCATTAACATGCAGTTTACAGAATTTGAGCATTATCTGATTATGAACTGATTTATAACTCTATTTAATATGCCAAAAACTTTTCCAATGAGCAATTTAATAAAGAAATTGTATTTTTCTTTAGCTTAATGCTGGACTGCCGAGTAGAGTATATAGAAAACTTTAATAAAAAAAAAAACGCAAAACAAAAAACAAAAGAAAGAAAACTAAGATATGCTTTTGCCATTATAAGCGATTTTCCGCTTGCTTTCCATTAAAGTAAGCCACGTTTCTTGGCCATATAAGATGGGTGTAACCCCAAGGCGCATTTGAGGCTTAAATGCGACACGCCCACGCACGCACATACAGGCACAAACATGCACACACAAACACTTATAGAGAAACCTGCAAATATATGTATATAGATATATATATATGTTTATATATATAAAGAAAGAAAAGGCCACGTGCTGCGCGTTTTGTGCGAATGCTGCAAAAACTTTTGGCCTTGTAACACTTGCACTTGTGTGTAAAGCATACAAAACATATATACATACATATGGTATATATATATACTATATAGATATTGTATTTTCAACGCGAAATATAGTGCAGCTCCAAGTGCAGCTTAAGGCTGCCAACTTTTGTCGAATTTGCGGACTCGACGGTAACGATGCTTTAATTGAAACCCAAACGTGTTTCTACGTGCCAAATGATACGCAAAAGGAAACTGCCAAACTGCCAGACATTCTAAAACTCCCTTAACAATCTCAATTCACAATAGTTGCACCTGCCAAACTGTCAATTGTGAACTGAAGAGAGTGTACACTGTACACTGTAAAGTGTAAACTGGATTTGCAATCAAGTTGTCAGTGCAAATGGCTGTTGCAACTGCAAAGATTAAATGACATACGTCGCACACACACACACACACACACACACACTTTGACATACACTTTGATGTATTGTAAATTGATGGTGTCGCCCACTTCAACTCCCCCTGCTACTCCCCTTTCTACCCTCTGTAACAGACAAATGCAAAATTGCTTGTCAATGCATTGCACGTGGCATCGTTTAGCACTTTTCGCCCCGCAGCCAAAAGCCCAAGTATCGCACAAAAAACAATCAGCGATACATGAAAAGCCATGAAAGAAAATCAAAAGTTTAAATAACGCACATTAAATACTCTTGCCGAAGAAAATAAACTGCAATATTAATGTTGTAACCATGACAAGCAGGAAAAGTCAGAAAATAAACTCTTCGATTAAATGAACAACCTGACAGTAAATTCTTTCTAGACAGCAACTCATTTTTCTATCGATTCTATTGCAGTTAACAAAAATATACTCATCTGATTCTCAAAAAAAAAAAATGTTTACAATTTTTACAGTGTATAGAAAATCAAATTAAATGATAAAATCACAACAAAAAAAAAAATATATATATATAAAATTATGAAAATATTATTTTTTGACAAATATCTCATTTATAAAATTTTATGAATTTGTTTAATGTGGCCTAAAATATAGAATTGATAAATTTATTTTAATAATTGCCATTGCAGCTATTAAATGATTTAGTTAACTGATTTTATATTAATTTGCTTAGCCTGTTGGAAGCATGAGTATAAAATTTATACGGCGATCCTAATGGATATTTATTGGAAAAAACTAGAACTTAACCTACACAACTCTCATAAAAAAAAGGAACAATCAACTATGATTTTTTTCCAATATTTTTAATAATTCCTAAAAATATCGTTACATTTTGAAGCTTTTCAAAATTTTGAAAAAATATGTTTTTTTTTTTGAGGGAAAGATAACAATCATTTAAATAATTTCTAGTTTATTATTTCTTGATTTTTAATAAATTTAAAAATAAATCATTATTTTCTATGCATAGCTATTCATAGTTTTAAATAAAATAGTAACTTTCTTTATCTATAAAACTGTTCAACCTGACTGAATGATTGACAAACTGACTGACTGATTGACGACTCACGAGCAGGCCAAACGGTAGAAGCTAAAATACTGAAATTTGTGGCAATAGCTTCCTATTATATCGGAGATTGGCAGTCTGAAAAAATTTTATTAAAAATATATCTGGAAGTGGGTGGAAAACGCATTTTAAAATTAGATATGAAAATCTCAGCTGGAGCATTTCAGGAGGCTATAATAATAGAGACATTGTAGAATATGATTAATTTGTTTTTTTTTCCTATTTTATTTATTTTTGGAAACGGCAGCAGGAAGTTGGTACTTTCTGGGATTATTTAGTGTTTTTATTAATATTAATTTTAATTGTAATTTAATTTTAAATATAGCAGCAATGCCATAAAGTAAATCGATAACAAAGGCTTCAATTTGCACACAAATAAATAAATCTCTTGGCCTTTTAATGCTGAATCAAGCCTTTATACACGTATAACTCATTTAAAACACACTTTCCAACAAAATCCAAATACCCTATGCAAGTTAAACACACAATCAAAGCCCACACCTGACCATCAGAGTTCGAGTGTAATTCTTTCATTGATTTGTGTGCCTCTGTTCAAACACACACACACATTTTGTTGCAACTTGCGCTCCAAATGTGTTGGTTGCATGCCTCATATGTTAGAATTTTCCCCACACCCATTTGGCAGTAATTGTATGCAAAAGCCCCAAACGACAGTACCAATAAAAATTCATGAGCCAAGCCCCAGCAATTTTTGGCGTTCAGTGTGTGTATGCGTGTGTGTGAGTGTGAGTGTGTGTGAGTGTGTGAGTGTGTGGGTGTGAGTGTGTGTGCCTAATGTGCGAATGAATATGGAAATGTTTGACTTTCAAGTAGCAGCAGCCACAGCGCCGCAGCAGACGTGGCGTATGCGTGATTTCTTCACATAAATCGCACGCCGCCGCAAAGTATGCAATAGTTATTGACCACACAAAAATGCGGCAACGGGGGGGCGCTATGACGGCTGCTGCGGCGTATGCGCGATTTTTTATTCGACAAAAATAAATACAAAAATAAAAAAATATTGAGGCTATGCAAACCAAAAGTTTGAACCACAAAAAAATGCCACCACAATCAAAAAAAAAATAAAATAAAAAAATGTATAACTATGTAGACTAAAAAGTTTTGAATAAAATTCAAACTGTGTAGCTGCTGAGGGAGAGAGGTAGAGGCGTGTGTAGTGCACACCCGCACAACCAACACACACACACGCACAGTGCAAACATGGTGATAATTAAAGTTTCGACAACAGCAGCAGCAGCAGCAGTTGCAAAACCAAACAGAAGTCACTCGAGCTTTATTACTTTTGTGTGTCCTCCTGGCTTGGGTATTCCTTTCTTTTACTTCTTATTTTAACAACATTTTCTCGTAACACTTGTGTGTCCTGTGCGGCCAGACAACATGTAGTTCTACACCCAACAACAACAACAATAGCAAAAAGTTGTAACAACATCCTTATGCGATAACAAGGCGACGGCGGGCGGGCGGCGCAGGCAAAGGCAAAAGGCACTGCAAAAACTTATTTTGCATAAATAAAAATTGAAAGAGCGGAAAATAAAAAAAAAATAAACTACTATATGCAACAGCAGAGGCAACAGCAGAGGCAACAACAGAGCCAACACCAGAGCCAACAACTATGTAGTTAAGTGTAAAGGCAAAATAAAAGACAAGTGCCGAAGCAAATAGTCAAAGTTTTCCCTTTGAAGCCAACTGAAATACACAGCGAACTGAAAGAGAGAAAACTGTAAACTAAGAGAGAAATATAAAATAAAAAAAAATATATAAAAAATGTTGGGGCGTTGCATAGATTATGCGGCCACTAAATGTTATTATTATTATTTTTTATTTGGTTTTTTTTAATGCTATATACCTGACTGCAATTGTTCAAGGGGTATATTAAAAAGAAAGTTGAGAATTAGCAGAGTAAATAGCAAGTTTATACAAATATCCTTCAACCAAATAAAGGTATTCGGTTTAATATATATAAAAAATTAAACAACAAATCAATTTCTTTAACTTCCAAAGTCATTCTAAATTCAACTTTTGCTGTCAGATTAAAAAAAAACTTTTTATTGATATTTAGTTTTATTTGTTAGCAAAACATTAAATGTTTTAAAATAGTTTTTTTTGAATAAAGTGTCGAGCTCTGAATGGACAGTCATTTGTCATCTTTAATTCAAATTAAAACAATAATTAAAATGCATTTATACTTGAAAAGCAATAAAATTGTTTGGCAAGCTGTTGGTCAACTTTAGTTTTAATTTGAAATAATAGTTGGTTGGCAATTTGTGTAGCTTTTAAATATGTTTAAAGGTTTCTATATACAGAAAACAAAATAAATTTCATATTATTTTTGTTAAAAAGCCACACACTGTATCAAAAAGTCCCTGAAGACGAATTCCCACAGAGTTTGAAATATTTTTGGATTTATTAATTAAACTAAATTGTGTTTTCTATAAAATATAACTGCAAATTTAACCTCAAGCCGACTTACCATAAAACTGATTGATAAATTAGCTAACTTTGCTTATGAATTTCAAACACAACTTAATATATAATTTGCATTTAAAATAATTAGAAAATTATGTGTTGCTGCCATATGAAAATTAAATTTTATTTGCTTAGGCAAATATGGAAATTTATGTAAAAGGATATTGCTACAATACCATAAAATACACACTTGAGAAAAGACTAAATTAGAAATATATTTTCTAAAAATAAAGGGAAAGGAATCGACTCAAGAGTAGTCTGCCTCAGGACCTACACGTCCAGAAGAGGAACGGCGAAATTCAATTTCATTCTATGGAAATTAATTTATTTTCTGTATATCATATTTTAATTTGTATATATTTATACATTTAATAAAATTCAGCATAAAAAAATATTTATTAAACTTAGATTTTAATTTAAATGTTTTATAAAATTTAAATTAAAATCTAAGATTTATAAGTATTTTTGTATGCTGCATAAATGTAAAATAAAAATAATATAAAGAAATTAAAATGTATTTATTATCATTTTAATAAATTGTTTATAAAACAAATAAAGAGAAAACGAAATTTATCAATCCGAAAATTACCTTTTTTTATCTTTAAAGAAGAAACTTAAAAAAAATTATATTTTTATTATTACAAAATAATAAATCATAAAAAATTTTTTTTTTTTTTATTATCACAAAATAAAAATTATCATAATAATAAAATTGCTTAAAAAACAAATTTAAAATAAGAAAACGAAGCTTATTCAGCGATATAGTCTTTAAAGTAGAAACTTAAAAAAATATATATTATTTTTACTATCACAAAATAAACAAAATTATTTAAAAAAAATTTTTTTTTGTATTATCACAAAATAAAAATAATCATAATAAAAAAATTTGTTCATAAAACAAATAAAAAAAGCCCCAATTTAATTAACCCAGATGGTGTTTAAAGATTAAACTTAAAAAAAAATATTTTTTACTATCACAAAATACACAAAATTAATATAATAAATTTTTTTAACTATCACAAAAAAAAAATCATAATAATTTTATTTTAATTTAAAAATAAAATTGCAACAGTTTATTTATTTTCGTTTAGATAGATAGATTGTAAAAATAAACTAAGAAAAATTAATTCTTAAAAAAAAAATATATATGTAATTCATTTATTATCATTTATTTGCATAAATTTTAAATAAGTAAATTAAAAAAAAAATGCAGTTTACGTTCTCTACGAAATTAAATATCTATTTATTTAATTAATATATTATATTAGAAAAAAATCAAAAACAAATAAATATATTTATTTATTTTATAGAAGAATATAAAAAACAAATAAATATTTTTATTTATTTATTTTATTATTTAATTGTATTTTATATTCTTCTTGATAGAAGAAAATAAAAAAATATATTATTTTATTTATTTTCTTAATTATTTGTATTTTATATTCTTCTATCAAATAAATAATGAAATAAATAAATAGACAGTTAATTTCATATTTTATTTTATATTCTCGTCTATCAAATAAATAATAAAATAAATAAATATATATTTAATTTCATATTTTATTCTATATTCTTCTATAAAATGACAATAAATTTTCTATATTTTGACTCCAGGGCAACTGTTCGTCGAGTCTGTTTAATTTTAAATAATATTTGCCACATTTTGTTTCCCCTTTTTTTTGCTGCTGCTGTCATAAGTTTGGCATTACAAGTAACGCCTGCTCATGCTTATTGGATATGCAATGGTAAAATGAAATTATATTTTATTTTTTTTTTTCTTTTCGCACCGTTGTGACTGCTGCTGGCTTAACTTTGCCATAATATTTTTGAAAAATAAATGAGAGAGTCAACAACAAAAAGTCAGGCGGCAAGCCGAATGCCGCAAAGTACCACAAAATAAACCCAAATGTGGGCGTTATAAAGCTGTAAAATACATGTAAATATGCCTACAGATATGTAAATATATATATTTAAATTTATATATATATATATAAATTGGCAAGAGAATGTGGCCAGAAAGTGACACCCGCTCATTAAATATACAGCGAAATGAAATGTCAACGTGAAAATTAATTAACTCGATTGCGCCGCATTGACTTTTGTGATGGGGGAAGGGTGGGGACTTGCCACAAATTTTGTGGCTCATATTTCAATCAAAAACGGCGACAGCTGCGAGCCAAGAGCATAAGCTGCAACATAATTTTGGCAAGAGTCCATCAACTGCTGCGAGTGCGGCAGAGAGTCTCATCAATATTTACAAGCGGCATGCCGCACAATGTGGCCAGAGGCAAAGAAAGAGATAGCAAGAGGAAGACAGAGAGAGAGACACACAAAGTTAATTGCCAAAATGACAAAATGTATTCAAAGAGTGGGGAAAAAGCCAAAACCACATACTGCGACAATTGACAGCAGAACACTTTGGGGACAACTTGAAGATTAATGTGAGCTAATTAAACGTTTAAGTGTTGATTAATGTGACTTTGCTATATATATAAATATAAAGATATATATATTTAAGTCAGCTGCCTCTGTCAATCAGGGTATGGGCTTTTTGGCCAAAACTGTGAAAAGAAATATGCAAAATGTTGGCCTAATTCGGGTCAACGGCATAACCATAAATTCTCAGCAAGAAGTTGAGGTGCAAGTTAGCAGTGGCAGCAGCAGCAGCGGCGGCAACTCAAATTGAAAGACATTCGCATTTATCATCTTTACGGTTTAACTGCCAAAGTGCTTTGAAGGGATAACCCAGCCAAGTGTAAACCAGAACAGCAGCACAGCACAACTGCGAATCGAGTTGAGCAAACAGTTCAAAAAAAAAAAAACAGAAAAAAAGTGGAAAAAATAGAAAGAAATTATATTTACGCATTGCCAAGAGATTTAAATACCCTTTGGACAGCGAATTGTTACCAGGACAACTAGAGAAAATAAAAAAAAAAATAAAAGAATTTTTCTGAAACAACAAAACAACTCTTGAGTGGCATTAACTATATAATAAAAGGATTTTATTTAAATACTATTTTATTAAACTGTTACGAAATTAATACAAGTCACAATTGCTGCTTGCTAAATTAATTAATTAATTATTATTTTAAATGAGGTCAAGGGCTTTGGCCCTCTTTAGCAGAGCTTTTATTATTTAAATTATTAATTAAGTATCATAAAAGTTATTTATAGAAAAGCTCATATTTTAGTTGATTTTTTATATGGCAATTATATAGATATTATAAGTTCAGATTCAGCGGAAATTCTTAAAAGAGCAAAGTAAAATATAGATGGAATTATCTCTTTGTTGTATATATATTTCTATTAAAATTAGTATGTTTTTTATATGGCGACTATTTGGATTATTTATGTTTATATTCATATGAAGCTTTGTCAACTTTAAAGCTACAAAGTTAATTATATATTTTGCGATTTTAAATCGAATTATTTGTTAGTTGTATATACATATATTTTAAATTTTTAAATATAATTGATCTGCCCCTCCTATCTTAGTATGTAAAATATGAAGTTTGAATACACATTACGATTCGATCAAAATATGTCAAAAAATTATTAATTATTTATACAAAAGAATATTATTTTTTCCAATAATACTACTGACATAATTTTGATAAAATAAAATTATTGCCAATTTGTAAGGAACAAAATGAGACCCATACAATTGAAAGTTTTATCAAAATCTCTTGCAAAATACATAATAATATTTAATTTAATTAGAAAAAAAATATAATATATTTAAAACATTAAAATTAAAAAAAAATAAATTAAAAAAAATTTTTTCAATAAATTAAAATCAAATAAATATTGAAGTAAATCTCATAAAAAATGCTTCTTGATATTATGCTAATTTAAATAGATTATATTGTGTTCCTATTCAAAAATTCGACTTGTTGAACTAGGATAATATTTAAATAAATTAAATAAATCAAATAAATAAATAAATAAATGACATACAAAAATAAATTTTAAGAAATTATTTAATTAAATTAAATAAATAGAAATATAAAAAGTTATAACATAATATAGCTGCCATCGAAGAAATGAATTGAGAATTAACTAATATATTAGTTCTTGATTCAGTTCTTCCATGGAACTAATATATTATTCAATTCTCGATTCATTTCTTCCATGACAGCCATATAATGTAGATTTCCGATAAAGACAACAGTTTAACAATAATTAAAAAGTCTAGTTAAATATGGAATTGTTGTCCTCGATGCCGATCAGAAATATATCAATTTAATCAAAACCTTTTCTCTTTAATAACAAAATCATAACACCCTTATTTTGCCAGAGTATTCAAACGGATATTGCTGTTCCACGGAATCAACAAAGTCAAACAATGTAGTATGCCTTACTATTATTATTCCTCTTTTTTTTATCCCTGCGCGTTGTGTTGTTCGCTGTTCGTTGTTCCATTTCCCGCCAAAAAAAAAAGCCCCCAACCCTTTAGCTATATTTTGGCGAAGCTGTGTTTATCTTGACAGTGCTAACAAAAAATAGAAAAAGCTTTAAAAAAAATAGAAATAGAAGGTAAGCAAAAAACACATAAAGCATAAACAATGAACGTCAAATAAAACGCACTCCGATAAGGCGAACAGCAATTAAGTAGAAGAATTATGGCATTATGGAATTTATGTTTGTAAGTCACAAAATCCACAAGATTTGAGCTGCTGCTAAGTACAAAACTTTCCCCCTAAAAAACAAGTAATGTCTATCAAGTAAGTTTGCTGACAGGAATATTTGTTCAAGTGCCAGGACATACATACTTGAGTGCAAGACAATGTCCTGGCAAAACAAATGGATAGAAAAGATTACGGCAGCATTTTCTGCTGATTTTCAAATGAAATTTTAATGAATGAAAACACACAGAGAGCTCTTTACACAGCAATCAGAAAAGCAACCAAAATGCGCTACTTGTGTCCGTGTCCGTGCCTGTGTCCTGTGTCCTGTGCGTCAACAAATTCAAAGATATTCTCCAAGCCAAACCAACCCTCTCCAAGTGATCCAAGTTACTCAAATCTGTCTGTCTCTGGGTGCACAACAAAAATAACCATAAAAGCAGCTGCTTTCAATTTTCTACTTTCTATTTTCTACTTTCTTCCTGCTACTTGCTACTTGCTACTAAAAGCTGCTCACTGTTCGTTGTACAGATTTTGCACTTAAATATTTATCAGTTTCGAACAGCCAACCACAGTCGGAACATGAATGTGTGACATAAGTGTGGAAATTGTGGCTAGAATATACTCTGTAAACAAATGCAAATTAAGAATATTGGTTAAACAATTCAAACTTCGTTGTTTAACTTCTTTTTTGGAGTGGGAAAAGTTGACTAAAAGGTTGGCTTAATTTTGGGCTATTTAAAAGTCTGCAGAATATATTTTGGTTTTTTATTAAATTTATTTTTTTAGTAAGAAAAATTTTCTGTCTCTAAATTAATATAAGAAAATTTTTTTTAAAATTACGAAAAATCAGGAAAAAAACAAAAAAAAACTAAAAAAAAAAAAAAAAAAAAACTTTTAAAAATCAGGAAAAATCAAAAAAAAAAAAAAAATATAAAAAAAAAATTTTTTTTAAATCATCAAAAATCAGGAAAAATCTGAGATTGCTGTGAGGGCGGGAGTGAAAGTCGACTGAGAGGGAAAACCACAAAAAACAGTGGAGTAGTCATAGAGAGAGGGAAGAGGGTGGCAGAGAGTGGGGCTAGTGAGTGTATGTATTTAAGTGTGATGAGTGTGTGTATTTTAGAAATCACACACAGCTCAGAACTGCTAGAGAATTACAAGTGCAAACATGTAAATATAAAAAAAAAAAAATATCACACTTAATTGTAAAATTGAATATACTTAAACGAAGTTTTTTCCCATCATTTTAAGAATTTTTGACATCAATTTCATTTTCGTTTATTTCCTGATATAAGAAAAATATCCTAAAATACAATTGAAAATTCAAAACTACGCATTCAATTTTGTTTAGAAAACTTGATACAGTTTCAACTTTTACCTATGCCTTAATTTATATTATATATTTTTTCTTTAATATTATTTGTTTATTAGCAACGAGCTGTTAGAAAAATATTTTTTAATATTACAGACTAAAATGCATAATATTTTTTTTTTCATAAAACTTTATCAATTCTTTAAAATTAAAGTTAAATTTTACTTCATTTTGAATTCATCGACAACTTTTTGGCTGTTTATTATTTTTATTCTATGTAGGTCTTATAGATACTAAAATAAATATGCTTAAAAAAACAATAAATGAACACAAAATGGTTAATCCCTAATTAAACATGGAATAAAGAAAAAAAATTTAAAAATTATATATAAAAGAATATGGGCACACTGAGCTCAATTTAGCTGATGTTGATGCCTATATATAATTCTTTATTATTTTAATTATTTTTACCTATTAAAGGAGCTTTCTTTCACATTTATTGAAATCCACAATTATTTAGGCCTATAATTTAATAATACACCTTTTTCTCCATAACTGTTACAGGGTATTAACACAAGGAAACAATAGCTAAACCAGTCGACTGAGGTGCCAAAAATTAAATTGTGCCTCAGCCAATAGAGTTATTTAAACTTAAACACACAATACTTAATTTAATCAAACTCTTGAGGCTGAATTTAAGCACAAGGTAAACAAATTTAATGTAGTTTACTTAATAAATAAATGCAGTTTAAATACAACTTAATTTGGCATTCAATTGATTAAATAAACAGGCAAATAAAGTTGTCTCTGAATTTAAAAGGAAGTAAAATTTAGGTTTAATTTTAAAGAATTGATAAAGTTTAATGAAAAAAAAATATTATGCATTTTAGTTTGTAATATTATAATATAGTTTTATATCAGCTCAAAGCTTATATATAAATAATATTAAATAAAAAATATATAATATATATTTAGATATAGATAAAAGTTGAAACTGTGTCAATTTTCATAGTCTGGAAAATATAATTTGGAAATTGCCCAATTGCCCATCATAATGTCTTCAACATTTATATGTATTTATTAAGCTCATTAAAGGGTATATAAATTGTCAATTTATTTTTGTAAATAGTTTTTCCAGCTGATATAGCAAGGACAACGACAAAATAATTATTTACACGCCGCAAAATTCAGCAAATTAGTTGATGCAAACATCCGTCTGATAAAATGAAGCTAAAACGAACGAGTCGCTGATTAATTGACAGAGCAGAGATCCAAAAGCAGGACAAAGCAGGACCAAAGCAGGACCAAAGCATGACTAAAAGCAGGACCAAGGCAGGACCAAAGCAGGACCAAGGCAGGAGTAAAACAGACAGATGAAAACAGCGAACTGTGCACAATAGAGATGAAGACTTTAATTAAATTTCCTTAGCCGGCAATCCTTTTATGGCGCCATTTTGTTGGCATTTCCATTGCCAAAGCTCAAGCCTCACAACGTAGTGTATGTGTGTGTGTATGTGTGTGTGTATAGGTGTGTGTATGTGTGTGTGTGTGCTAATGAAAATCAAACGTTGCACCATATTCAACTCTTGGCCCAAGCTCTAAATAAATGTGGGTGCACAGAGACTTTGCTGCCGCTGAATGTTGCGACCTCTAAGAGGCACAAACAGAAGCAGAAGCAGCAGCAGCAGCAGCAGCAGAAAGGCAGCATCTTGTGATTTATTATTAAACACAAATATGAATTTTCGCAGAACAGCTTGCTAGGCAACAATAACAACAGCAACATCAGCGATATATATATATATATGAAAGTGATAGATTTAATACCCTCACTGAGAAAATAAACAATGTTATTTATACAAAATTGCAATTCTACAGCAATTCTTTGTTATGACAGCTTTAATATATATATTTGTGCGATTTTAATTAAAATTATTATAGTTTTAGCTAGAGTATAGAGTAATAAAATTTAAGATTTGCTGAGTTTTAGCAAAGATAACTTGAAAACCTGAATAGGTTATAAAATAATGAAATTATTAAGTATTGAATTTTCTTGGTATATCTTAAAAAAATTAACAACATTTTTATATCCTCAATGTTCAAATTCTGTATATAAGAAAATACATAATTGCAGATATCGAACTGTATACAGGGTGTCCCGTAATTGAGTATAATCAACTAAAGCTTTGAGTATAAAAATTATATACCTTCTACATTTTGGACTGGCTACAGGGTGTTTAATATTCGTTTAATAAATTCATTTACTCGATTCATTTATTCGATATTCGTTTATTCATTCCACAAAAAGTAGTTTTAATGTTCATAATGCTTATAATTCTCAACCGGCAGCTTTTTGGCATACCTGATTCTGGTATAGTATTATCAAGAATTTAACTTAATTGTTTCTCAAATTAATTCCTATTTTAATCTAATATATTTTGTATTTATTTATTTTTCTTTATTTTTATTTTTTTATTTATTTTATCTGGCATAAATATAATATCAATTCATTTATTTCAATGTCGAGCTTTATATTTTATTTAATATATTTAATTTGCATCTATTATACAATAAATGAATTTAACTTAATAAAATTTTGGCAAATTCCAACATTTACTGCAAAAAGAAAAAAATAATAATTGAGAGAAGTTGCCTTTAAATCTGACAGACTAGCTTCCATGGAAATATAAAATAACTGACGACAAACGGACATTATATATCATTCAAATCAAATTAAATAAATTTACAAAAAAAAAGGCAGTTCCGTATTCCGCTTACGAATTATATCCATAAAATATATAGTATTTAAAATATATGAAATTTTGTTTATTTATTTATTTTATTTATTATTATCAGACTCTTTGAAATTACAATAAATACAATATTCGAATAAATATTTAGTCAAAGTTTTATGCATTGTTAATGCCCAAAATTAATTAGTTGATAATTGCTTTTAAAGTGAAAAATATTATATAAAATTCCTACTATTTATATATTTTTTTTTTCTGTTTCAAAATGGAGCAAAAAATTAATTTTAAAAAATTTTTGGACATACGTTTTTTGTTCAGTTATTTTAACATTCACACGCAAGCAAAGTTTTAATTACCTAACTAGAAAATTGTGTTATTTATAATAAAATTAATTAATTTGCAATGACTTGCACTAACATTCAATTGATAAATATGGGAAAAAAGAGATTTGAAAGATAAGAAATTAAATGTATAAAGATGAAGTTAAAATATAGTCTTGCACATGTTAACAAAAAAAAAAGAATTAATATATTAAACCAACAAAAAATTAAATTACTAAGATGAAGTTAAAATAGTAAATTAATTTTTTGTTGGTTAAAAATTTTCATATTATTTTTTTTTTAAATGTGCCAGACTGTACTTGAATTGTAGAGAATCTTTTTTTTAGAGAATCGATAATCTAGGTTAAAAATACAAGTTTAAAAATCAATTTTATTGATATATTTTATGTATCAAATTTTTAATTCTTTTCTGTATATATAAACCATTTTATGCAGTCAAAATTCAAATAAAATAAAGACGCAAATGAAGAGCAAATAAATGGGTAAATAAATCTTAGGAAATGTCAGAAGTCGTATGAATATTTTTTATTAATTTTTAAATAATAGCAAAACTATTGCTCACACATTTCTGAATAAATAAAATAAATATTAATTTTATGCATTTCAAGCCGCCTCAACCAAAGCCTGACAAACTGCCCGACTTTATTATATTGCTCAAATTTTTGCAAAGAGTATTTAAAAACAAAAGGCATACACAACAACACAGGACACACACCCAAGCCAAACTGAACCTGTGGCATTTTGATGAGCGAGAACATACACATTTTTTATGATTAATTAAAATTAATGCGGCTGCAAAAATACAGCAACAACAACAACAAAAAGGAATAATAAAAGCAACTTTCTGCGCTTATATGGCAAAAACAATTCAATGGCCAATTAAGTTGATGTCCTGTTTAAGGAATATGCGAAACAATATGTTCTGCCTAATTGTTCAGGATTGTAGCAAACTATGCTGATAAAAAAACAGAAAAAATAAATAAAAATGTTAAAAAAAAATAATCAGAAATAAAGAAAAAGCGCAACGCATTTTATATTTATTAAAGCAATAAAATAAAGTACAACCTGGCCAATTCTGTGGCCCATGATAACGTGGCTAAAAGAGAGAATATATATATATACATATATATCGCCATGTCATAGCCAGGACACTCAGTCCCCTGTGTGTGTATAAATTGTTGTTGCTTTCACAATTTTGGACTGTGACTACGACAATGCCTACGCCGGATTTTTGGGGTTCCTTTTGGGGCTACCAGGACACAAATTTGACTGCACACATACATATGTAACAAGGACGTGGCAATAAATTTAAAATTAACCCTTTTTAGGTGACAACGCCTTTTGACCTTAGTCCTGATGATAGTTCCTGCTGCTCAGCCTTTTGAATATATATTGAAGGGGCGTGCATCAATCTATTTAAGAAAGAGGCATATCCTTTATCCCTCAAATAGTTGTCAACTATTTTTTCACCCAGACCAGACCAGAAAAAGGAAATTTGTTTTATTTGCATGACTAACGGATTCTTTTTAAAATGTTAAACACGTTTTGTAAAGCATAATTTTCTTCCTTTTTTTTTTGGCTTAACAGAAAAGAGAGCGAAGGGAGAGAAAAATGATTTCACTGGCACTTTGCTGAAATATATTATTTATGATATTTTACAGAAAAGTTATGGCACTAATTGCCAGCAATTTGTTATTTATTTATTCTGATTTCTTATGGCCCAAAAGTAACACTTAAAATTGTTTAAAGGTTTTTTTTTTAGCAAAATGTCATAAGTTGCAATTTTTTTAATAAAGATGCCAAGAGAAAAGTTCAAAAAATATTTTCAAAATTTAAAAAAAATTGTCAAAAAATATTGTTACTTTTTTGAAATATTTTTAGCAAATTTAAAAAAATTGTCAAAAAAAAACGTTGCTTTTTTGAAATATTTTTTGGAAATTTTAGTTGTTGGAAAATTAAGAGTTTTGTTTTGTTATCAAAATATTAAAACTCAATTAATTACAATTATTTATAGGTTTTATTTTTCACTGCCCAAAAACTAGCTTAATTTTGAGAGTCGGGAAAAATAATTTATTTCATAATTTATATAAAAAAATCACAAAAATAAGCATTGTGATTTTAAGAAATAAAATACGAATTGTATAAATACTATTCTCATGTTGGAATATAAATATAAATACTATTCTATAAATACTATTCTCATATTTGAATTTTCATTTTAAATGTTATTCAAAGCATTTTTTTTAATAAAATATTTTTAATAAATATTTATGTCAGTGTTCTTATTTTTTCTATATTTTTTTCTTTTTAATATTAATTTATTTAACATTTATATTCGCTGTATCGATGAAACTCTTAGTCCTTGTTCTGACTGTTTGATAATAAACACACAGCCTGAATAAAAAGACTTGGAAATTTGAATTTTTGACATTCTTTTATAAAAAGAGTATGTAAAGAAATTAAATTTAAAAAAATTGACAGTCCAAAGAATGCAAGAAGCTGCTTTAAGGGTTCAGCTTTTGTTTATACTTTAATTCATAATCAATTCCTGTGTCAATTATCAACGAATTTCTTAAATATTTAACACATTTTTTAACCATTTCAATCTCTGTTTTAAAAGTAATCCAAGTAAAATTAATTTTAGTTTGTAATTAGCTTCAAAATAAAACATAATAGAAAGCCCCAATTGTTACAATAATTTAAACAAATACAAAGCTTGGCAAATGAATGAAAATTGTCTTTGTTTTGCAACATTTTTTTGTTTTCATTCAATTGAATGTAAATATATATTTTGAAAGTTGTACAAAAGGAAAAAGAACTTAACACTATAATTAAATTAAGGAAATGAAATGAATTGAAACTGGGCAAATGCAGGTAAAATCAGCTCATGAAATAAACAAATTGATTGACTTGCAATTACCCTGTACTGAATTCTAAATTTATAAATAAATAATTGTAATTTTTATTATTTATTTAAATGTGTCTATATTTGGCAATAAAATAAATTATTTAATTTAAAACCAAACTAAAATAAATAAAGCAAATGTTTGGCTATTTAATATGACTAAATAAAGTTATCTAATTTATTGAAATAAATATATAAATTTTTGATAAATAAATTTTCAATATTTATAATTTATAAAATCACACATCATACCCCATTTAGACAACTTAACAATGTAGGGTAAAAACTCCACAGGAAATTGAAAACAAGATAATCAAAACAGTGTCAAAATGAAAACAAATAAATGTTAAATAAAACAAAATAAATAAAATTAAATAAAGACACTTGCAGCCATGACAAATTGCATAATTGTTTAGAATAACTAAAAACAAAGTTTAAAATGTAGTTTAGCTGTATTTCTATACAAAAAAAGTAAATTAATGCTGCTCAAACTTAATTTAAATCAAATGAGATGCCATTTATTGTATTAAAATGACGTGGCCAAAATATAAATGCCAAGTAAACGATATTTGAGCCTGAAGTAAGTTGTCATTGTTCATAAAACAACAACAAGGACGAGCAACCCAACCAAACAACAATAAATAAAATGTGAATATATATATATTATCCTGCAAAATGGAAGCTGAAAAGCTGCACGGCAATCGAAAAGGAAGTGAAGAATGGGCACACAGGATTGGATTGGGCAATGGACACAAAGTTCAAGTGGCCAAGTCAAGACAATTCGTAAAATGCTTTTAAAAGGAAATCAGTAAAGGAATTTCGCTTATGGGCAACTGATTGTGCCAATGCCAGAACAATTTGAACCAACGCCAAACTCAAACTCAAACTCGAAACCTCATCATGATATTGAAACCAAAAGAAATTGTACTTAAATGTTAAGGTCTCACGTTTGCCGCTTTACAAAATTGAATTGTTTTAGATTTTATTTTTTTTTTTGTTGCCCTCATTTCAGTCGAAACAAATAAATCAAATTGAATTTTCTTGTGCACTTAATTTTCGTATAGGAAATTGCACAAAACAATAATCAAAAAGTAGGCTTTTGGGTAAAATGGAAAGAAACAATTTTCCATTTTCAACAGATTGTCAACTCAATAAACTCAACAAAAAATCAGAAATGTATTTTATAAATTTACTTGAACGCGCCAACAATTTCGTTGAGGACATTACAATTAAGATTTTGCCACAGAAAGTGCTAAATTTAAATACTTGTTGTTATTATTTTGATTTACGTATGGGCTGCAAATTAATTGCATTCTTTGAGGCATTTTGTGGTCTACTACAGATGATGTATAGCTATCGAGAGATTTATTATAATTCGGATCCATTGTTAACCCCACAATGGATACATTCCCAGAAGATGCGACAACATGATCCAGAATTTGGTCTGCTAATGGGTTTAATAACATTTTTTAGCTCTCATATGCTAATTGCGGGAATTGCACTTGTAAGTAAATAAATTAAATAATTAAAGTTCGATTCAAATTTGTAATGATGTGGCACTGATGCGTGCTGATGCACATCAGCGTCCCAGTTTTTGTGATACAAATCAACATAAAATATTGAAATTTTCCTTTAATCATCATAATTTTAACTAATAAAAATTCGTCAGCAAAACTTTTGTGCTGATTTCGGTCAGCGCAAATGTGCTGATCCTGTAATATAATTCGTATTTTCATATGAATGATGACAAAATTAAGTTTACGATCAGCTTAAAAATCATTTTATATTGCTGGAATTGCACTTGTAAGTTAATAAATTAAATAATTAAAGTTTAATTAAAAATTGTCATGATGTGGTTCTAATATGCGCTGATGCACATCAGCGTCTCAGTTGTTCTGATAAAAATCTTGACAATATAAACTGCAAAATTAAACTGTTGAAAAAGTGAAATTTTCCTTTGAGTTTGATCAGCATAATTAAGACTATTAAAAATTCATCAGCACAACTTTTGTGCTGATTACAGTCAGCGCAAATGTGCTGATTGTGTAATAAAAATCATTTTTTCATTTAAATGATCACAAAGTTGGGCTTAAGCTCAGCTTAAAAATCATTATAAAATCCTTTTTATTTATAATAATATTTTTATATTAATATTAATATTTTTCAATAAAATTTTCCCTTATAGAAACGCAAAATGTTGCTAATGCTATGGATCTATATAACAGCTGTATTTACTCTAGCATATATGTTTTACATTCTTCTAATTGATTGCATACTCGAACTTTTAATATTCGATGGCTTTACAGGCGGTAAGTTGATCCCAAAAAAAAAAATAGAATTAAATCCTAATTAAATTAAATATTTTAGCATTAGAAGCATATTTTCTTCTAATAGTTTTTGCATATTATATGCAATTGCGACGCACTGAAAACTTGGATGAAGATATTGTGGTGCTCTTCACTGTAAGCGAGGTTTAGAGCATTCAAAATACTTTAAAATATATTAATTATCCTAGTATATATACTTAATAAAGATTCATTTGATGCAGTTTCTCAAGCATTTGTTACTACGCTAAGGAAAAAGTATTTTATATTATACTAATTTGCTAAAAGCATAGCATTTATATTTGTATTTGTAATTAATATTTATATCATGCCATAATTCCGACCACTACAACCAATTTTTGAGCTATTAATATTCTTAAAATGCAATATTATTATTATTATAGCGATATTTTTAATTGTTCTAACTAGTTAAGCATGCTTTAATGTTTGCTATTATTATTATATAAATATTATTGAGCATTTGTTGTAATAAATTACAACAGAATTAAACGAAAAACCGTTTAAAAATACACAACATTTCGCGTTGCCAATATATGGAAGCAATTGCATTTATTTATTATCGTATTTATATTACTCAAAAATTGATTGCATTTGGATTGCAAAATAAAAAGAATGGTAAACAAATAAAACATTATGTAAGCTTGAACTTCGTATTGCCGAAGTTTTAAATACTCTTTAATCAATTACAGCTGGCAAAAATCAAAATAATGCGAATTTGGGAGAAGTTAGTGCTGAAAAGCTATCGATAATGCGCTCTTTATCGATTAGTGATATATATTTTTAAAATATTTTATTGTACTTTTGTTAATTTGATGTGTTTGCTTATTTATAGTATATAAGAAATTTTAATTTAAAACATATATTTATTTGTACTTATTAATTACTTCAAATTATCGATAACTTTCAAAGTTGTCAACTATCGAAATTAAAAAAGATAAAGTGGGGAAAAGTTTTTGATAATTTTTAAGTAAATTTGATAAGTAACGTTAACAAAATATCGTTGAAACTATCAATATTATTAAAGAAGATTTATCAGAAAATTGTCTTCTATCAAATTAATCGATCATGATAGTAATCTAAATTCATTTAAAATTTGTCTGAAAGTTTAAAGTTTTTCTTATTATATTGCGAAGTAAAAAAATTCTTGGTTCTCAACATTATCTTTAAAATTGTTCTATAGCAGATTGCAATTAAAATGTATTATATGTCGATAATTGATATTTTTTGGAAAACTCAGATTATTTAATTATACTATAATTTATGGAATTATTTATTTTAACTAATTTCAGCAATATTTGTTCAAATAATCGATAATTCATTAGCACTAAATACTCCATTGTGTTAAAGGAATATTTATCGTTAGGCTACCTTTTTCGGAAAACAATATAGTTAATTATAGCTTTATTTATGGAATTATTTATTTTAACAATCGAATAATCGTTGTTTAAATAATCGATAATTTTCAGCACAATATATTCAAATGTGGTAAAGAAATATTTATCGACAATAGAAATTTTTCGGAAAAATAAAAATGCATTATAACTTTATTTATGGAATTAATTTTAGAAACACAACAAGCGCTGTTCAAATAATCGATAATTTCCAGCACTAAATAACCCTGTTTGATTAAAGAGCATTTATCGATAAATAACCAAAAATATAAGCCTTTTAAAAACCAATTTTATAAATTGCATCTAAATATCGAATTTCTTACTTTTGGATACGATTTTTTAGTCGGCTCTCGCGATGTTGACGCAGATGCCGTGGGCGTGCCGCGTTTATTAGTGCGATTCTTTTTAAGTACGATAACGCGCATGGTGCACAATTATAATATTTATCGATGGGTGTAAAATTCGATGAATTCGCAACGCGACGCACGACGACAAAAATAATTTTTTCTTTTTTTTTTTTTTGGCAGAGTTTTTGGTCTGTTTTTGTATGTATTTTAAATGGATTGCGGCCGTTTATAAACGGAGTTGCACATTCAGGATACACTTAAGGACAAAATGCAATGCGAGCCTCTAATCGATTTTGTATTACATATTTTTTAAATAATTTACAACTACTTGTTCTATATAGAAAGTGGATTAATTTTGGTATATACAAAAACATTTTTCGTTTTTTGTTTTTTTTTTGTTTTTTTCTATTTATAGTGTACTAAGTGTGTGTGTGTGTAAAAGTGAAAGTGTTTTTAGAGATAGTTGTAAATAGTTTAACTAGAGCTATAGCCGCTAAAAATGTTAATACAAGCGTGTGTTTTGTGGTTTTTTTTTTTTTTTTGCCTATTTACTAAAATTATTTTTTTTTTAATTTTTTTTTTTTGGTAATGCACTAATTATGAGTACTTTAAAGCAAGCAAAAAAATTCGATGAAAAACTGACAGTGCTACGTAGTAAATATTAGATATTATATGAATTTTTGTATTTTTGTATTTTTTTTTTTTATTATTTGCAAGAATTTTTTATTAGGACAGACAGCATTAAAAAATATTTGCTTTTGGGCGCATGGTGCGTATGCGTGTTTATTTATTAAAAGAAAGCTAAAGATTATTTTACAATATTTGCTGGCAAAGTAGGCTACATTTAATAATTGTGTTGTTTTTTGTAGATCAACAACAATTTTTTTATTATTTTTTGGCTTTACTTACGCTCAAGTCAAGTTTTAGTATATATACTAGATAGTTTTGGCTGTTTTTTTATTTTTTAGAGATTTTTTTTAAATGTTTTGAAAAAAGCCTGCCTGTCCTGCGCTCTATGCAAAAAGGATATATGGTCTTGGTAGATGACTATAATTTTGTTGCCCTCCTGAGACAACGCCTTAGACTAAATCAAATGCCAGCGCATTTTTTATGGCTCAAATATTGCCTTGTGGGAGTTTTTTTTTTTAAATTATTATTTTTTTTAAGCTGCAGCCAATTAAAAAGCTGCGAAACGGCGTTTTAATTTTTGTAGAATTTTCTTTTTTTTTTTTGCGGATCACTCAACAGCAACACGCGACGCGCGTATTTATTTAATTTATTTTTATTTTTTTTTTTTTCGTGTGCTACGTTCAAATGCAGGCACGTGACTGACGCGGAGCGAGACTTGCACGTTGCTTTTATAAACAGTCGCAACTGATTGCAGCGCGCAAATTGTGACGATCTGGCAACGCTGCGCACTTGCAACTCTCACACTCCCTCTCTCGAACGCTCTCTCGCTCTCGCTTCGCTACCGATTCAAACAGCTGTTTTGAGCTTGGGGTTACAGTTATTTGCGTTGTGCTTTGCCCACCAACAACAACAACAACAACAGCAACGAAAACAACACGCAGCTTAAGTTACAGTTAGTTTTTTATATGTATGCCGCTACAGTCACACACACACAAAAAAATATGCACACACACTAATTTTTCGCACATAAATTTCTATAAATTTACAGTTTAAACACGTGTCCTGCAGCGACACGTTCTGCCTTTGCCTTTCGCCTTTCGTCCGTTATTTGCCACATCCGTCGTCGTCGTCACACACTGACCAAACGCAAGCTCAACTACCGTAGTACTAAACACGAAGGACGCGCACACATTCCGGAGTTTAATGCGCTCCGGCCGAAATTTCATGTTTCTGGTCACATGCGCAGTGCCAGCAAACAAAACACAAGACAAGATGTCAAAAAGTTATTACAGCTGTTTGACCTACATTAAGTACGCGTGCACTTTGGCGTTTATATGCGCCCTACAATTAACTTAAAACACACATTTTAAACAATAAACTTAACAATTTTCCGTCGCGAAAAAATTTTACACACGATGCTGTGCCAAGCAGCAAAAGCTTACTGACAAGCAACAGGTGTTTGACAAAGTAAGCAAGAGCAAAAGCTGCCCACGAAAAAAGCTGCGCGCAAGCTTTCAGTTTTGGGTGCGTGCACTCGCTAAATCGAAGCTTTTCAACACATTTAAGAAACTCACCGTGGTGAGTGAGTGGTGAATATAATTGCGGCAATTTGAAATGACAACATTTAGTTATTAACTCGATTAATCGGTTTTCACGTTGAAAAGGCAAAAATAAAGCAGCAGCTGCTTGATTTAAGTTAATTAAATAGTTAACAAAACGTTTACACTCGCCACGTCATACTAATTCGCCGCGTTTAATTTATACAACTAATCAAAATTCAGATAAGAATCAAATTTTCAAATATGGCACTCACTTAAAATCTATCGATAAATATTCTCAGTGCTAGTTAATGCTTATAGTAGTTCAACTCACCTGAGCTCGAATCGCCGCGAGGTGAATTTGCTTGGCGCGCAAATCAAATTTCTTCATTGACAAATCTTCCTGCAGTTCGTTCACTTTATTATACAGTTGGCCCTCAATGCCGCGCGTCTGTGTGCGATTCAGTGCATCAATGGAGTCCTGGGCAATGCATACAAAAAAGGAATATATTTAATATGTATACACATGTAGCTTACTTTTACACTCGACTCGTAAACTTGTTACACACCTGCAGCTGACGTATTTGCAATTCCAATTCAATGGCCTCACGCTTTAGCGACTCGAGTGCGGAGCGTTGCGACAGCGTCGAGTGGCGGTCAAAGACGAGCTCGTTCCGCAAAATGGGCGTCATTTCCTGTTTTGGGTATGTGTACAAGTGTGTGTGCGTGTGTGTGTGTTGAATTTTGAGTTGTTATGCACTCGACAAAAGTCACATATGTATGTGTATACAGGTGTATGTGTGTGTGTGAATTAAGTACGCATTTACATGTTGAAGTTACTGCATGAAGTGCGTAGGTTAGGCAAAGGTGAAAGGTCAAATGGTTTTGTGCAAAAAACATCACAAGGACAGAAATCTTAAAAGTAATCAAATCTACTTTATTTTCTTATTTACAATCTGCTTAAACTGACAATTGTTGGTAGTAGCACACATGTTAATATATCTATATAAATATAAAACTGTTCAACCTGATTGACTGATTGACGACTCACCGCCAGGCCAAACGGTAGAAGCTAGAAAACTGAAATTTGTGGCAATAACTTTTTATTATATCGTAGGTTGGCACTCCAGAAAAATTTTATTAAAAATATATCGGAAAATGGATGGAAAATGCATTTTAAAATTGAATATAAAAATTAAAGCTGGAGCATTTCCGGTGGCGCAATAGGCTACAAAAATTGTAGAATATAATTTTATTTGTTTTTGGGAACGGGAGCGGAAAGTAACGCACACCGGGATGATCTAGTAAATATAAAAAAAAAAAAACAACAAATAAAAAAACCTTTACTTTATCAACAAAAAGGAAAAAAATCTATTCAACATTAATAAAAAAAATTTTCTTATGAGAGTTGGTATAAGAACAGTATAAAAAAAATTAAATTATGCTTAAATTTTTTCACCAAACGCCACTTTGACAGTTTTTTTTTAGCCTATTAGTGAGTTTTATAAGAAAATTTATTTAAAATTAAAAAAAAAATTGTTTCTGTTATCCAAAATGATTTAAAATAACTTTAAAAATAAAAGTTTATCAAAAGAAATTTTGGTTTTAAGTATTACTGTAAATACAATATCTTAACTGTCAACTTTAACTTAAGCTGAAAGAAACATACAATAAATTAAATCTTTTTAATTAATCAATACTGTTTTGAATTGCATTGAATACAATTTGTGTTTATTTAAAAAGCTAATTTTTGTTATTAAAATATAAGTTTCCTTGCAATAATTTTTAATCAAAAACATAGAAAATTAAATATTAATACTCTTTCTTTAAATAGTTTATTTCTGTTATTAAAAAAAAAACAGTTTGCCTGTAATACAAACAACAAATAATAAAAAGTAAAAATTTTTATTCTTTTTTTTTTAATTTGTATAATTTTTTTCATAGGTAAGAGGATATTTTTGTTAAAATTAATCTTTATATTATGCACAAAATATTACACAAATCAGACATTTGCAGACCAAGCAATCGACAAGTTTGGAAATAAAATAGTTCCTTAAAAAAAATAGCTTTTTTGAAAAATAATTCTTTGTAGAAAATAGGAAAAAATGGACTTACAAGTCAAATGTATTTTAAATCACTATAGATTTCTGCGTGTTTTACAAGGTGTAAACTACATGAAATTACAAAACTTCGAAAAGTAGATTTATTGTAAAACTACAAACAATTTATCAGCACATATTCAAGAATCAAAAAAACTGCATTATGTAGATTAAGGATTATTTTAAATTTAATAATCAATCAATAAATAAATAATTTTTTTTACAGTCTCTCTACAGAACCTCAAGCTCAGTCAACAGTTCAATTTCTTCAATAAACTGCATGAACTAACTTCAACATGTAATTGCTTACTTTTCTTTGTATTTGAATTCATTTATACTCACATTATAATCGCCCGTCTCCTCCGCCGGCTCGCCCGGCTGTTGCGCCTGTGGAGGGGCAAAGACGCGTCGGGGCACCTTTTGTGCCTGGGAAGGTTGCGCCAGGAGACGCACAAAGTTCACCAGATCCTGTTGGGGCGACACCGCGCTGCATTGGTTGGCCAGGCTGGCATAGCGTTTGGTCTGCTCGGCGGCCTAAAAAATATAGAAAAGAAAAAATAAGAATAAAAACAAACATTTAATAAACATCATAATAATAATAATAATCGTAACAAGCATTTGCTGGCAATTGTTTCGAGGTGTATAAAAGCACGCAACTGAACAATATACAAATTACCTGTGCAAATTGCGTACCCTGGAGTCGCAATTATGAGCTATTACTATAATGGTGCTCTAATTGTATTATATATACTATATATATATATATACGTATACATAGCTAGGCAATTGCCAGCTGCAGTTAAATTAACTTCAAAAGTTTTAGTTTATGCGTGTGTCAAGTTGATGACACCCAATTGACCAAAAGTTTAAAGACAAATTTGTGTTTTAAGTGACAAACCGAATAAGAATCGAATAAAAAAATTTGCCTGCGATTTTACTTTATATTTCATTTTAAAAAATTTGCACGAATTTTTATAAAAATATTTAAGTATTTTAATTAAATATAATATAACTATAATAAAAATATATATTTAAAAATCCCGCGCTATAGATAAAGCGAATTTTATACTTATTTTTTACTATTTAAATTTTTTATACAAACAAAAAAAATTATTTTAATATTTTTTTTATATTATTATTATTGTCAAGAAGCAGCCTTTATAATGGACTGTAATATGACATTTTAATTAACATTAAAGAACAACAAATTATACAAAAAAAAAAAATAAAGAAATTTATTAAAATAAAAACCAGCTACGCTTATAAATTTTCTTATTAAAAATCGCAGATCAATAATTATTTTTGAGGTTTATTTTTCATATAGTAAATTGATATAAATATTAGATTTTGTGAAATTATTAATATCTAGACAATAAAAATTTTTCTTTTTTTTTTGGGTAGTAAAACATAAAACTCAAAAATTAATATTGTTAATTAAGATTTATTTTATGACTCAAAAATTAAACTTTGTCAGGTGCTTATGTTTTTTTTATTTAACGTCTTCTCTTACTACAAAATTAAATTAACAAAAAAATATAATTAATTCAAAATCCTATTATGAAATTTTTATTGATAAAATTGTAAAGATTTTATTTATTTTTTCTTAATAAAAGAACCGAAAGGAACCCAAAAATAAATAGCTAAAACTTTGAACAATTTTTTATATATATATTTTATTTTTTTTTTTCCTTTTTAAAAAATATTTTTCGGATTGTCTTGGCTTACTTATTGATAAAAAATAGCAAACCTTTCACATTAAAAAAATTTTAATAGAACATCGAGCTTTATTTTGGAGCAAAAAAATAATAACAATTTTTTATAAATTATCTTTATTATTAATATAAAAGAAAATTATTATGCCTGATATACGAGTTTATATTAAATTACCCATATTAATATTTATACACGAAGAAACCGTAAAACATGCAGATATTAGATTTAATACAATAATTATGTTATATTTCAATTAAATTTATTAGTTGAAATAAGCTTCATTATAAAATATTAAATAATGTAATTCTACGTTGTGAATAACACATTAAATTATAAATTAAATTATAAATGAAGCTCGGAAAACCAATAAATAAATAAATACGTAAATTAAAAGAACTAAAAAATATATAAAATCAAGAAGGATATGCGTTAAATGTTATTATTATAATTGTGGTCCTATTTTCTTAAAATTACTTTAAGTACAGGGTTTTATTGGAATAAAAAATAAATAAATGTTACCATTTCTTAATTCTCTTAGAATGTCACAAAATAAAATAAAACACAGGACAATATTCTTTTCAAGCAAAAAGAAATAAAATATAAGCCACAAAATCCTTTTGGCTTATTGCAACATTTGCTTCTGTGTCAACTGGGCAACCACCTGCAGCTGCCGCAGTTGTTGCAGCTTGTGTTGCTGCAGCCTGCTGTTGCAGTGAACTACTAATACAAGGTCAACTGCAGCCTGCTGTTGCAGTGAACTACTAATACAAGGTCATAAATCAAGTTTAGAGACTCACCTTGTTGGCAATTACATCGGCGCCCTGTTGCAGCGAATCGGATACAATGTTGCATAGGTCGTTGTGTATCTCCTCCAGTTCCTGCATCAATTGGGGCAGCGTATCGCAGTGATAGGACTCGAGCATGCCATTTGTGGCATGCAACTGCTGCACATACGCATTATGCGCATCAATGTACTCGGTAAGCGAGTGCTGGCTGGGATTCTGGCGATGTGCCAAATGACATTGTTTATAGTCCAGGCGACACTACACAGAGAGAGAGAGATAGAGAATTAAATACATATATATATAAAATATTGAAGTGGCATAACATTGCGTATGCTTAATTTGAATTGTGTTGTGTCCTTAAGCTTCAAGTGTAAACACACTTAATAAGCTCATTGATAAGCCCACAACCCTACCCGAGGGGGGTTGAGGCATTTAATTATGTTAAAGTTGCACACACACAACACACGCACACTCACCTTCGACAGTTTCTCTTCAGTCTTTGCGATAATAGTCTCAAAGGACTCCCTGTGTGTAAATATTTTGCGACTTTGAACTTTGCGATGAAAGGATTTATCCAGCATTGGTCGTGACACCTGCAAAATTGAAAGTAAACAATTTATAATTATATTATAGATATATATATATATACAAAAGCATTATTTAAGGATATGTATTGTAAAGTTCAGCCATTCAATGAAATACTTATTATTTTATGATTCAATTAAGTAAAGTACATTGAGGCAAAAATAATCTTTCTATTAATTGTGGACAATGAAATGATTTTTTCTTGCAATCAATATTTTATTTAATATTTAAATTAATTAATAGATTTATTATAATTTTTTCTTTGTTTAAAAATATTATAAATACATATATGCAATTGTAAACTATTTAATATTACTTAAAGTTTATTTTAACATTTAACTTTTTGTTCATTTTTTATAAACATTTTGTGCCCAATTTATTTGTGTTTAATGTTAGAATATTTCACTTATTTATCGGAAATAATATATGCGCCTAGTTAATTTTAAACACTCACAAATAATTTAATTTAAAAAAAAAATAAAAAAAATTCTTTGAAAACCTAAAATCAGCACAGGCCTTATATACTGACGCAAAAAGCAATGTCGAATTACAGACAAATGCACAACATGGGCGCCTTTAAGTATGCAACACTTTTTTTTATAATAATTTTAAATTATACAATAAATAATTTAATGTAAAATATAAAAAAATTATAAATTATAAAAATATTTTTAGCAGCATTTTTTATTTAACTATGAATAATTGAATGTTAAATATAATAAAATAAGATCAATTATTAATTTTTTAGCGTACTTTTCCTTAAGTGTATTTAAAGCTATAAACTTTATAAACTATAAAGACTTATTTCCGCTAACAATTTTGTATACTGTAAAACGAGATTTAAATATTAAACGTCTTAAAATTATTTTGCCCTTTGTTTGGCTTAACAAAAGCTCTAAAACAAATTTTGTTCTGTTTTGTTAATTATAAGTTATTTAATTTAGTAAAAACAATGCATATTATAAAATGAAATTTATTTTACATACAAAATTAGTCGATACACGTATTAGGTTTTATAAATGTGGGCTTATTGTCTGAATAACCCCCAAAAATGCAAATCATTATGCAAAATGCAAATTAAATACACAAACATAAGGCTACACAAAAAAAACACCAAAAAATGCAAAGGAAAGCCACAAAAATGAAACATGTTAAAATTTTGTAATTGAGAGTATGCGTGCTACAAAGTACCCTGTAATTGGAAACTATTATATTCGTATTTGAAAATAGCAGTTGCTCTGGTTGGGATAGCCTAAAAACAACTCGTACTTTTGCTTTATGCAATAAAAGTCAAAAATAATAATTATTTTATAAAATAAAAATTTCATAGAAAATTTAAAAATAATAATTTATTTATAAAATAAAAATTTCAAGCTAACTTTTATATTATTTTATAAAATAAAAATTTCAAATCAATTTAAAAAATAATAATTTATTTTTAAAAAAAAAATTTCAGGTTTAATTTTAATTATCAATTCAAAAAATTAAAGTTAAAAATAACAATATTTAAATAAATCCAAAAATCAACGAGAAAAAAGTAAAAATTTATTTCTATAAAAATAAAAAATAATTTTAGAAATTAAATCCAAATTTTATTAAAAAAAAAAATAGCACCTGCAGTGCCTTTTTTAGACGTTTAAATATTACGACTATATTTATATATATAGGACTTTAAAATTATAAAAAAATTAAATATATAAAATTTATTTTACTTAAACAATGAGATACAAAAAAACTCTTAAATTCAATTCAAAAACTTAAAGTTTAAAAATAATAATAATTTTCTTTTTAATTTTAAAATCTAAAATATCAATAGTATTATTTTTAAAGTTACCAAAAATATATTTTTTTTTATAAATTCTTAAACTAACAAAAAATATATATTTTTTTTATAAATTCTTAAACTAACAAAAATAATTTTTCTTTATTATAAATTTAAAAATCTAATAAAAATCAATAGTATTATTTTTTAATAAACATAAAAATATGTGAAAAATAATTATTATAATGTAATATTCATTTTAAAAAATAATAACACTTGTGAGGCATGATTAAGACTTTTGTGTAAGATTTAATTAAGAATATGTCTTGAATATTATGACTGAACTATGCTGAAAAGGACTTTTGTTTGCTGGGGATTCAATATAAAATTTAATATATATAAAAACAGAACCATCACGAATCAGATGTGAGTACTGTTGTATATACCCTTTTAGCCTTTTTTTTTTTGGTATTTATAAAAAAGAGAATTACATTACGCGGCACTTAAATTACACATGTGAATTCCCAAAAGGCAACCAAATGTTGCGGACACTGCCACACTGCCACACCTACACACACACGCAAATTAACCATAATTATATGTATATACATACATATATCCTCTATATATATATATAATTTGTGTATTGATTTAAGGATATAACCATTATTCAATTAACGCATATAACAGCCGCGCAATCTATTTTTGCGCTCGTTGCGAATAAAATTCTCTAAGCGAATTTATTTATTCAACGAGGTCGGAACACGACTTATCCATTTAAATGTCAGACAAACACACACTCGAAAAATAGTTTTTTTAATTTTAAATATATTTTTTGTTAATCCTTGACTCACCTGGCGGGATAGGACGCTGGCAACATCATTGCAGGATTGTGAATCGGTTTCCGCCTCCTGCAGGAATGTTTCCCATGCCTGAAAGATGCCCAAATGGCAGGCGGGTCTGAAAAAACAATAGTTATATATATTTATATATAATATATTTATCTGTTATATTGAAATGCAATCCTTACCTTTCCTTGCGCAGCTCGGCATTCTTTTTGCGATAATTGGACACTAAAGTTTGAAGGGCAGTTGCATGTTCCTCATACAATTGGGAAAGTGATTCGTTGAAATCGGATACTGCAATGTTAAATAAATTATTCTTTTTTTGAATATATTGCAGTAATTCGAACAGAGAAATAAAGTTCACAATTGTTAAACAGTGAATAAACTATAATTATGCATATTTATTTATTTATTAACTAAAAATAAAATCACGCGATCTTGCATTGTATTTTCGATATTTTTATATGATAGCTAGCCTGCTGATTATATCGATATTTTTGTTGTAGGGTTACCTTACTGGCATACTAAATAAATCGATAACTGGATTTCTAGGCCTTAAGTTAACGGGCCAGATTAAAACCGTTGACAATTCAAATTAACGTTAAAGTTGTATTATTGCCAATTATTTTAGATTTTATTTATATATATGTATTTAAATAATTTATTTAATAGTTTATTACTTATTAAAATACACATAAATTAAATGAAAAATTAAATAAAGTATATTTAAATGTATTAAAAATGATTATAATACGAAATTATCTCAGGAAAACTATAAAAATACACAAATTAAATGAAAAATTCAGAAAAAAAATTTCTGAAGAGTATTACAAATTATTATAATAAAGAAATATCTTTGTAAAATTATTTAACATCACATAAATAAAGTTAAAAATTAAATAACAGATGTTTAAAAATATTACAAATTATTATAATACGGAAATATCTCAGGAAAACTATGAAAATAAAAAAAAAAATGTTAAAGTGTATTACAAATGATTGTAAATCGAAATTATATCTAAAAAATTATGAAAATGCCTATAAATAAATTTATAAATTAAATAACAGATGTTTAAATGTATTACCAATTATTATATTACAGAAATATCTCAAGAAAACTATGAAAATACACATAAATAAAATAAAAAATTATATACAAAATGTTAAAGTTTATTACAAATTTTTATATTACAAAAATATCTCAAGAAAATTTTTTCACATCAAAAATGATTAATTTTTTTGTCTGCTTATAGTTTTAAACAATTTTTAATAATTCAATTATCTTCTCTATTTTTAATTGAATTTCAAAGTAAAATAAGTCAAAACAAGAACATAACTATCAAGCTAATTTTTTAATAAAATTTTCCTAGGCACCTTAAACCTTTCTCCACAAATAAACTTTACAAAATATATAGAGAAAATTTAAAGTTAATTTATATAAGAAATAAAATAACAAAGTGTATAAAACTAAAAAGAAAATGTCAATATAAATACCAAGCTCACTTTTCAATTAAATTTTCTAAGCAAAAAAAAAGTTTGCCCAGAAATAATCTTATCAAACTCTATAGAAAATGTTTAAGTTAATTAATTTAAGAAAAAAATTTTTTAAATATAAAAATATATATATTTCAATTTAATTTGGCAAAAAAATAAGCAAAAAATCTTTAAGCTATTAAATACACATCTCAAATCGAATATCAGATTGCCCAATAAAAGCGCACTTGGCAAACAAGGCACAAAGGAGAGAAATGACACCAAAAAAAAAATAAAATAAAATGGACATCGTAAAAATTTGCATTGAATCAAACTAGAACCGAGCATGATTGTTATTTTGGCGATTGGTTTTTTTACTTTTTTTTTTTATCTTTTGAGTAGATAAAAGCACAAATGACACAAGTCTAGAGACAAAGTCCCAGTGTGCATACCTGAGTGGGATATCCTTCATATATATTTCTTCATTTTTTTTTTTTTTTTTGTGAAAATGTAACTAAAGTTATGTGTCAGGCAATGAAACGAATCGATATCTTTTATTTGAATATTTTATATATTATTTTATAGAAAAAAGAAAATATAAATTTATTCATGGCAAGTAAAATGCTCGCCACTTCGCCGTGTGTGTTATTTTGTCTTATGTATGCTCAAATTTTAAAATTAATTGGTATTGGTTATAAAAAGGCTTAATTTATTTTTGGGCAAATGTTCAATTTATTTTTCTTAATCAAAAGTTTCTTTATTCTGGTTCAAATAATTATTTTAATATTTGTTTGCATAGAATACTAAATAAATATTTCCTAAAATGTTTTTCTGCTCTAAATAAATTTTCTGGCTTGTTTTTAGCTGTTTTTTTTAGCACTAAAAATCTAAAAACCATTAACTTAAGTAAAAGAGGAAATAAAAAAAATAACATTAAGCACATTAAGCAAAATTACATGAGCTATAAAAAAAAAAATGTTTTGATTGTTGCAGTAAAGTGCATTAGCGTCAGCTACAGGATTTAAAAACACATATATATTTAAGTATATATATATATATACATATCCTGGTTATATCAGCTGAAAAAACCGTGCTCAGGGCTTTCGTTTCGGGCTTAGATGAACAGCATTTGAAAGTGGCTTAAACGTGGCAGCAAGCTGTTTAAACTGAAATAAGCCAAGAAGTTGGCAGCACACACACATATGTCATTTACTGATGTGTGCCACACACTCACACACACACACAATGTATGCGTTATGTGAATGCGTATACTTAATATGGAAAAGGTTGCTCGTAAAAAATCATGAATAGCTGCGTCATATGCGAAACTGTCTGTCAGCGTTGTAATCCATCACATTTACGACTATTTAAATATATATGAATCTGCACTGGCTTTTAACTTTTTAACCTCTCTCTCGGTCTGTCTGTCTGTCTTTCAGTCAGTCACCTGGCACAGTTTATATAGCATCAAGTCAAGCCATAAACATTTTTATTGACTGAAAGTAAAGACTCAATAATGCGTAATGCAGCAACAAGTAGCCTTAAAGCTTAACTTGGCTCTAAGCATTTTCTCTCTCTACCCAAAAAGAAATATCAAATGTAAGTTAACTACAAGAATCTAAATCATTTACCAGAAATTGAGCTGGTTTTATGTAATCTCAGCTACCGATATCTGACTGCAGTTTGCAGTTGCCGACTTAAAAGTGAGCAACAAAAGTTTATGCACATTAAAAGCATAATGTTTGGCCATAAAACCGCTAGAAAATCTGAAGAATGAAACTTGAGTTGGTTTTAAAAGGAATGTGTTAAATTTAACAAGCATTTAAATCACTTTCAACACAATAATCGTTGTGTAATTAAGTGTTTGCAAAAACAAATTTTAACTAAATAATTATTTAAATAACAAAATTTGTTTTTTCGGAAATTGAAGAAACGCTGATTAAGTTATATTGAATGAATAAATAAAAAAAATATTTTAAAATTTTAGATGATTGAAATTGGGATTTTAGGAAATTTAATTCGATTAGCAAGTTTCCAGGGGAAGTTTCTGTATTTTATAGCTGCTTCAATTGTATTTAATATATATATATATTTTAAATAACAAAACTGTGGAAAAAAATTATTCTAAAACTATCAAAATTAAGACCATATGCTTACAATAAATAGTTTGTTATAAACATTCTTTCTGAATACCAAAAAAACCTTTGTCACAATTCATTAACATATTTATTGCAAACGCTGTTCTGTTATTAAAAACGTTTTAATAATAATTCATAAATTGTTTTTCAACATTTGATACACAATTAAACAAAATTTAAACTGACTTCAAGCTTATTATCTCATTGAAAAAAATTTCATTGATTTTAATTAACATTTTGTGGTTATTTTATTTGTGTTTGATTTGACAAGATTACGCTTTATTTATCGAACGTATCAATTGCGCATAATTGATTTAAAACACACAAAATTAATTGAATGAAAAAATTAAATGGCTAAAAAATCGAAAATCAGTGCAGAACTTATATATTGACGGGTTAATTAAGAATTACAAACGCACTTGTATGAAAAACGGCGCATAAAAGTATGCAACACTTTTTTTATTTGTGTTATTTGCGTTATTTATTTATTTTATATATATATATATTTTTTTTTTTCAATATTAATTACCTAATGCTTACTCAAGTACAAGTAAAACTTGGAAACTTTCTGAAGTATTTATTTTTTTTTTTATTGCTTTTCTCAGAGTTTAAATCGTGAAGGAGGGCTTTTTTTTTGGAATAAAGGAAGATCGATTTTTGTTCATTTTTAAACATTATTTTTCCCTCAGTGTATTTGCTGCCTTTTTGGCGTACAAAAATGTTATTAAAAAGTTTGTCTTTAAACTCGCACAGTGAGTTGAAATTAGAAACGGGTGCCCAAATGCAATTTTCTGTTTAGTTTTATGTTACTTTTGGCAGGCTGTGTGTGTAACTTTCAGTGACACAAGTCAAAGTTATGTTAGCAATGCTTTGGAATGTTCTGAGTGTTCACTTCTAAAGCAGCTGTGACAAAAAATATAAAAAAAAGAAACTACAAAATATTGACAACAAGTTCAAAAGGTCAACGCCAAAAAAGTTAAGACAAACTTCAAAGCAGCAGAGCTCAAAGACAAAATATATATGGTTTCTGATATCAAGATGTGTTTTTATAATATTTATAGAGTGGGTATTTGAGAGGTGTGCACATGAATTCAATAGATTTATGGCAGACACTGTCTTTGAAATCAATAAGCCATAAAGCGAAGCCATCTAAACAATTGAGAAACTTTTTTTTTTGGGCCATAAAATAACATAATTTCTAAACTATTTAAACCCAAAACTTTTGTCATATAAACTAAGTTTAATATATGTATGTATGCTTACCTGTTTTTATTAACTTAAAGTTGACATTGTTTTGGGATTTGAAAGCCTCATTCAAACTGCTGTGACTGTAATCCTTTAGTACACCATTATAGGACGCCATTCTGCTGCCCTGTGGGCTAAGGGAACCACCTCGTGGTCCCCTCCACCCAAAGAATCTACGATTTTTTGGACCACTTGAAGATTTTGCCAAAGAATCTATAGAAATTAAAAGAATTTCTTATTAATTTTCGGCATTAAAAATCAATTTCAAATCAAGCAATTAAAAATAAACCAAGAAACAAAATAATTCAAACGCAAACAAACGTAACCAGAAAAAAAAATAAATGCAAACAAAATTAAATTCCATATCAAATGTGCTTCAATTTAATCAAATCACAAATCGAATCGGCTGAAAAAAAAGAAAAATATATATATATATATAAGTACATAAGTAAATAACACTCAAATTAAACAATCTTTGGTATGTGTTCGTTAGCCCACACTACAGTTGCCATTCAATATAATGGCTGGAATGCCTTTTGTTTTTTTTTTTTTTTTTAACTTTTCTTTTTTGTGTTGATTTTTCTTGATAAATACAGCTTGGTATTGGGTCTGACGTGCCCGGCACATTGTGTGCAATCAAACAAATCGCTGCCTCTCATATTTATGCATAAATAATGATTTGTAGGTGGTTGGGCACACTTCCTTGGCGCGATTCTTTGTGTTTTCAGGAAATTTCAAGTGCTTGGGCGCCCATTACAAAAGTCAACAGAACTCTCAGCAGGGGGGGCGGGTCATTTGAAATTCAATCGATATATATAAAGCGTAATACCATTGGCTTTTTTTTCTTCTTTTTTTTGGCCTAAAATTGCTTTTATGTCCGGCTGTCTTGGCTTGTCTATTTAAGCTGTTTAGTTATCCTTGCAGCAGCTGCATTGCTTAGAAATTATTAAATGACACTAAATGACGCACATGCCGCACAGCATGTCTTCAGTTTATATATATATATATATCCTTAATGCCCGACAGCAATTCCAAGTAAAATAAACAAGGCGTGTCTGAGATTGTCCTGCAGCTCCTTCGACGATCACGTAGTTTGGTAGCGCAACGCTGTTGATTTAGTTTTAGTTTCAGTTTTTAGTTTTTAGTTTTAGTTTAGCTGGTCATCAAATTTGCGCGCACTGTGAACTTTTAAATGAATTTCTAAATGGGCGACAACTCGTTTGACATATTTGAGGCGTGGCAAGCTCACGTGCCGGCATCAACAGCAGCAGAGGCAGCAGAGGCAACAGCAGCTGCTCCTCATTCGCCTCTCTTGCCCCATTTGCCCCGTTGTTGATTACACTTCACGCGCTGCTAAGCTTGGCATTCATTTTGAAGGCGTTCATCACATTGCACTATGGGTGAATTCATCACTTTTATTGACAAATTGTGTGGCTCAAAGCTTAAGCGAGATTTTGTGAAATAATATTTTGTCAACACTGTAGATATGATTTTTAAGTGTTTTTGGGGGAAAAAATGTTATTCCCTGATTGTCATTTTATACTACTGGTTAAGTTTTTAAAGGTACAATATTTTTTTCAACACCGTAGAATGAATTTTAAGTGTCATTAGGAAAATTCAATTTTTTTCCTGAATTTTTTTATTTTTTTTTTTTTGATTTTTTCATTTTTATCCTGATTGTCATTTCATATATTGTGGGCAGGGGTTAAAGGTAAAATTGGGCAAAAAAAATTCGGAAAAGTGTTACAAATTCACAATTGATGGCTCTACAACATGCATATAATCTCATAGTTAAAAAATGCTGAACAAATTTTATAACTCTTTTCCTAAACAATACTTTTGGAAAAAAAATTATTCTGTTCTTTTCAGGGACCGAAAATAACAGTTATTGATCAAATTTTTATTTAAAAAAATCAGATATAAGTAGAAGTTAAATTTGTGTTTTAATTACACCAAATTGTTTATAATTTCAGAATCTTTGCGAATAACCAAAATACTCGTAATTGTGACTTTAAAAAAATGCAAATGATTGTTATTATTTACAGAGACTTTTATATTTATTTCTCATTACAGTTACGCTCCCTGGTTTTTTCCTTGTATCACGCACTTTTTAAATTAAATTTATATGTAAAATGGGTCGCTGATTCCAAAGCTTAAATTAACAAAATATTTTTATTATTTTATTTATTTTAGACTAAGTAAGCCTACAGCTCCAAAGAGTTATACAAAAAAACAAAATTCAAATTAAAAACAAAAAAAAATACCTTTTTTAAAATGATCATATTTTTATGCAAAAATTTCAATTGAATAGGCTTAGAAATAGCTCATCTGTGTTACAAAAATTAAAAATTAAAATTCAAATAAAAAAGTTACTGAAAAAATTGTTTTTTTTTCAATTGACATATATTTATGTCTAAATTTTAAATAAATTCATATATTTAAAGAAAAATTTAATTACAGGTTGATTTATTAACTATTCAAAAAGATAAAATAAGTTTTAACCTAATTTATTGATATTACCTTTTCTAAAAGATAAAATAATTTTAAACATATTTTATATCAATAAATTATATATTTTTCTATCAATTAGTTAGTCTTCGAACCTAATTTAATAATATAAAATACGTTTCACATTAAAACAAATTCTACCTTTTTGAAAAGTCAAAAATTTAGCTTTTATTTAAAATTTTTTTTCGGAAGCAGCAACCCATTTTACATATAAAAACACACTCAAATGGTTGTAATTGGTTGATTAACAGCAGCAAGTTCTGTTGTCTTAAAAGCTGTTAACTTAACAGTGGGGCTCGAATATTAACATTTTTCGGCAATTTAAATAAAAGTTCGTTGTATTATCACAGAAAATTCGTGAATTTTATCATTTTAAAAAATTTAATTTTCTTTCAAGAAATATGTCAAGTTTGCCCATTGTTTTGGGCTCACAGCAGGAGGCAAGCAGGCAGGCTGAGGCAGGCAGACAGGGGCAGGCAGACTCCTTTGAAAGCACTGCGAAACATTGCCAAGGAATTATGTGCGTGCCCATTTTGTGCGCGACCCCCGCAAATGCCCCGCTCTCTGTCGCCTTCTCTGTTGCCTTTGGGGCACGCAATGCAAGGTTAAATCGCAGCCTGTGTGTGTGTGTGGCACGTTGGGTGTCCAGAGCAGCATATGCAGGCATGCACATAATCCACTTTGCATGCAAACAACTCCAACTCAGCATGGCACCCAACAAGCAACATCATCGCATATCGCATGTGTGATAAGAATTAGGATAAGACGCTCCTCCTCCCAGTTCACTCCGGCCGTACTATTTCCGTGTTAAAGTCAAGCAGCTTAAGCACACTCGACTCATACTCATATATATTCATTCACTTTCTCACTCTCTAAGTTTTTAAATAACAAAAAAGAAACGTAACTATGCAAGACAAAACATGAAAGTAAACTTAGCATCGACATGCACAAGCTTGCACTCAACCAAGCAGAGATTATTTCATTTTTTCAAAAACTATACAAATATTTCAATTGTTTAAGAATTTTCTTTTAAAACAAAAGTGCTTAATGGTTGACAAACTTGTCAAATTTTTTGGCAAATTATTTTTTAATATCTTTGCCATAAAAAAAGTCATTTTAAACTTTATGTGCCTAGCTTTATGTGCTTTAAAAGATTTATTAAAATGAATTATAAATTGAAATAAAGATCTATCTATAGAACGTGTATTTTTTAATTCTTCTTTAAATCTTTTCACAATAAAAACTGTTTAAATAGGTATAAGACAAGTGAAAGCTTTTGGATTATATAAAAAGCTGGCTTAATCTCTTTAATCCTCACGAATCTTTTAAAAACCATTTAAATTACTAAAATCCTTTAAATCTTTTATAATCTACAATTAATAAAATCTGAATGGATTATTAAATAAAAAATAAAATGTATTTTATTTAGAAAATTCAATTTTCTATTATTTTTATAAATTTTTATAATTTATAAATACGGCAAAATTAAAACATGTGCTAATTTTCTCAGATTTATGTTATCGAGAAGCAAATGTTTGTTTTATTCTTTTTAGAATAAAATATATTATAATAATAGAAAATTTTCTAAATAAAATAAATTTTATATTCTATTATTATAATATATTTTATTCTATTATTTATTTAAATAGAATAAAACAAACATCTGCTTCTCGATAACATAAATCTAAGAAAATTAGCACATGTTTAAATTATGCCCTATTTATAAAAAATATAAAAATTTTTATAAATAATTATACTCAACTAAAATAACAAAGTTTTACTTGTTGCACTAGGATAATAAGTAAATAAATAATTAATACATAACAAAAATAAATTTAAAAAAAGTGTTGCATACTTTTAAGCGCGATAATTGCACTCATGTGCGCCTGTAATTTTTTAAAAGGCCTGTGACAATTTTTGACATTAAATTTTTAATTTTTTTTTAAGTCAATTATTTTGTGTGTGAAAAATCAACTGAGTAAAAGAAATTTTTTCGGTAAATAAATGGTAAATAATGTTCTCACATTAAGCTAATAAAAATTGGCCACAAAATGTTAATTAAAATTAACGAAATTTTTTAAAATGAAAATGCTCATAATTGTGTATAAAATATGAACAAAAGATTAATAACGAAATCTTATATATTTTTAAAAATCAAGAAAAACTGAATTATTGTCAGCAAATGTGCAAAATTGCTGTATTTTTGAAATAATAATTTTTCTCCGTGTAGACCTCTGCTACAATTTTTAAAATGAGTTCTAAACTTAAACAAACTAAACAATTGAGATCAGAATATTCTCTTGATTGAAGTAATAAAAGAACTTTGTTATTAATAAAAATTCAATCAATGAAGACTTTATAATAAAATAAGAATAATAACATCTTTAACTTTTAAAAGGAAATTCAAATATTGAGGCTAGAGTTTGGTCAAAAGTTTAAAAATTAGCAGCAATTGTCTATATATATATATATATATATATTTGGCTTGTATAAAAAGTTTTGCTTTGCACTTGACCTAACAATTTTTTGCAGCTTTTTCTAACTTTTCTACAATAATATTCTTTTAAGATATATCCTGTTTCCGGCATTTTATACAAGCTACAAAGTTGTTGAAATAATCTCTGCAAGGTCATAATCAAATGCGATAAAAAATTCAATTGCAAAACTGCAGTTCAAATTTAAAGTTGCAGCATATTTTTTTTTTTGCTGTAGATGCAGTCGTCAATCATTCAATCAATTAATCAATCTAATTAATTCAACAAAACGCAACATTTTTTTAGAAGTAATTGTATTTTTATACCCTTGCAAAGGGGTATTATAATTTTGTAATTTTATTTTTATACCCTTGAAAAAAGGGTATTTTAATTTTGTCTCAAAATGTGTAATGCATAGAAGGAGACGACCCCATATATATATTCTTGGTCAGGAGGAAGAGCTGAGTCGATATAGCCATGTCCGTCTGTCTGTCTGTTTCTATGCTTATTTTTTGGCTTTATCTTTGAGCTATCCTAATGAAACTTGGCACATATAAAGCTTGATATTGTATGTAGCTTGTGTGTCAAAATCAGCTCGATCAGACGACTATATCATATAGCTGCCATAGGAACAATCGCAGACACTTAATTTTCATGAAAAGTGTTTGTATAAAGAACTTTTTTGTTTTTTAGGATATCATAACCAAACTTGGCATATCGATGCATATTTACATATATATTATGCATATTTATATATATTTGTACAATCTGACCAAGTTTCAACAAAATCGGACCACTATATCTCATAGCTCCCATAGGAACAATCTGTTGAAAAGTTTTCGTTTAACAAATTTTTTTGTTTTTTAAGTTATCAAAAGCAAAGTTGGCATTAAAAATTTTCTAAGAAAACCATTGCAAGTGTATACAGCTTCGGCGTGCCGAAGATCGTTTTTTTCTTGTTTTTTTTTTAATATTTTTTTTTTCATTTGGCAGCAGCAGCAGCGGCAGCAACAAAAAGAAAACTGTAAACAATTTGATTAGCTTGTGAGAAATAAATTTGTTGGGGGCACCTGTCACCTTTGGAGGGCGCCGCACCGCCACCAGCTGTGGCAGCACCGCCAGTGGCACCACCACCACCCGCACCACCGCTACCACCCGCCGCCTCATCCCAATGTTCCGCACTGCGGGAACGCGCATTAAGCGCACGTTCGCGTTCCTCCCGCGGCGAGCGCGCAAAGAGACCCGTATTGCCCGCCGGACTTCTCGTCCGTGGTGAATCATAGACACCCGCATAACGGTCCAGCGGCGGTGAGTAGCTGCCACCATCCGATGAGGCCGAGTTGGGCGTACGCGGTTGCAACTTGATGACCGGCTCGCGTGCCTCAAAGAATGCATCGAAGTTGCGTTGCCGCAGATTCTCGCTGCTAAACACCGGATTCTCCACATGCACATGCACATCCTCCCGCAGGCGATTGCTCTCCTTCTCCCGCGTATCCGAGCTGCTGGAGCGTCCCAGCCGACCCAGCGGTATATGCAACTTGGGGCGCAAACGGGATTTCGTTGTTGTTGGCGATTTGCTGCTGCTCGCGTTACCTCCTCCGATGCCACCACCACCGCCGCCACCGCTGCTGCTGACACGCGGCTCCGGCGGCAAATCCATGGGCGACATGGGCCTGCCCCAGCCGGGTCCAAAGTGTGCATGTGTGGGATCTGGTGTGGGTGGATCCACAAAGATGCTGGGACTGCGCGAACGTGTGCTCCCGACCAAAGTCGAACTGTAATCATTTAAACGTGGCTCCGCGCTGCCGGGCAACTCCTCCTCATAGACTGCGGCGCTGCTGCGCTGGAATGGTGGACGTCCTGCTCCAGTTGCATTGCTGCCGCTGCCGCCGCCGCCGCTGCTAGCGTCATTATACATGGGCGTGCTCAGCGGACGTGGCAGCTGATGTGGCAGCAACAAGGGCGATGGCGACGCTTGAGTCTTGGAGCGATTACTGCGTACGCTGGAGCGTTTGCTATCGCCGGAATTGTGATTGGAGGCGTGTGTTAAAGACGCGCGTGATGTACGGCGTATAGGCGTGGGCGGACTCACCGGACTTTCCTCAAAATTAAAAAAATTATTAGACGTAGCCGGGGCAAGGGGCGACAATTGTTTAAGCGGTGAATTGGGCGGTGTGGGCGCGGCTAAAGAGGCGGGAATGCGTTGTATTGGTATGGACTGTGTGGGCGTGGCTATCCACGGTGCTGTATACAATTCGTGGCTGGTGGCGGCGGCACTGTTGTTGTTGTTGTTGTTGCAACCTCTGGCGGATCTGGCTGGAATCTCAAGTGGCACAAGAGGCTCAGGCAGACAATCAAGTGTGGGTCGTGGTTTCACACGTGGCGCTAAGAAACCATATGTCATCAAGATGAGCTCATCGGCGGGATATATTACGTACATTCCTCAAGCTCGCCATGTGACATGGTGGCAAAAAAATCCCCGATATCAAAAACTCTAAATAAACTATATTAAAGCCTAAAAATTATAATTGTCTTTTTCTTTTTTTTTTGCAGTATTCCGTTTGTCTTTTATAGAGTTTCAATTAAAAACTAAAAAAAACTAAAATTGTGCGTTTAAGAAAATTAATTTAAATATATATATATATATATTATATTAAGTATTAATTATATATATATTATGGCGCGTACTTTATTCAACTTGGGTTTATCACAAGACGAGTTTCAACTTTTTGGTATCGTGTTGTCATTTAGAACGTGGCATGCTGACAATAACTGCAATAAACAAAGAGAAATAAAGTTAATTAAAAATCATTTATTAATTTAATTATTTAGCTAGTATATATACCATATATAATCAACAAACTTTTGGCCACAAACCGCAATGCCAACATTAAATTATTTCATTTATTTCACATGCGAACACATTTTGTGCTCATTAAATTGTTTAACATTGGAATTCTTTACGATCTCTCTTTTGGCCACAACTGGACAAAACTTTTGTTGACCAACTTTCACCACATGTCTATTGGCCAAGGCCAAAAAGTCGATTTCTCTATTTAGTTTGTTTAACTAAAGTGTGCGAGATTTTAGCCTCAGCCTTGCATAATTGAGCATTTAATGGGGCTCAGAACTTTACACAAATTAACACAAATTAGCTACGACATGACAGAGAGAGAGAGAGAGAAAGAAACAGAAAGAGAGAGAGAGAGAGGGACAACCTTTCATGCCATTCAAATTATGCGCTCGAAAGGATTATTATTATCCTGTCAGTTTATTAGAAAATTGATGAGCCATATTAATTAAATGGTCGGCCGTCAATGCAAATATGGCTACGAAATGAATACAAATTGACTGTAAAAGTGTATGAACAAAAAAGAAGGAGTAGCCGACAAATAAATACCCTTGAAAATCTGTAAATTCAACAGCTACTCAAATAAGTATCAATTTAATAATTCCATGTCATCATCCGTGAATCAGAATCAGCAGGAATTTAAAAGAGATAGAGTTATAAAATGAAACTAAATTTCATGTAAATAAATCGATATGAAAATAAATTTAAATACATCTAAAATATCATTTTTTTGTAGACTCTCCATAAAGTTTATTTAAAATAAATAAGCTCATATAAATGTATAATTCTTACAACAAAAATCAAGAAATATATAATAATTTTAAACTTTTATTTTATAAATAAAAAATAATTGATATCTTTCTACATTTCTTTTAAAAATAAAAAAAAAGGAATTATTTTAAAATTTTTATTATATTGCATATTTATTTTAAAATTATTGCAAGAGAGTAATTTGTCAACATTTATTTTTAATATAAAAAAATTATTATTGTTATAAATCTTATTTTCTTTTGTATATTTAAAGAGTCGTTTAAAGCTCTCCAAACTGCAAGTTTATTTATCAACTTTTATTTTAATTTTTTTTTTTTTTTTTTTTTTTAATATAAGGAGTAGTTTAAAGGTTATGAAATTGCAATCTAATTTATAACTTTTATTTTATAATATTAAAAAAATAGTTATCTATCAACTTAAAAAAAAATATTATTATTGCTATCAATTTTTATTTTTATTTTGTTGATTAAAGCTTTTAACATTGCAATTTAATTTATAACTTTTATTTTATAGTTTTAAAAATAAAGTCATCTATCAAATTTTATTTTAAATATAAAAGAAATTATTATTTATTTATTTACATTTATTAAAAAGAGTTATTTAAAATTGTTATTATATTGCATTTTTATCTATTTAATTATTGTTGTTATCAATTTTTTTATATTATAAATAGTTATTGTTGAGAGTCTCAAAATTAAAATTTAATTTATAACTTGTAATTTATAATTTTAAAAATAAAGTTATCTATCAACTTTTATTTTAAATACATTACTGTTATCAATTTATTTATTTATTTTAATTTTTATTTATTTTAAAGAACTGTTTAAAAATTTTAAAAATTCCACTGTAATTTATAAAAAAGTTAACAAAAATTAAATTCATAAATATGTAGTATATGAAATTTATGTTCTTTTTCTAAGAAAAGAAAACAGAAAATCGTATGGTTTAAATATTGTATAATAAGAAATAATAAAGACTGAAAAATATTATTTTAAATTGATTATATCACGTATGTTTAAAAAATATTATATTCTCAAAAATTAAAAAAATTTGAAGAAGTATTTATTTTATATGTTTTAAGCTAATATTTTCAATTAATATAAAGAAATTGTTGGGTTAAAATGGGAAATGTTTACGAAATAAATTAAAATTGTATATTTAAATGCTGCTAAGCTGCTGATTCTAATTTTCAAACCTATAATATATATTTTTTTAATATTTATTTTTGATCAGCATAAACAGCCCATTTAACACATTTTTTCCCCCTACTCCATTACATGGGTACTCAAAATATGATATATTTATAGTTTCCTGTATATTTTCAAATGCTCATCCCACAGCCCCACAAGCTATTAAAAGTCTATTAGCACTCATAATTCTTCAAGATATAGCTTTAATTTTTGACAATTTTATAGTTTGCTTTTAACAAACTGTGAAAATATTAATAACAATTAAATTCAATAAAAACTAAATGGCATAAATGAAATAGAGGAATATATATTCAAATAAATTATTTCTAAACTATATTTCATATTTTTAGCCTTTAAAGTACAGCATTTAAAATATGCTTTAAGCCCAAATATGTTTTGCCACAAATCAATAGTATACGTACTTATATTTTAGCTCATTGATTTATGACTAAGAGAATGTTAAACCTATGTGTAGATTAAGAAAAATAAATGAAAAACTTAAGTAATATTGGCATTCCTTGGCCCTCAGCCAGATGAAATGTATACGGCATTGAAATCGCATTTCTCAAAGAGAGAAGACAGCAGAATCGAACGATTAAAATCGCATTGTCATAAGCTGACAGACCTTGTAAAATGTATAAAATAGCACCTCATCAGGGGAAATAAAAAGAATTACAAGAAAAACAAGAAAAATAAGAAAAACACGAAAATGCATCAATAAATAAATAAATAAATAAATCATGAAAATATTTCGAAGGCGAATGCGCTTTAAAAAGAAAACACGCAATTTTTATTCGAACTGAATTATTTATAAGCTTGCACAGCTTGTTGGGTGTGCGGCATGTGGCATGTAGCATGTGGCAGGTCAGCGGACACATAAATAATTACGCATACCTAAATGCTAGGCGATGGATGCATTTAAGCGTAGAGAAAAAATGGAAAATTGTGTGTAGAAAATTGTGAGTATAAAATGATGCATTACTGCTGCTAAAGGTTTTGCATATAGTATGCAAATATTTTCATTTCATTTGCCCCTGCAACAAACACACACACACACATCACACACACATCCCTACCTATCTACACACACACGCCCACATAATTGAATTGTTGTGCAGCACTTTACCAGCTCGTTAAATCTGTCAACATTGATCAATCATCCAGAGGGGGGCGAGGAGGAGGTCTTAAGAGTTGGCCAAAGGTAAAAAAAAACAAGAAAAAGTTTCATCACATGAAAGCCAAGAAAGCATCGGGCTTAAAGTGTCAGTTCTGCACAGTGAGCACAAGAAGTTGATGTATACTAATGATGCGTGCTTGAAAAAAAATCAATTAAAATGTTTTAAGATTTTGGTAAATAATTGAATTTAATATTAACAAATTAGAGAATGTTCTAAATTTGTCGGTTGAATTATAAAGAAGCTGATGTACAGGTAAAAAATAAAATTAAAATGCTCCAAGATGTAAAAATAAATTGAATATAAATGCAACAAATAAGGGAATAAATTTAATATTTATGGGCACAATTATAAAGAAGTTAATTTTTGAATATAAACTGTAATTAAAATTCTCTAAGATTTTAGTAATAAATTTAAAATAATTTTTTTGCAACATACTAAAGAATGTATTAAATTTGTGGGTTGAATTATGAAAAAGTTAATATACGAGTAAAAAATATAATTAAAATGCTCCAAGGAGTATTAATAAATTAAATATAAATTCAACAAGTTAGAGAATATATTAAATTTGTGGGTTAAATTATAAAGAAGTAGATTTTTGAGTAAAAAATAAAATTGAAATGCCCCAAGATGTAAAAATAAATTTAATATAAATGCAACAAATTAGAGAATTTATTAAATTTGTGGGAAAAATTATAAAGAAGTTTTTATATGAGTATACTAATGCTGCGTGCTCTAAAAAATTTAATTAAAATGCTTTAAGATTTTAGTAACAAATCGAAAATAAATAATAATGCAACAAACTAGAGAATGTATTAAATTTTTAGACAAAATTATAAAGAAGTTGATATACGAGTAAAAAATAAAATTAAAATACTCTAAAATTGTAATAATAAATAGAATATAAATGCAACAAATTTGGGAAAATATTAAATTTGTGTGTAAAATTAAAAAGAGGTTGATGTTTAAATAAATACATTAATTAAAATGCTTTAAGATTTTTATAATAATTTGAAAATAAATAATAATGCAAAAAGCAAGAGAATGTATTAAATTTGTAGACAAAATTATAATAAAGTTAATGAACGAGTAAAAAATAAAATTTTAATATTAAATTATAATGCAACAAACTAGAGAATGTATTAGATTTGTGCGTTTAATTATAAATAAGTAGATTTTTGAGTTTAAAAATTTATTTAAAATGCTAAAAGATGAAGTAAAAAATTTAATATAAATGCAACAAATAAGAGAATTAATTTAATATTTGTGAGCTAAATAATAAAGAATTTATTCTTTGAGTATACTAATGCTGCCTGTTCTAAAAAATATAAATAAAATGCTCTAAGATTGTAAGTAATTAATTGAATATAAATGCAACAAATAAATGCAACAAATAAATGTATGTGCTAAAATTATAAATGCAGCTTTCGCGTTTTATAAACATATGCAAAATATACATTTTCATCTGTTCTGAATATTTAATTAATCAAATTCATTGGAATGCGGCAATGCCAGAATAATTTCCTGTCTGTTGTAAAATGAGACTTCAAGTAAAAATTATTTTTAATTCAATATATTGATTTCTAATAAATGTGAAAATTCTTTCTAATAAATAAATATTTGATTTTATTTGCATTGCACTACCTATAAACTCAATTAAGTCTTTTGTAATTTGATTAGTGATTTGATTTTAAATGCCAAAAGCTAGATTTTTGATATTTGAAATTTTGCTAATTGCATATTGTATTATATATTGTATTAATTTAATTATATTAAAAATAAAAATTTGATTATATTAAATATATAAAAATATATATATGCCGCAAAAAAAATTAATATTATTTATTTATTTATTTACATGATTAATTACAATACAAAAAAATAATATAATAACTAAAAAAAAGGAGGGAGTGCTAGCATCTAAGGCCATCGACTCATAAAAAAAAAAATTAAAATTGTTTTTTTTACAGTTCAACGCAAATTTCTTATATACTTGTCAACCGACCAGTAAAGTACAATCATTATTTTTATTTATTAGTTAAACATAAATTTAAGTTTTGGAAAAATTACTTCAGAATAATTATTTTTGATAAATACTATTTATTCAGTAGTTGGAATAAATATTTATATAAATACTATATTTATTAAATGCTCATTTTTATATGCATAATTATAAATACTGTCTCAACTTTTCATTTATATAAATTTTACTAAAAATGAAGTACCTATGCATTTAATCATTTATTTACAATTTAAAATTACTAGAACTATTTTATTATTTATATAGAATAAATAAATATAAATGTATAAAAAAAAATGTATATATAAAATGCCATATTAATTTTAAATAAATTATAAGCACATAGCTTAACCCTTTAAAAACATATTTTAAATGAAATAAAAGTGTTATTATATTATTTATATAGAATAAATAAATATATATTAAGCTGTATTTATTTTAATTAAATTATAAGCTATTTGCTTATAAGGTTAAGAACAGATTTTAAATGAAAATAAATTATTTATTATATTATTTCTATAGAATAAATAAATATACAGTAAGCCATATTAATTTTATTTAAATTATAAACAAATAGCTTAACCTTCAAGAACAGATTTTCAATGAAAATAAATGTTTTATTACATTATTTATATAGAATAAATAAATATATAATAAGCAATATTCATTTTAATTAAATTATAAAAAGATTACTTAGCCTTATAAAAACAGATTTGAAAATAAAAAAAAATAATATATTAAGAAAAAAACTTAATCTCAACAAAAACCATTACTGAAATGATTAATATTCCCAAACCAAAGAAATAATGTGCAAAGCAAACTTTTTGTTTGTGACACTTGATGGACTGCTTGCAAAAGGGGAAACTTGTAAAGTTGTGCAAACAATTTGCCAATTTGCCAGGCGGATGCTGCAATACGACAAAGCAAAAAAAAAGCTAAAAAAAAGCAAAAAAAAGGGAAAAAAAGAGGAAACCAAAGGAAACCAAAAAAACACAAGAAGTAAGCAATTTTGTAAAATGCACAAACACACTCAACTCGAAAGCAACAAAACATTAACAGTCAGAGCAACAACAACAACAACAACGAAATAACAATAATAACAAAAATAACAATAAAATCCCTGGGCTTGCTTGCAGCCATTTTGTTGGCCCATAAATGTGCAACGGTAACTATATAAAATTAATTAACTACAAAAACAATGAACCAATCTGACGCACTCTGACAATGCAAGTGACAGCGCCGGGGAAAACTGCCTGAGGGTGGGGGAGGGGTTGGTGAAAAATTGAAGCTGAGTGTAGCGGGTGGTGGGAAGGCACGACGGGGGATACAGCCAGCCCAGGCCGTCTCTGCTTTTGAAGCACTTGGTGCTTATCATTCATGGCAACCCCAAGCACAAAACTGAATACACAACAAGAATCATAATAAAAAAATATAAAAAAAAATAAATATTCTATTGCTTAACGACACTTGAATACCCTAACTGGGCATATTTAGAATTGTCTAAATGATAGATGGTAATTTAAAATAAAAAGCAGAAAAATCTTTACAAAAATCGAAAAAAATAATATTTTTAGATTTGATTGAAAAATTAAACTAGAGATTAAACAACGATAAAAATTACATTCCGAATGAAAATCGGATGAGTTTTGGCCAAGTTATGGGTCCAAAAAAAACAATAAAAGCACAAAAAAAATTTTTTTTCAGATTTTAATGACAGATTAATCTAGAAGTCAAACCATGATCAAAATTACATTTCGAATTAAAATCGATTGAATTTTGATGAAGTTATGGGTTTTGAAAATTATATTGTCCTCTTATAGAAATCTGAAGTCAGAAAAAAACATTATAAAAGTTAAAAAAAATTTTTTTTTTAATTCAAATAAGAAATCAAACTAGAGTTCAAACCAAGATCAAAATGACATTCCAAATGAAAATCGGATGAGTTTTGGCCAAGTTATGGATGCTGAAAGCTTAGAAAAGCCCTTTCAACAAATCCGAAGTCAGAAAAAAAAGTAATAAAAGTCAAAAAAAAAATTTATTTTATATTTGAATAAGAAATTAATTTAGAGGTTAAATCATGATCAAATCGATATTCCGAATGAAAATTGGATGAATTTTGACCAAGTTATGGGTACCCAAAAAAAAAAACAATAAAAGTCAAAAAACAAATTTTTCAGGCTTTAATACCGATAAATCTATAGGTCAAACCATTAAAATAATTACATTCCAAATGAAAATTGGATGAGTTTTTGAAGAAGTTATGGGTGTCCAAAAAAAAACATAATAAAAGTCGAAAAATTTTTTTTTTCAGATTTTACTGACAAATAAATCTAGAGGTCAAACCATGATCAAAATTACATTCAGAATATAAATCTGATGAGTTTTGATGAAGTTATGAGTGTTAAAAACTTAGAGAGAAAATAAAGAAGAAGAAAAAACTTAATAAAAGATGAAAAAAAAATGTTTCTGATACTAATGACAGATTAATCTATAGAAACAAAATTTAAAAAAAAAGTTATGGGTTTTAAAAACTATAATAACCTCTAATAGAAATCTAAAATCAAAAAAAAATATTAAAAAAGTGGAAATTTTTGTTGTTAGATTTAAATGAGAAATCAATCCAAAGATCTCACCAAGTTCAAAAAGACACTCTTAATAATAATTTGATGAGTTATGACCTAGTTATGGATGTTGAAAGCTTAAGAATGCCTCTCCTGAATTCCGAATAAACATTATAAAAGTAGAAAAATATATTTTTCAGATTTGAATGAGAAATCAATCTAGAGATCATACCACGATAAAAGCGACATTCCGAATGGAAATCGGTTAAGTTTTAACTAAGTTATGAGGGTTCTAAAAATTTGAGTTATCTGCCATAAAAATCAATTAAGATAAAATATTTAAAAAAGTCAACAAAAATTTATTTATCATATTTGAATGCCAAAGAAATTATGACTAAAATGACATTTCCAGTACAAAACGTTTCTGTCTTGATCAAATTATGGCTTCCACAAGCTTAGGAAGAAGTTCTTTCAACTAAAGACATCAGAAATAAGTAAAAGAAACAAATTTAAACAAAATTTATTTCTTGCTTCTTTAAATGCCATTTAAAATGAAATATATGTGCCCATGTTTAATCAATATAATAAATTTGTTAACATTCCTCAAACCCCTACAACCTTCTATCTATGTAAACTACCTGATAGACAGCCATTTGATTCCCTGTCAGTTAAATGTGTTGTATATTTAATGACATAGTCAATATACCCAATTGCAATGGGGGTAGCATAATCAGGAAACGCGACAGCAAACAGCAGGCGACGGAGAAGGCAACAGAGCAGCAAACAAAAATGTTATAAATAAACAAACAAGCAGAGCGTTGGCTTCTACTACATAGCCTGGCCCGGTACTCGTGTAGCACGCTGAACGTTGCACGGTATCCCAGTATCACAAGCTGCCCCTGCAGCACACTTGCCACCTCCTGCCAACCCTGCAGCATGCCACTCAATGCAATTTTGGCAGCCTTTGCATTGGCAGCCAAGCAACGCGACGACCTGGCCGTGCCCAACAGAGGAAGCAAACTTGACTCAAGTGCATTGTCAAGGTACGGACAGGCCGTGGCACTGCGAAGACATGGATACAAAAGATACAAAGATACATAGATACACAGATACATAGATACATACATAATTACAAATGGCAGTGCGCCCAAGACATTGCAATGTTTTCACATCATTTTGTGTACATTTATTTATTTTTATTTTTATTCAAAATGAACTTGTGCACATGCACATAAATTAACCAAGTTTTTTGTCAACTTGTTTTTGCTATTAAACAGAATATCTGAAATTCCTTTTGATTGGCACTCGAAAAGCGTTACAATAAATGCGATATTATATAAATAAATATATATATATAAAGCTAATCAATTGCGTAAGCTGCGACATTTTTCTCGTTTGCATTGTGAATAATTCCTCCTAATGCCCTTATTGAAATGAGTTTGGCTTTGAATCTGTATCTTCGTCGCTTTGGCAATGAAAAATGACAGGTAGTCTGCCTCTAGAACCCTCGAAAAAGAAGCAAACTCAATTTATGAAAACATTCATGCAGCAAACACGCACACACAAATTGCGTATGCGCTGCGTGAGCCCATTTTGAATCCTATACATTCCCATTCCACACTTCCTCTCCTATTTACTCGTCCTCTGTCATTTTAGCTATCATATATACTCTGCATAAATAAGTGAATAAGTCTCCTTTTATTTCTCGGAAATGGGGAAAATTCTCCGTGTGTGTGCATGTGTGAGACACAGGTAAAAAAAAAAGGTAAACGCATTTAGCTAATTAGACAGCCATTTAGAAAGTCAACTAACTGATTGATTACCTTTTACCTTTTTGCTGAAATTATCCTATAACTGCTGTCAATTTGTATTATGTTTTGAAGCTAGATATTAGCTTTGATAGTTATTGTTAGAACTATGAATATTTGTTGATTAAAGTCAGAGGAAATATGGAAATTATAGACGCACACAAAATGAGTTTTATTTTGTGAAAAACATATAAGAATATTAGCTTTAATTTTTATAGCATTATTGATTATTAAATCAATTTTTAACCAACTAAATATTTAGGAAAATCAATTATTAAAGTAAAAAAATATTATTTAGTTTTGAACTATCGATAAATACTATTGATTTATATATATAATATTTAACACAAAAATAAACAATTTGCTTTAAATTTTCAGCTAAATAAATCTTTAGGAAAATGAAGCGCTACAGTAAAAAAATGTTATTTTGTTTTGGTTTTTTGAAAAACACAATAAACTTATATTTCTAATTTTTACCATAAATATCAGGATTTATTAAAATCATTATTGATGTATATAAAAACAGATTTATGAGCATAGAAAGCTGCTTAAAATTCGAAATCTTTTAGAGTATTTGTTCTCTTTGTAGTGGTCTATCAATAACTTGGCAGTTATCGATACAAATTAATTTTCAATAAAGAAAACTACCACAATGGAATAAAAGATGCAGAGTAACAAATTCGTATATAAAAATAATAATGTAATTAATGTTAATATTATCAAAATTATTAAGTGAAAATACTAATAAAAAAAATTTAATTGGATTTAATTTAAGTGAAATGCAATTAATTTTGGAGAATATCTTAAAAATGGAGAGAGAGCCGCAAAAGATAAAAAAATTATGAATAAAGTAAATTTATACATATTTCTATTTATAAATCATGAAAATAATTTATTTAAATAAAATAATAATAAAATATTAAATACAAATATTAATGCCGTAGGGAAACCCTCTTAAAATATATATATATATATAAATGAAGTGCATTTAAAATTTTTTCTATTTATAAAATCATAAAAATAATTGATTTTAATGAAATTACTTAATATACTAAATATAAATATTAATGTAATTAATGTTGATATAATTAACATTATTAATTGAAAAAAACTGAAAAGAAAATGCTAAAAACGGGAGGAAGAACCCCAAAAGATAAAAAAAATGAATAAAAAAAATAAATTAATATTTATAAATTTAGTTGTACAAAACTTTTTAATTATCAAACGATATTTACAAACGAAAAAAAATTGTTTAATATTAATAAATGTTCAATATTAATATTAATAAATGAATATTAATAATTGCAACATAATAATTGAATATTAATAATTTTAAACTTATGTTATTTCATTATTTTTCTATGCTTTCATTACATTTAAGAAATATTATAACGTTTGCTTTGTCTTTGAGAATAAATAAATAAATAAATAAAAAAATATAGTTACAATCAAAAGTATATTAATAAAAAGCTATATAAAAAAAACACTGCCATTTACAAACGAAAATATATGTCTTTCGATACTCTATCAATAGTGAAAAAATTATTTAAAAACTGCTCCAAGAAATCCTTAATATTTATTGACTAATTAAGAAATCAATTCATACAATTGTCAATAGAAAATTTTCAGAAAAACAAACTTATCAGCTTATTTATGCGTTTCGTTAGCTTCGAAATAGATTTATCGATTTTATAGATAGTAAAAAATATGCCGATAATTACTCAACTTAATAAGTAACTACATAATTTCAGCACTTACCGTTTAAAACAGCTGCAATAATATTAGATAAAATCCTTTGCATGTATTTATGGCTGACATTTTAAGTTTCAACAAGTTTTTTTTTGGTTTCTTTCGTTTTTTTTTCTTTTTGTTATTTAGCACAATATTTATGATTTATGACACGTACATAAGTATTTATTGTGTATTGTTTTTGCACTGAAAAACTCAATTTGCTTGCGTTTTGTTGTTGCTTTTGTTTTTGTTTCACAGTTTTTTTTTTTTGTCGATTTATTTAGTTGTTGATGTTTCGCGTTTATCGTAGCTCGTTTAAGTCGATTTAACAAACGGGCAGCAGCCAATTGCCCAACATTTTTTTTAGCACAAACTATAGCGCCAGTATATATCGCATTTAAAAAATTTCTTTACACTCACAGCACACCCTCACACCCTCACACCCTCACACACACGCACACACACACAGGCACAACAACAACAACAAATATACAAACTAGACACGCCCGCTGCGCGAGGCATTCAACGACGCCGATCGACGATGAATTTAGACTGAGGCTCAGCAGCTGTAAAGCATTTCAAATGCTATTTTGACAAATTTTGTTGTTTTTGTTCCGCTTTTCTTTCTTTTTGCTGTGCTTTCGTGCGATTCTCATGGCTCTTCGTGTGTTTACTCTGCGCATATTTATAATATAATATATTTAACTAAATATACATATATTATATATATATTTATATATAACATAGTACTCTCTGATCTTATCAGAGCTCACATTTACTTGGCGCATTTGAAATTGTTGCTTGGCGTATACGTGATATGCAAATCGCTGCTGTTGATGACGTAGCTGCTATCCAGGCAATGACGTCATTAGTTTTTCACAGCTGTCACGCGCACAGTGACACTATATATTTTTAGATGGCACGGCCGATGCCAACGTTGACGTCGACGTCGCCGCTGACGTCGCAGCGTCAAAGCTGCTGCTAATTTTCGCAAGTGTTTTTCTTTGCGCTTTTCTTGGATCTGCCGCACACGTCTGAAAATAGAAAAAAGAAAAAAAAATAGAAAATTGTGTGTAAAACTCATTGAAATGTTTGCGCGTACTCAATTTTTTTTTTAAAAATATATTTTTATATATACGCAAATAAAACTGGCAACAGTTGCAGCATTGATGCGCCAGCTGATTACTCATACGCCCCGCTGGCGCGTCAGTAATGCCACCAAAAATTTCAATTGCAAATCAAATAATAAATCGCAACACCAGATGCGTGAGTGTCAACATAAACACACACACACACCCGCACACACACACACTCTGCAGGTGTATATGCATCTCCATTTGAAGGCTTTGCCATAGCCCAATTTCTAATTATTATTTATGAGATCTGTCAGCAGAGGAATATGCATCTATATAGCTGATGCTGATGACGCTGATGTAAATATGCGTTTGACAGTCTACGAGAAGAAAGTTCAGAAAAAGCATTTCTGCATTTAGAATGGAATTTTGTAGAGCACGTTTCAGGTTCAACATACAGTTCAAGGCAACTGAATAATGTGCTTAAGCTAAAAATAACAATTTTGTTAAATATATATAGCATAATTGAATTATCGAGTGCAAAAAATCAACTTGATTTAATAGGAATAATAAATTTATTTATTGAACTTTTGATATTTTAAAAATAAGCTATTTTATTTGTTAATAATGAATAAAATTATGCGACAATTTATAATTCATTAAATTTGTAATATTTAAAAAATTAAAAACATTTATGGTCAATATATAATTATGCCACTTGTAAATACAAATTGTAACATTCAGGTAAGTAATAATTGAATTAAAAATTGAATAAATATTTATTAAAAAATTTAACATAATGGCCTTATTAACCCAATTGCAAAAATATAAACAATAACAACATTAAAGGGGCTAACAAATTTATACACAATTTATAATACTCTTTTCAGATTTTATCAACAAAATATAGAAAAGAAAAATGACGTAAATTAAGAAATTGTTAGTAACAAAATTATCTTTAAGTTTACTTGAAATTTAATTCATATAAAAAAAAAAATAAATAAATAAAATAAAAATAATAAAATAATAAAAATATAGAATGAAAAAATGTTCACAGTCAGAGTGCAGCAAAATATTTTATGTACTTACTATTTGTCTGAATTAATATTCCCAAATTTAGAAAAAAATGAATAAGAGTTGATTCTTTATTTAATATTTTGCTCGGAGTTTCTTTAATTAATTTTAATAAATTATTTAAAGCCGATTAACTAATCCTTCTGATTAATATTAGAAAATATTCCAACTAAATCTTGTGTTAACTTGGTGACCACTTTTTTAATACTAACATGTCAAGAAAAACAATTTTACTAATACTTAGAATCGCTGCAAAGTAATTTAAAATTACCAATAATGACAACAACAAAAATTATCATATTTTACCGTAGAAATCATATAACTTAATATGAAGGGAATTATAAACAGAGAACAAGAAAAAAATGGCATTCTAAATATAAGAATCAAAACAAAAAGATTAAGTCTTTAAGTGCAAACACATAATGTCTCTAACAACCCTTAATATTAAGTACCCTCAAATGAACGCAAAATGCCCCCTGCTGCTCTGCTCACGCCCTGTCAGTCAACATCTACCCTTTTCTACTTCCTTCAAATTTAAAGCAACAAGTCCACATTTAAGCGCTTATAATTACCTAACGATTTAAGAAGTCGAAAATTGTTTGACAATTTTTGCAGTAAGTTTATGGGCCGATAGAACGCAATATTATATGGAATCTTAATCATTCGAATTTTTGCTCGCTTTCACTGAGAAGGAAAGTGACCTTAACTAAGGATATTATTAAAAATACTGGTAGAAGATTTCTTAACGTCGCAATCACCTCGTCAGGGGAGACAGTTTGATGCGAGGGTAGCGGCTGTAGCGGTGCATCTAAGAAACCTTTGACTAATGCTAAATGCGAAGTACTTGTCGACTGTTTGGGCATAAAGCGATGTTCTGCAAAAAACCATTTGCTATCTCTTTAATTGTTTTAATGCAATGCATTAAAAAATTTAATTCAAAATTCACAAATAATATAAGCCGCAAATTCTCCAAGTTTCAAGTTTCTAGCTTTAAAATTAGAGTTCTTGCCAAAAAAAAGCCGAATCCGCCCAATGTGCATTGCTTGCTCCGATGGGGTACATGATAGCTGCACAGTGGTATATTTGATTATTATGCGCGGAAAAACAATTTAACAAAATTTTAAGTTTATTTGACACTCCCAGGAACCTGGAGAGATTAATAAATTTTAGAGTTGTGTAAAACGGGCCTTGACAGAAGGATTTTAATATCTAATATATTTCTCTACAAGTCTTATTTTTTTGTTGGACGAATCTACTTTCTGCTGGACCGACGGCCGATGTGGTTGAGGCCTGTTTTTAATCGAGACTGAACCACTTTATCTATGGAAAGCATTATCCAACAACTTATATACATTTTTCTTCTTATTTTTATTTTTTTTTATCTTGTTTATCAGCATCATATTTATGGATCTTGTCAGCTTTATCAACTGCGTTGTCTTACACGCGCTGCCTTAAATTTATTTTAGTTAGCATAAAATGTTATTAATAATTTATACTTAAGAAATACATCATGATTTATAATTTGGGAACATTTGAAAGCAATGCGATATTTTTAGGTTTATGCTTTTATTAATGCCGATAGTTTATGCAGTCCGGCGCTAACCACCTGTAAGAGCTTGTATATCGATATTGTATATCGTACAGTTAACAATCGATATACATTAACACACACTCCCATACACGTCGCAGCAGAAGAAATTATAGTTAATATTATTTTTGTATCGTTTATAAGTTGTATTTAATACAAGGTAATTGTCTCAGCATTCTGCATTTGTTCTATTAAATTAAAAAGCCCACAGTTTCGTAAGAGAGTAATGTCAAAGAATTGGCTGTCTCAATCTGTGATCACGTACTGCCAAAAAAAAATGGAAGCCTACGGCACTTACTACTACATACATACATTACCATTGAAAGTACTTGCAATTACATATATACATAAATATGTATTTTCAGCTTTTTCTGCCACCTACATTCCTGGAGACGGCTATTCAGCATTGCAGCAAATAAATATTACATGTAAATATATATCCTCATTAGTATTACGTATACGCCAAGTGTACAAATTAAGAGTTTTGCAATTTGTATTCTTTGAACTCAGCCTATGTCAGCCCAAACGTCGGTGGCAAGCGTGACCGCTACCACCGGCGGGCACGGGGATTAGCCAGGCAGGCTTCATGTGGCAACTTTGTCAATAAGGTCGAGGAGCAACTGGCTGCCAAACGCCAGCGCTCGGATGTGCCCGTTCATAAACGGCCTCGCCCAACTAAAAAGCCGTACAAGGAGTCTGTCAGTGACGTGGCCAAGCGACATCTAGTCGTGGCGCTCATTTACAGGAGTGACCCAAGTGGCAAAATGTCGCCAGAGCAGTGGAAGATGGTGTAGGCGAAGCTGCTGGAAGCGATGTTCGAGCCACATTTGATGGTGCAGGTTGGCTCAACGGTGTCAAAATCCTTAGCTGTCGCGATGATCTCACCCTGAAGTGGGTGTCGGAGACAGTGTCTGCCATGGTCGCCCCGTGGATAGGTGGCAAGCTAGAGGTAGTGGACAGAACACTCATGCCGTCCGTACCGAAGGCAAAAGTACTCTTTCCGCGGGTTGTACCCAGGGAAATGAAATGGCAGAATCCAGACGTGCCGACTGCTGATTGGCAAGTGATTCATGTGGCTTAGCCCGACAAGAAGGGCCAGCACATGATCCTGCAGATCAACAAGGCAGCCGAGGATCTGTTGTATACTAGATTTGGAAAGATGGCGTGGGGCGTAGGGAGCGTGTACCTACGTTTTAAAAAACGCCATCCCGAAGATAAAAACGACAACACGCTGGAAATCGACGAAGTGGAGAAAGACCTTGGCCTGGAAGCCATGGCGTTAGCCGCCGACGACCAGGATGAAGATGGTGACACGACGATAGTAGTCGTCCCATCGTAGCTGGAGACATCCAACAGACATGCAGCTAAGGATACTCCAGCTCAATCTACATAAAAGTAAATTAGCATCGGCAGAGCTCCTTCTACCCTGGAGCAAGGGCTCGCCGATGTGGCTTTAGTTCAGGAGCTTGGTGGCAGCGGGCAACAAGGTTACTGGGCTTAAGTCAGCTAATTATAACGTCGTAAGTAGGGCTATGACAGCCATCCTTGTAAGGAAAGGCATCTATGTTTATTTAATGTCTAATTACAGGTCAGATGATCTTACTGTCGTGGCGCTAGAGGGCAATAAGGACGAGCCCACACTCATAGCATCCTGCTTCATGGCGCACGACAGGGAAGCACCACCTGAAGTAATCGAGAGACTGGTCGCGAAGGCAAGCCTGAAGAAGTAGCCCCTTGTTGTCGGAACGGACGCCAACGCACATCACACAGTGTGCTGATCATATGGAATGAATATAAAATACTACTACGTGACTTTAAAAAAGAAGAATCAAAGAAGAAGAACCTTCTGCTCCGGCATAGAGAAGGTCACAGAAACTGCGAGCCAGCCACCCATACAGAGTCAGCTGAAAATAGATGATGGAAGATGGACGGAAAGCAGTAGGGAACCAATTGTTACACAGAAGTTACTGAACCAGACATATTCGAAACAACAACGCAAACAGATATACCCTCAGACATAGTCAACCCGAAGAAAATGGAGTGGGCCATAGATTCGTTCGCGAGTTATAAGTCCCTTGGATTGGACGGAATATTTCCTGCCATGCTACAGATGACCAAAAACCGGATTATGCCATGGCTACATCCACTGTTTGAAGCATGTCTAAGGTATGGCTACGTTGCTGTGACCTGGAGGACTGCACGAGTCGTGTTCTTGCCCAAAGCAGGCAAGTGTAGTCACGTGCAGTCGAAAGACTGCAGACCGATAAGCCTCACCTCTTTTCTGCTGAAAACACTGGAAAAACTTTTAGAGCTCCACATAAAAGAAGAATGCATGCATAATCATGGAGCCAAATCAACATGCATATACAAAAGGGAAATCTGTGGAGACAGCTCTACATTCCCTAGTAGCCACCATTGAAAAAGCACTCCACCATCAAGAATACGCAATGGGCGTATTTCTAGACATCTCTGGCGCATTCAACAAGTTGCCGACGGAAACAATAGTGCGAAGCCTAAGAGCAACAGCACTCTCCACTCTGCAGTAGACTCATGGATACACAATCTGTTGAGCTGCAGAATAGTCAGTGCTGAGTGGGGAATCACATCCATAACTAGGGCGGCGCATAGAGGCACTCCGCAAGGCGAAGTCCTATCACCGTTACTATGGAACCTAGTGGTAGACGGACTATTGACAAAATTTCACAGGTAAGCCCTTAAGATAACTGCATATGCTGATGATATCTTCATATATATTATCACAGGCAAATGTCCATCGAGTCTCAGCTCTATCATGGACTACACATTAAAAGTGATACTAGGATGGGCCACAGAAGCCGGACTTAGTGTCAACGCGGAGTCTCTTCACCAAGAGATACAAGGTACAAGCCACTGAGAAATCCACATAACTTAAGCTGATGAAAAGGACCCAACGGCAGGCACTAGAAACAATAATGTGCGTCAACCCCCTGAACATTCAAGCACAACTCATGGCACAGAAGACAGCACAACGACTATGTGCAACTGGAAAAATGACACTCCAAGGCTTTGGACACTGCTCGATTGGCAGGGAGATGCAGAGTAGCACAGACTACGTTACTCCTCCTAATGGAACCGGACGACTGGCGCTCGGCACTAGATGAACAGGCTGTCCACATATTCACGGACGGCTCAAAAATGCATTCGGGAGTCGGTGCAGCAGTGTACTGTGCAGAGCCGAAACTCAGGCTGCCGTACAAGCTGCCTGATTACAGCAGCATATTCCAGGCGGAGGTTTTCGCAATACGGAAAGCTGCAGAGGTAGCCCAAGAGCTCCACCGAACAAACAAACACATTAATATTTTCGTGGATAGCTAAGCGGCAATAAAATCTTTGCAGGCATCTGCCATTAGTTCCAAAAATGTTCTGGCAAGCAGGGAAGCATTAGATGACCTAAGCACTGCTAGAACAGTGCACATCTATTGGGTTCCCAGCCACCGGGGTATCGATGGAAACGAAATGGCAGACCGCCTGGATAAAGAAGGTGTCGGGCTATCTCATGAAAATACGGAAATTATAGATATTTCCTTACAGTCGCTATATATCGACCTAGAGAAAGTCGCATTGGCTGCAGCTGATAGGAAGTGGAAAAACACACCTAGCTGCAGAATATCCAAAATTATGTGCAAAAGGCGTCAAGAAAAACTCACTCACTTCCTACTGCACCTATCAAGCCGAGACTGCAGACTACTGGTAGGAGTACTAACTGGTCATTGCCTGGCAGCAGCACATGCTAAGAAACTAGGAATAACAACAGATGAAGGCTGCCGCAAATGTAAGGTGCCAGGCGTTTCTGAAACACTGAAACACGTTTTCTTGAATTAATTGAATTAATAATTGTATAATAGGGTAAAGTCAACTCATCTATTTCTCCATTATAGATTGGGTGTCATCGTTTCCTGCACCAGGTTATTTACAACTCCTACCTCCAAGCCAAATACTTACATATACAGAAATGGATCCACCAGAAGACTCTAATGGCTCTGAATCTTTCAACATTCCACATGTCAACATTCGCAACCCAGGAACTGTTTACATACCAGTTATATCAGTCAATATAAATTGTTTTAATTTTTATTATAACAATCATAACCACAATATAGAAAAAATTGGGCAAGGAAATCCAAACAACCCAAATATTCAGAAATATTGCCAGTACATTTCTGGAGATATTGGTAGATGCCTGCACAATACACTCTCCGATCCGCTCCGCTCCGACTTCCGAATTTATTTTTGAGCCGTTCCGTGAATATTTGGCACAGATGCGTGTTGTTTTTGCAAGTAGTTTGTATATTGTTTCCATAGGAAGGATCGCTCGATTATTGAAATTTCCTTAGAAGATCATAGCAAGGGTATATAGCTGCGGCGTACCTAAGACAGACGTGTCTTTCTTATTTCAACAGATCTTTCATTTGGCAGCTATATACATCAACATTGCTTGGTTGAGGCAAAAGATGGTGGCACGTCCATTTTTGCGAGAGAAGCTCTTCTAATCGGTATAATATTTTTTTATAATATTGATATAATGTTATGGGATAACCAAGGAGCATAATACCCAATCTGCTGCAACACCGAAAATAATCCTTCAGTGAATACAATATCCTCCTTAATATACATCCTCTGCCACAGAGTAGATAAAAATTCTAATATTGTATAATTCGCAACTTTTCTTGTCTGCTCGAGCTTAACTGCGATTTTTTTCCACAAGGTTTTCAGAATGAACTAGTTTATGAACTAGTTTATGCAACCCTGCCAACAACCTGTTAGAGCGATATCGATATTGCATGTTGTACAATTAACAGTCAGAACAACATTTAACACACACTCCCATACACGTCGCAGCAGAAGAAATTATAGTTAATATTCTGCGATTTTTTTCCACAAGGTTTTCAGAATGAACTAGTTTATGAACTAGTTTATGCAGTCCGGGGCTAACCACCTGTAAGAGCTTGTATATCGATATTGTATATCGTACAGTTAACAATCGATATACATTAAGACCCACGACCATACACGTCGCAGCAGAAGAAATTAAAGTTAATATTATTTTTGGATCGTTTATAAGTGTTATTTAATACAAGGTAATTGTCTCAGCATTCTGCATTTGTTCTATTAAATTAAAAAGCCCACAGTTTCGTAAGAGAGCAATGTCAAAGAATTGACTTACTCTGTGATCACGTACTGCCAAAAAAAAAATGGAAGCCTACGGCACTTACTACTACATACATACATTAGCATTGAAAGTACTTGCAATTACATATATACATAAATATGTATTTTCAGCTTTTTCTGCCACCTACATTCCTACATTCCTGGAGACGGCTATTCAGCATTGCAGCAAATAAATATTACATGTAAATATATATCCTCATTAGTATTACGTATACGCCAAGTGTACAAATTAAGAGTTTTGCAATTTGTATTCTTTGAACTCTACTGCCATCGTCACGTGACTTTATACAGGCACATACACATATATTTAAAAGATAATTGCATTTAGCCTTGGATCAAACAGATCGTTGTCATTTATGTCCGTCTGTTTCTGTGCTTACTAATAAAAAGTGAAAGTTTGATCTCGGAGCATTTCCTCATGGTATTCGTTCTGAGATTTTGTTTTGACACTCACAGCCGCACACCAATGCAAGTATTTTTTCATGTGTGTGTTTGTTTGCACCAAGAGTACGCAAAGTATGAGTCAATATTTGGTCCAGAGACCGGCAGAAAATGTGACTGTATTGGTGCGCACTTCTGCTTGCATGCACTGCGTAAAAAGAAAAGCAACTTAAATTTGCTGTTTTATTATAGCCGATTTACACACAATCGCGTCATGTCGTCGATAACAGGCAGACGAGATAAATTTTAAATGGTGTTTCTACTGCAGTGGATGCGTTTGCGATCAGTTGATCATTTCTTTGCAAGGGGCAAAGCTTCAATAAACAAAGTAATAAATATTCTTTGCATTTAACCAACAGAATTTATATGACAAGTGCAATTTCAAATGATCATATGCATTTAATGTGTTATGAAAGGGGTAATCAACGGTTAGTCTTGTTTTGGTCGACCACCATCACAAATATATTAATATAATAAAACAAATTAAGTTCTTGATACAGATGTATATAAATATAAGGGTCCGCTGCCCTTGGCGCCGCCTTGAATCTTGTGTATTTATTACGAAAGCAAAATAAAAGTGAAGCTGGAAGAAACGTCATCATTTATATAGAATATTAGAGGCTCTGCAGTTCTCGGGACTGTTTTTGAGCTATTTGTCATTTTAATTTTCGCGGCTTAATTTTGAAATTCTGATTGTTGAAAACTGCTGTTTTTTGCAAAATTGAGCTAACTGTAACAGTAACAGTAACGCAATCTATGATATTCTATCGCGTTCAAATAGCATTTCAATGTGATTGGCAAACGCATCCAACGCATCCACCAATGGAAACCCAGCTTTATTGGCCATAAAGAAATTTTGGAAGTATTAATTTCCCGATCTAGTTTATAAAGTGTTTATGCTTTAATACATAATATATACAAAAAAAAACATAAAATATAAGTATTAAAAAACACGCTATCCTGATGGTCAAATTTTCGTAACGTTTCTCTTCTATACTTTAACCTAAAAACTTATTTTAATATTATTTCAAAGGTTACAGTAGTCATTAATGTTTTATTTTAAGAAAAATTGATAAAAGTTTAGTGAATAAAAATTGTTCAAATGGCTTAGATATTCTCTGTTAATCTGATGAGGGGCACTGTATACTTAATGTATACAAATTGATATTTATTAATCATAATAGCTTTTAATAATAATAATACAAATTTTAGCATTATATTATTTCATTATTTACAGAACGTTTTCTTGAATTAATTGAATTATTAATTGTATAATAGGCTAAAGTCAACTCATCTATTTCTCCATTATAGATTGGGTGTCATCAAATAATATATCTGCGCCACCAGTTTCCTGCACCAGGTTATTTACAACTCCTACCTCCAAGCCAAATACTTACATATACAGAAATGGATCCACCAGAAGGCTCTAATGGCTCTGAATCTTTCATCATGCCACATGTCAACAGTCGCAACCAAGGACCTGTTTACATACCAGTTATATCAGTCAATATAAATTGTTTTAATTTTAATTATAACAATCATACCAACAATATAGAAAAAATTGGGCAAGGAAATGCAGACAACCCAAATAATCCGAACCCATCCATCAAATCGACTTTAAACGATTCGGAAAATGTGAAAGATGGCTAATAAGTTGATGCTATCGAAACGATCAATATCAGAAAGAATAACAACACTTTCATATTAATAAAACAAATATTAAAATTTTGCGAAAAGAAGATACGAACCAAACTAAAAAAAAAAAACAAAAAAGAAACGGCTAACTAACCCATGAAATTGTCTCCTAAGAAATATGATCAAGCATTTGATCAAATGGTCTCAATGAACCAAGAACTATGGCATGACTCTCTCATAATCTTCAATCATTTACAACAATCAATATATATATATAAACCTAATAATAATAATAATGATGTAGCTAATGTATAAGCTTCAATAACGCAACGAATATTTATCCAGAAGCTAAAGTATAGCTTAATTAATATTGAAGCAGAAAATGAACAAAAGAATGCCTCGAAAAGCAAAATAGCATAGGCTTAGCTGGCCAGCCCGGCTAATACATCTCCTCTATTGGGTCAAAGATTTCTCTCTAACTTTCTTTAAAATTTCCTTATTGGCAAATAAATATCCCCCATGTCAGTGTCATTAATATTTGAAACTTATGTAATTTCATCAAGCTCTTTCTATTGTATTATTACATTTAAGAAATTATATAAAGTTCACGAAACTATGTACCCATGCAATGAACTCCTAATAAAATGTTGAAGGCCAACTTTGGTTTTGATATCTTAAAAAACAGATGTTATTCATACAAACACTTTTCATAAAAATTAAGTTTCTTCTATTTTTCCTCCATAGCTATGTGATATAGTGCTCCGATCGGACTGATTTTGACATACAAACTATATACATAATAAAGCTTCAACTGTGCCCAGTTTCATCAATATAGACAGAGACAGACAGAGACAGAGACAAAGACAGAGACAGAGACAGACAAAATTATAATACCCTTTTGCAAGGGTATAATAAAATAGGAAAAAAAAAAACCAACTAATAATATTCTACAATGTCTCTATTATTATAGCCTACTGCGCCACCAGATATGATCGAGCTGAGATTTTTATATATAATTTTTAAAATTCATTTTCCACCCACTTCTTATTATTAATACAATTTTTTCAGAGTGTCAATCTACGAATTTCGAGCTTCTACCTTCTCGTGAGTCAGTCAGTCAGGTTGAACAGTTATGTACATATAAATAGATATAGAATTACGAATTATATTCCTAATCAGGTTCATTAGCTGCGATATAGCCCAGTCCGTCAGTCTGTTTATAAACATACATTTGGGCTTTGCTTTTAGACCACCACGATGGTTGTTACACATTTACCGAAGTTGGCCCTTAGTGGTGTCGTATACTGAAGATACGCTTTGCAAATGACAATAGTGCATTTGGAGTATGTTTGGTAGCTTCTTCCTGTGATTTGATCCCGTGTTGAGCGAGTGTTGGACAGCTGCAAGTCAAGGGTTCCCATGGCTCCTTAAATTTGCGGCAGCTCAAGTCTGCAGTCTTGTCTTCATAGAAGTGAGTGAGTTTTTCCTTACGCGCTTTGCATAATAATTTTGTATATTCTGCATACAGTATGTTTTTCCACTTCTGTAGTGACCAGTTTCCTACTGGGTCGCGAAGTCAGCTGCTGAGAGCTGCAGTGACCAGTTTCCTACTGGGTTGCGAATTCAGCTGCTGAGAGCAGTGATAACGGTTTGACCTTGTATTATCTCTCGCTAAGCCTTTCTCTTAAGTCACCTTGGATAAGAATCGGCAGCATCGTACGTTTGTGCCGTTTCTTATCTGCTCTGCCATTGTGTTAACATTTTTAATAATTTTACACGCGCCGAAACATGTGTTAGGCATACATGCGACTTCCCTGTAATTGCTGTAGGAAAGTGACTAGAGGAACTGTTTTAATGGTTCAATCTCTTAATGATAAATATACATATATATATATATACATATATATATATATATATAGATGTGCTGCGACACATTAACGTCACGATAATATCACGATAATAACAAATAAGTCGAAAGACTTCCAAAAAACTAGCTTTTCGCGGTTTTATCGAAAACCATTCTTTGAAAAAAAAAATGATTTGCATTTTTGAAATCAGCGCTAAAAATACATCAAAAAAATTATATGAGAGCCCAGCCCCCTCGATCAAAAAAAAATTTGTAAGCTAGTGTTATCAATAACATTTTATGGTAGCGCGTGTAAGACAACGCAGTTGATAAAGCTGACAAGATCCAGAAATATCATGCTGGTAAACAAGATAAAAAAAAATTAAAATAAGAAGAAAAATTTATATAAGTTGTTGGATAATTTTTTCCATAGATAAAGTGGTTCAGTCTCGATTAAAAACAGTTCTCAACCACATCGGCACACTCTTCTAAGTCCAGCAGAAAGTAGATTCGTCCAACAAAAAAATAAGGCTTGTAGAGAAATATATCAGATATCATAATCCTTCAGTCAAGGCCCGTTTTACACAACTCTAAAATTTATTACTCTCTCCAGGTTCCTGGGAGTGTCAAATAAACTTAAAATTTTGTTAAATTTTTTTTTCTGCGCATAATTATCAAATATACCACTGTGCAGCTATCATGTACCCCATCGGAGCAAGCAATGCACATTGGGCGGAATCGGTTTTTTGGCAATAACTCTAATTTTAAAGCTAGAAACTTGAAACTTGGAGAATTTGCGGCTCATATTACTTGTGAATTTTGAATTAAAGTTTTTAACGCTGCAACCACGCCTTCACCAACGCCCACATAATAGAACCACATTAAATATTAAAATGCATGTTTAATCGATATCATTTTATTTTAATAATTTTTTCTTTAAAGTAAAATATGATAATTTATTTTCCAAAAGGTATTAACTAGTGAAAATCTATTGTGAAAAATATAAGCTATTTTTAATTATAATATCCATAAGTATTACAAAACTATTAATATAAAAATTGCATAAAATTTATATGTTTACTCATTTTATTATAATATTCTTATGCCTTGATAAAGTAAAGTTTAAAAGTTATATAACATTAAATTTTATTAAAATATATTTTCAACTTCTAAATCAAAATCAAAATGTTCTTGACTTTTAAACTCGTCCTCATCTCATGTATCGACTGCAACTTCAAATGTTGGCAACTTTAAAAGTGCAATAATTCATTCTCAAAAAAAATTAATTAATAATAATAATGAAATTAATAATTAATAATTTATAGAATATGTGAAATATCTCTATCATCTGCCTTCTTAGCAGACATAGCAGCTGCATGAATAAGGAGATGAGTTGAATTTTCGTATGAAAGTTTGAATTTTCTTTTTTGACTTGAACTTCCTTCGTCATAACATAGAAGAGGCCATCCACCTTTATTGCTACTATTATCCCTTTTTGAATAAAATGTTATATCTGATGCAAACCAGCTTACATTGTGTTCTTTAAACCGTCGAACATTTTTTTGGGATTTATTCATCAGTCTCTTGATTTGGACAATAAAATTCTTTATTTTCATTTTAATGCCCATCAACAAATTTTCTGGAAATTAATTTGAAAATTTTTCTGCGCAAACCCAGTCGAAAGTAGTGTTGATGTTGCGACGCAATTTGCAATTGAGTTAAAAATTCAATCTTTTATTTTATTTTTTTTTAAATGGCAAAGGAAAATTACAATTATTTTTTTTTTAAATAAAATGTATTAAAGTTGGTCTTTTAAGATTTTATCTCAATTCATTGCGTTTTAATTGTCTATTCATTTTTGTTAATTATCATATTTATGGATCAAGTAAGTTGGCAGATTTATGTAAGACCGATAAATGTGAATACCAATTGGATGCAGAAGACCAATTTTAAACAAAATGTAATTGAGTTGATGTATTTTTGATTATTTAATTATTACATTTTTTATTTTCCCTGCCTCTATTTGTCTTCTGCAAAGAAAATCAAATGCAAACAGATCGACAATTGGCATTTTTATAAATTATGTTAATTTGATGGGCACTAAATTAAATAAACAGCTGTTTTTTGCCAGTCGCAGGGTTGTTCATTAATATTTTGATTTTACAAATTATAAATTAAAATCAACAACAATTATCTTTTCAGTTTTGTTCATCGAAAGTTAAAATAAAATACTACACCAATTCCATTTTTTAAAGCAAAAAGGAAAAAAAAGTTATATATTCAATATTTATTTAGAAATTACATTTAAACTTGAATTTTTCGATCAAAAAAAAAAATTGTGAAATAATAATAATTAAATTCCAATTTTTATTTTAAAGATGAAAATTAAAGTTATTTTTAAAATTTGTATTTGAATTGTTAGAAAGAAAAACTGATTGGCAAAAGAATTTTAAAATAAATTTTTTTATTTAACATTTGATATAAAAATTTAAAAATAATTTTTATAGCTTATATTTATTATTTAACTTTTAAAATAAAAGTTGAAAAATAATTTTTATATTTTTATAGCTAACTTTTAAATAAAAATTGGCAAATAATTTTTATTGTCAATTTTTATTTCGAGTTAAAAAAAAGAGTTTTTCCTATTTTAATAAAAAAAAAACAATAAATAATTCTTAGTCATCATTTTGATATCAATAAAAAATAATAATATAGCTAATTCTTTTTAATTTTTTTTTTTTTAAAATAAATAATAATTTTAAATGATAAAATCAAAAAAAAAAAAAAAAAAAAAAAATTCTCTCACAAAAAAAAAAAAATAGTCAACATTTTTATACATCAAAATTATAAAAGTTGTGTATAAAATCATACCTTTCATTTAGCCGGAAAATAATCTGTATACTTGTTGACAGAAATAAGTTTAAATATGAGTTTAAATATATGATGTTTAAATATATATAATATATTTAAATAGGTATAAAATAATGTGTATTATAAATCAATAGATGATTATTTGATACTAACACATTGTTTCCAGCTGACTTTATTTGATTGATGAGCAATTGCTTAAAAATGTATTTATGCAGCAGAAGAGAGAAAGTAGTATATCAAGTATTATCTATAATTTACAAAAGAAATTCTCTCATATGTGATTAATACTTCACATTTCTCTACTATATCATTAACTATTTGCAATTGACAGCGGCAAACAAAGTAATTACTACACCAATTCCATTTTTGAGAGCAATTTACAAAATTCTTTTTGCTTACTTTTGAAATTTTGTTGGTTTTTTTTTCGAGTTTAGTACCCCATAATTGGATCATACAGCGCCAACGATGACTATCCAGGTATGACAAGCAATTTTCAATTATGACTTTGCAAAATTTTCTTTCAACAAAAGAAAAAAACTTTTCCAAGCAAGTATATATTTAAGCTGAACAGGTACAATTGTTACTACAACAAAATAAAATTGTTTCCAGCTAAAAACATAAAGTACACAATTTGCCACACAATATCAATAATTCAATAAATTGGACGCCTTTGATGTTCTGTTGACTTTAATCGCATCAAATTAGTCTAATGTGTTAACGACATCAGAGTGTGCCCATTTATTATGCCAGTGGGGGTCTGGGATTGGGATTGTAGGGCGATGGTCGAGTATCTAGCACATTTCCCTGACGGTAACGTGCCTCAGTTTGTGGCGCCACACCGAGCAGCAACAGCAGCAGCAATGGCATCAGTTCTCCCAGCTTAAGTTGCATCTTGTTGTATGAAAACTTGTCGAAAGTTGATTGATGCCCCGGCAATGTAGCCTCAGCGCTTTTATAGCTAAAAATCTCGAAATTAAGTTGGGGACTTTTCTTGATAAGCCCCTTGTTGTACAAAACAAACAAATATCATCGGGTCAAGCTAAACAGCTGATAACTGATGGGGATGCCCAGTCGGTACTATACCGAAATTATATCAATTTGAAATAAATATAAATATTAAGCTGCTGCGAAATATTTAAGTTTGTGGAAGGTCGATTTTGTGGCCTTAAACATTGACATCTCCTAAGCTATACCTCTGCACAGAGAGAAAATTCTAGACTAAACTGAATAGCTATAAAAACAATAAAATTGATGTCTTTGAAATAAAAACTTAAACGAAAAAAAAAAAATTTTTTTTATTCCAAAATTAATTATAAAATTAAATTTAAAAAATTCGGGAAAATTTAAAAAAAAAATAATTTTAGTTTTTAATTTAATGTCTACAAGTTCTAGTAACCTTAAGTACTGACATCTTCTAAGCTTAACCTCTACTAAGAGAGAAAAATTCTAGACTAAACTGAATAGCTTTACAAAATATAAAATTTATGTCATGGAAATAAAAAATTAAATTAAATAAAAAAAATTAAAAAAATGATTTTTATTCCAAAATTTATTACAAAATTAAATTTTAAAAATTCGGAAAAAATCAAAAATAAAAAATTTTAGTGGTTAATTGAATTTCTAGAAGTTCTAACATCTCCTAAATTTACCTCTGCACAGAAAAAAAATTCCAATACAAACTGAATAGCTATCGAAATAAAATATCGAATGAGCTAAAACCAAAAAAAAAAAAAAAATTTACAATTATTTAATTTCAATATATTTTACAAAATTAAATTTTAAAAAATTCGCATAAATGCAAGAAAAAATTAAAATAATTGTCGAAATATATAGATAAATAGCTTACTAAAATATAAAATAATAATTTTAATTTAATATCAATTTATTAATAAAACTCTTAAAAAATACAAAAATAAATTTAATATTAAAAATATTTTTAAAATAGATTATTTTTGCTATCAGGAATAGAATGATTTAAATTAAAATTAAAATTTCTTCAATGCATGCTTGCTCTTCACTTTTTTACTTTTCAGCATATGTTATCAAAATTTGCGCTGTAGTATACAAAATATATATGGAAATTTGATATTAAAAAAAAATTAAACAAATTTTTAAATACTGCACCAGAGAGAAATTCTTTCATTGAACGATAATAAATATTTAAGAAAAAGTAGTTATATAAAAAATAAGATGAATTAAATGGTTTTTTCTTACCAATAAAATATATATAGTAAAAAATGCACAAGTATGTAATCTAAAAGATTTTATAGATATATATAGTAAAAAATGAACAAGTAATTTAAAAGATTTTTTTATATATTTTAGGTATAAATAATTGTAGAATTGTATATATAATTTGTATGGCTAAATTTTATGCGTTTGTAAAAAAATGTATTATTGCCTGTTAATTGTTAAAAGTGGATCGAATTGGGGCTAATTTCAAAAATTCAAATATGCAGAATTATTATTATAAAAGTAAATAACATTATTATTAAAAGGGCTACAACGTAAATTTTAAAATTGTATAGCACTGTGTGCTTGAAGTTTCTATTGGATTAAAAATATTTTTATTCACATTCAATGTTTTAATTAATAATAATAAAAAAGCAACTTAATTATTTTGGCTTAATAAAACTATAAAAATTGTAATTACATTATTTAAAAAAAAAAAAAAAGATATAAATGCATTAATAGCAAATCTGATGTAGATATTTAAAAAAACATTTTATTATTGCTGTTAAAATATTAGCAACTCAATTTTCAAACATCAAAGAAGATAAATTTATTAAATTTCAATTCAATAATTTTTCTCAGTGTACTGACTGCCTAGTCGGCCAATTGATGTTGTTTTTGCATTGCAAATTACTGGCAACAACGACGCCATTGAAAAGCAAACGTCAACATGCGTCAACACAATGCCACGCCCACAAACACAGCCACTTGCCCTTGTGCACCAAGCTGCTATGAGATGCTGCTGCTGCTGCTACTGTTGCATGCAACTACTACTTCCTGCAACATTGCCCCTTTGGCTCTATTAGAACACTTTTGTTAGTTTTTTTGTGCTGCAGCAGCTTCTGTTGCACCCATGGGGCAGTGGCATGAGGCATGCGGCATGAGGCAAAAGCAAAGGCGCCTGCATCTTTGCCACTGGCAGCTTTTCAATTTTGCGCCCTTTAAAAATTACCAAACTGACATTTTGATGCAATTTTCACTCTGCACTTTACAATTTTGTGGTTACTTTTACTTACACACACATTTTTGAGGGCGCATGCCTCATTAAATTGAGCAAAATTTAAGTTTTCAGTAAAAATCAATAGGAAAAACAAGAAAGAAAGGGAAATCTACGGTTCGCCGAAGGTAAATACCCTTGAAATGGTTTTCTAAGAAAATTTTGATTAGTTTTGCATAGAATAAATCATTTTAGAGGCAATTGTTCCTATGGCAGCTATATGATATAGTGATCCGATTTTGTTCAAACTTGGTGAGATTATACAAATTGTAAATATACATCGATTTGTTAAGTTTAATTTTGATATCTTAAAAAACAAAAAAGTTTTTCATACAAAAACTTTTCATGAAAATAAAGTGTCTGCGATTGTTCCTATGGCAGCTATATGATATAGTAGTCCGATTTTAATTAAATTTGGTCGGATTGCACAAATTGTAATTCTATATAGATAAACCAAGTTTGGTTTTGATATCTTAAAAAACAAAAAAGTTTTCCACATAAGAACTTTTCGACCACTGTTCCTATGGAAACTACAAGATATAGTAGTCTGATTTGATTCAAACTTGATCAGATTGTACGAATTATCATTATATATCGATGTGCCAAGTTTAATTTTAATATCTTGAAAAACAAAAAAGTTTTTCATACAAACACATTTCACGAAAATTAAGTGTCTTCTTTTGTTCCTATGACAGCTATATGATATAGTGCCCCGATCGGCCTGATTTTGACACACAAACTATATACAATATCAGACTTTAATTGTGCCAAGTTTCATCTATATAGCCCAAGAATAAAGCCAAAAAGTAAGCATAGAAACAAACGGATACAAAATTTTAAAACCCCTTTAACAAGTCTATAAAAATAACAAACTTTCAACATAATTATTTTCCAAAAAAAAAAGAAATTTCATTTGTGGCTTAATCAAATCTATATACAAAGCATACATCAAGTAGCATGTCTATATATATTGTACTATATACAACATAAATCTGCCAGCCACAAGATCAACCAAAAAATTTAAACAAAAAAAACTTTTATATGCAGCTGAAATAACAAGAAAATGTTTAAAGAAATGTTTACTTAACAATCGATGAATGTTGCTTTTTGTTGCCCTTTTGGCTGCCTATATTGGCCATAAATCAAAACAAATGTGTTTTGGCCATTTGAAGCATTAATCGATTTTCATTGTTAAGGCATAAAAAAATATATTTACATGGCTTGGTTGCCTTTTGTTTACATCAGACTCTGTGGAGATAAACAATTTTACGAAAATAATAAACAACATGGCCAAAACCATTAGACTATTGGCCAATTCGTCTATCTATCTAGCTAACCTTGCTTCATTTCTTCAGTATTACATAACTAACAAAATAAAACTACAAGGTTTAAGCTAAAACTTAAATTCCTTGACATTTTTCTTGAGCCTTGGCTGGCATTTTCTTCATTTTGCTCTGCTTCTGACATTTTGAATTATTTTTGCTTTGCAAAATTGTTATGCTGCGGCTCTAACTGAATTTTTTGCCAGAGGCTAACGACCCGTAGCAACGCAAACAACCCAGTTGGAAACCCCTCCCCCTCAGTAAACCCCCCAACCCCATCTTTTATACAGTCAAATTTCATAGTCAAAAATCACAGACGAGTGAAAAGTTTTCAGTTTTCACATTTACAGGCGATAAGGAAAAACGACGGCAATTCAATTGGTTCATAAAATTTTGGCACTTCAAAGCAGCTCTAATGAAATGAACAGCTAATGTTGCGGATCTATAAAGTTTGGTTTGAGTTATAATACTAAACAGACGTGTATTCATATGAAAAATAATAATAATATAAATATATAATATATTATTACATTATTCTCATTTTTCTAGAATACCAAACAGCCTAAACATTGTTAAAACTTAGCCCATTTTTATTTGGTAAAATATTTTGATCAGAATGGTTTCCCTTTCAAAACTAAATATAATATTTTTTTGACTTTTATAATTTTTTTTCAGACATTTAATATTTATCGAAGTGAAGCTTCTAAACTTATCCTAACTTCTAATTAAAAATTTATATTTTATTTAGTTTTTTATTCATTGGTTTTTCCTCTAATATTCTCTTTGTTTTTCATTTAAAACTGAAAATAATATTTTTCGACTTTTTGATATTTTTTACACTTTTAATAGCTGACATTTTCTATAAAAGTTATATTTTCTTTTTTTCTTTAAGCAACTAATGTTGCGAATCTATAAAGTTTGGTTTGAGTTATAATATTTACAGACGTGTATATATATGAATTTTGTTAAATTATACTTATTTTTCTAGAACACAAAACAGACAGTGTCAAAAGAGAATCTATTTTCTTTCGATAGCATATTTTGTTCAATAAAATTTCTCATTTAAAACTCGATTTTTTTTTTATTTTTTAGTTTTATTTTCTATTTATTTAGTTTTTTATTTTTTGCTTATTCCCCTAATATTTATTTTATTTTTCATTTAAAACTGAAAATAATATTTTCAGACTTTTTTATATTTTTTAGACTTTTAATATCTGACTTTTAATTTAAAAGTTAAATTTTCTTTTCTTTTTTTATTACTTATTCCCTAATTATTCCATTTATTTCTCATTTATATATTTTTTCAGACTTTTATTAATTTTTCTCGACTTATCCTAATTTCTAATTTGAAAATTATATTATATTTTAAATTTTTATAGAAGAGTACTTCCTACACTTTCAAGCCTCATAGCTTCAACAAGACGCTGTCGACTTTCAAACGGAAAATCATTTTAATAATGGATAAAAAAAAATAAATAAAAAAAGAAAAAAAAAAAATAAATAAAAAAATAGTAAAAATAATATAAAAAAAATTTATTTATTTATTTCTAATCGAATGCGACTATTAAAATTAAAATATATTTTTTTTCCCTCAATTCATGTTTTTGGCTGAAAAGAATGCATTATATTAAAAAAAAAAACATGACTTTTATAGTCAAAATAAATATAATTTATTTAGATACATATTTAAAATTCACTCCGTTCTCAAAATTTAGTCATATATACCTGAAAACTTTAATATTTTTTTAATTAATAATATTTTAAATCAAAATTTATCTACATACGAAAATATGAGTAAAGAAATAATCCGCAATAAATTCCCTTTAATTTTTCCTGTTTAATTTTGCCAAGAGTTAGCAAAATCTAGGAAACATAATTTCTTTTAAAAATAAAAAAATGCCAGATTTCCTAGAAAGATTTTCATGACTTTTAACTTTCGCAAAATTCAACAAATTTCCAACTAAAACTGTCAAATGTTTGGAATTAAAAATGCTGTTTGCTTTCATAGTCATATGAGACTATAATTTCTAACCATTTCAGAATTAACGACAAGTAATTTTTGCAAATCAAATTTTGATTGAAGGTTGCACGCTCATAGCTCATGCATATGCCACATATATTATAGTAGTACTAACTATATATATAAGTATATATATATATATAAAAGCAGCACTTCAAATGAAAACTCTCAGGTGGCATAAAAACTAATTTACAAGTTTTTCGCGGAAACGAGTTTGAAGTTTACTGAGCACACAAGTCTCTGTGAAGTGGAATAAAATGCTCATATACAGAGCTATATATAAGTAAGTATATATATAAGTATATATATTATATGTTATAGTCATCTAGACCAATAAAAATGCCAAGCAAAAGTGAATAAATACAATGGCCTAAACAGCAACCAGCATAAATATGCATTTTTGTCTACATGCGTTCATAAATAAGCTACAGAACAGAGGCAGCAAATGTGTGTGTAGGTGAAAAATGGGGAATAGGGAATAAGGAAGAGGGAATAAGGAACTGGGAACGGGGAACTGGGAACAGGGAACTGGGAACTGGGAACCAGGAGCTGGAAACAGGGAACTCTAAGAGCCCAAGAGCCATTTGCTGCTTGAAAGACAACACCAAGTTCATTAGGTATGTATGGGAAGTCTAGTCGGGGGTTTACCCTCCCCCCCTCATAAAATGGCTGCCATAAATGTGCCAGCTCATTTTGTTAAGGGGGGTTTTGGGGGGGGCTGCAACACACTCGAACCTGCCTCTAATGTTATTCAGACAAGATGAAGCACTTAAGAATGCGTTGTGCGATGTCAGGAGGAGGATTTTTGGAGCATACAAACTGTGTATCTAATATCATACGCTCCATACCAATTTTCCCAAAGACGGACAGGTGATAATGAACACAATTAGAAGACTGAGAGACTGGGAGATTGGAAGCCTAAGAGCCTGGGAGCCTGGCAGCCTAAGAGCCTGGCAGCCTGTCATTACACACATGTTGCCATTTAAGCAGTTAATGGCGTGTTTAAAGCTAATTGCCGTTGCCAACTGTTGGCCTCTTGGCCAAGAGAATATAAAAAATATACACACACAGCCACAAATGCCACGGCTACTGGTTTATTAACCATGCAATTTATTTTATGAACTTTTGTGTCGTCTTTGGTAACCGCAAAAAGCCAACAAACTGAATAATGTAGCCGAGCATTGTATTATTTTTATGCTTTTCTTTTTATATTTTTAACACCCAGGCTACTGAAATTGCTGTTGGCTTTGTTTTAGCTTACATGGCGTAAAAAAAAAAAATAGCTAGATTTTTCTATGGACTTTAATAGGCTTAAGCGCATTTCTTTTGTTTATTTTTTTTTATGTAAAACATTCATTTGCATTAAGTATTTAATTTATTCAACTATTCTACATATTACGGTTACAAATGTTAAAACTTGGGAATATTTAAAAAGGATAACAATGTTTAAATGTTTCTCTATTTATTATTGTATGATATTTTACCTAAATAAATTAATTACAATTTAGGTAAACTTGTGAAAAATTTGTTGAGATACAGCAGGAATTATTAGCTAGAGTATAGAGTTAAAATAGAGCTATAAAAATATAAAATTTTGGCTATGGAAATGAAATATTAGCTCCAAAAAAATGTATACTTAATTAAACATTTTTTTTTTTGGCTGGGAGAAGTGTACAATTTCTGAGTAGTGTCCCCAAAGCTCCAAAGCTTAAAAATGTCTTATAAAAAAAAATAAATAAAAAAAAAAAAATTTATAAAATTCCTACAGGTTGTCTTAAAAAGCCTCAGCTTTCTGGTGTCTCTAATAAAAATAAAATTAATTATAATATGAAATATTAGCTGCAAAAAAAATGTATAAATAAATTAATATTTTTATTATGCTGGGAGAAGTATACACGCTTTCTAAATAGTTCCCCCAAAGTCCCAAAGTTTCAGAATCTCTTTTAAAATATTAAAAAAAAACTATAGAATTCCTACAAGTTGGTTTAAAAACCCCAAATTCTGGTTTTTCAAATAAAAATTAAATTTAAAGTAATATGAAATATTAACTACAAAAAAATCATTACCTAAAATAATATTTTTATTTAACTGGGAGAAGTAAACACTCTTTTTGAATAGTTCCCCCAAAGCCCCAAAGTTTAAGAAACTCTTTATAAATATAACAAAAAAAAAAAAAGAATTTATAAAAATCCTACAGGTTGCCTTAAAAACCCTAAATTCTGGTCTTGCTTACAAAAATAAATAAATTAAATTATGTACTGTATTTAAGTAATATTTTAATTATGCACATTTTAATAATTCAAGACGCCTTTTGTGTATTTAAAAATATGTAAAAACATTTATAAATCCACACTTTAAACCTCTGTGTCTACTAAATAATTAAAACAATAAACAACCAAAAACAAATCAATAAATTATACAAGTAAACTGAAAACCAAAAGCTGCCAAACAATTTCAAACAAAATTAACTTCAACTAAATAAACAATGTAAAAACAGAAATCAGTTGAAAGCATAATAAAGTATTGGTAAAAATTCAAAAATAAAATATTAAATAATTCATAAACTTGTCTAAACAAAACTCTGCATAGCAGAAAACCAAAAAAAATATGGTAAATAAATAAAATATTTAGCAAAATGTATATGCAAATTTTTGGCTAGCCTAACATATATTATTGTATATATACATATATATTTTATTTGATTTTTTTTCTAAGCCGTATACTTATTATACAGTTACTTTTCTCTCTGTTTGTTTTATGTAACCACAGGGAATATCTCATTTGGGAAGCTTGTTGTCACAGCAACTGTGAAAATGTTATTGTTTGTGCTTCAAATGAGACTTGGGGCAACAACAAAATGAAGCTGACAACAATGCTATCATTTGCTGCTGCTGCTGTTGCCGCTCTCACCTGACAGTTAATCAACACACAACAACAATAACACAAAGCTGCCCCACAGCGTGCAGCAAAATGCCGCATCAACATTTTTGCTCTCTCTTTTTTTTTTTGCTGCTTCTTTGTTCTTTTTCTGCGGGGCTCAAACGTTTGACACTAAAAAATTAGTTTGCCCCATATTGAGACGCCCGCGCGGCCTGTGATTGCCACAGAGAACGTGTTGCCAATTTTTTTTTTTTATATTTGGCTGAAAAAGGTATTTCTAACCCCAGAGCCCAGTCTCCAGTTTGGTATGCTTTTGTTGGCCCATGTGTGAGCTTTTGTGTTATCAGAGCGTATACGCAACGTAAATCTAATTAAATTTCATGCAGCTGTCCAGACAGACACTTGTTGGCTTACCAAAACCACCTGGGGCTTAATATTTAACTGAAATAGAATGTTAAGCGCAACAAAGACTTCATATATATACCTATATAAAGGCAAAAGGAAGCAGGAAAGGAAGTCGAACTAAGTAGGTCAAAAGTCAGTGGCAATGGAATTAATATAAGCTAGAAAACTGCGCTGTTAATTTTAAAATTTATTTAAAATTTTAATTCAAATAGCTAATTTGTTTAATTAGGGAAAGGAAAAGCTTGCAAAAAATATATTTCTTTAGATGTGTTTACACTGCGCTGATTTAAAGCGCTTCAAGTCAAAAATCCCTAAGGGCAAGCTTATATTGAAGCCATTCAGGATTTTAAAATAAATTCAGGCTTAAAAAATAAATTTCCCCTTTCTGAAAAGCGCTTTAGCCTTTAGCTTTATTTTAAAATGTTACAGAATAGATTTTTTGTAAAAATTGCCAATAATCAAAAATTACAGATACATTTTTAATTTTTAAAATAAATATTGGAAAATAACCTTTATTTTCTACTTTGAAAAAAAATTGCCATAAAATTTGTATTATATATTTTTTATGGTTTAAAGAAGAGTTAATTTATTTAATATTTTATTTTATATTTAATATTTATTTAAAAGGTAAATCATTTTTAATACAGATTTTTTTCAGCCTTTTAAAAAATAAAAAAAAGCTTTGTTTTCAACTTTAAAAAATTATTTGAATTTTTTTTATATTTTTTTTAGTTGAAAAAAAGAGTTAATTTATTTAATTTAATATTTATTTAAAAAGCAAATCATTTTTAATGTAATTATTTTTAGCCTTTTAAAGAAATATTAAATTAAATAAAAATAATTTTTATTTTCAACTTGAAAAATATAATAAAAATTATTTGCCAACTTTTTATTTAAAGTTGAAAATAAAGGTTATTTTTTATTTTATCTGTATTAAAAATTATTTGCCCTTTAAATAAATATTGAGTTAAATAAAATAGCTCTAATTTTCAACTTAAAACAAAATATATTATAAAATTATTTTGTAAAAGTTTAAAGTAAGGTATATTTTATTTAATTAAATATATATTTAAAAGGAAAATAATATTTAAAAAAAATTTTTTAAGCCTTTTAAAGAAATATTAAATTAAACAAAAGAAATTTTATTTTCAACTTTGAAAAAATTTATAGTAAAATAAGGTAATATAAATAATTTTATTTTTTATTTTATGTACATTAAAAATTATTTGCCTTTTAAATAAATATTAAAATAAATACAACAATTCTCATTTTCAACTAAAAAAAAAAGGAAAGTAATTACAATATATAAGTTGAAAACTTGAGATATTTTATTGTTTTTCTTTCATTATTATTTTTAATAAAAATTGATAAATAATTATTAAATCATTACTTAATTTAAGGGATCAAAAATGACTTTTTGCCAACTATAACAAAAAAAATCAATAAATAATTTTTAACTCATAATTTTTATATTTAATGATAATATGAGTTGCAATTCCTTGATAAATTAAAAATTTCAAATAAAAAAATAATTCTTAACCCATATTTTTAATATTTAAAACTTAATTATAGGAATTGCAATTCCTGGATAAATCAGCTGATTTAAACAAACCCCAAACCCAAAAAGCAATTCTGCAATTTGCAATCAATTTGCAAGCAATTAAATTCATGCCTTAATTTTTGTAATATAATTTCTTTATTACATTTCAGAACAAAAGAAATTTTCTGTATTTACACAATGACTCAACTGAATGGTAAACAAGAAAAAAAAATCACTTTATTATTTTCGCTTGTTGTAAACAGTTTTACTGCGTTTCCCAGAAGGCTGTGTGTAAACAGAAAATAAGTTAAGCCACAAAATCAAAAAAAACATGTCTTTATAGAAATTCCATTAACAATTATTGACAATGAAAAATAAATAAACATTAAATACGAATATAGTATTATTGTAAAATTTAGATTTGTAAATAATGCTTATTATTCAATGCAATAATTTTGTTTTGTTTATAAACACAAATTGATAATTCTGACAAACTATTGGCATTTTTGGCAGATTTTGGTTTTTTTAAATTGAATAACATTGTTAGACAATGAAAAGTATTACAGGGCACTTTGGGAAAAAGTTCGATTTTTTGGTATAAACTCTTAATTTAAAGCTGGAGATTTTTTAGTAAGACTAATGTAGAATATTTTGAATTTTCTTCATTTTCTTTAATTAAACACGCTTTTAGAAATGGTATTTAATTTTTCTGAGGCAAGTCTCAATGTTAGTTTTCTTTTAAACCAAGACTCTCTGCTTTAAAATAATCTTAGAAAAAAAAAAAATTTTAAAAAAAAATTACTTTTATTGAGTATTGAGATATGGAAAAAAAAAATCAAAAATTTATCAAAATACCGAACAGCAAAAAATTTTTAAATAAATTTCATTTATGCCAAATTATCGGACTTTTTTCCGTAATGCAGAGTAGCAAATAAAATTAATATCAATTTATTTTCTTTAAGCTGAAAAACTCTGCACCAAGATAATCTTACTAAAAAAAAAAATTTTAAAAAATATATTTATGCTATGTTGAAAATCAAAAAAATTATCAAAATACCAAACAACAAAAAAAAATTGTATTTATGCCAATATATCAAACTTTCATGGTAGCAAAAAAAAAATTAATATCAAAAAAATTTGGTTTGAACTGACACCCTTTGCATCAAGATAATCTTACTAAAAAAAAAATGTAAAAAAAAATTTTTTATGCTATGTTAAGTATTGAGATCCATAGAAAATTCAAAAAATTATTAAAATATCGAACACCAAAAAAAAAGTGCATTTATGCCAAAATATCAAACTTTTAACCCGTAACGCATAGTAGCACAGAAAAAAAAAATAATATAAAATCATTTTGTTTGAACTGACACCCTTTGCATCAAGATAATCTTACTAAAAATAAAATTAAATAAAATACTTGTTATGCTATGTTGAGTGTTGAAATTTACAAAAAATCAAAAAAATAATCAAATTACCAAACAACAACAAAAATTGCATTTATGCTAAAATATCGAGCTTTTTCCAGTAGTGCAGGGTAGCTAAAACAAAATTTAATATCAAAAAATGTTGTTTGAAGTTTTTGTGGTGAATGCCAAAGCAGATTAGTGTGATGAGGGGCGAATCATTGATAGGCATCTCAACAGATCAGCAAACCAGGATTGATGTTTTGCGAATGATGTGAAAATGGCAGCTGTGCTTAAATGCTTAACATGGCTACAATATTTTGTGTGTGTGTGTGGCGACCCTTGTTTTGTTTTTCTTGCCACATAGTTCAGGGGGCAAGGTGGACGACGCGGTTTGTCGTTATTAGCATGCCATCATCTGGTCTAACAAGAGTGGTAAGTAGACGGGGGCGGTGGTCGGGGGCTGGGGCAGTAGCTGGGGCAGGTAACGGCAATTTATGCAAAACGTGCTCAAGTGCTGCACATCGCGTGAGTGTTGCCAACTAACGCCTATCAAAGGCAACACACAGCAGAAACCACAACTCTAACGGCTCATTATCAGCAGAATGTCTGAATTATATATATATTTTTTTTTACTTTATTTTTTTGTTGCTCCAAAATATGCATACATTTCAATGTTTTTGTTTGTGTCTAGTGGCAGCTTTAAAGGTATTTTTCTCGTATTCAGGTCAGCCAACTTGAAAGTCACTTAAAGAGCCAAAAAGAGAGAAAGCCAAAATAAATGTTAAGGTCAGCCATGGCAACCAAACCCCAAAGTCTCAAATATTCCACTTTTGTAATTGGATGCTCTCGTCTGTGACTGGGAACGAACTGAAACTGGGACTCTATATGACTCTGTGATTCGGTGACTCTGTGACTCTCTGACTCTGTGACTCGGTGACTGTGGATACCTTTTGGATTCATATGCCACCCCGCCCAACCTTTGAATATTCGCTAGAGGCGCAACAAAAACAAAAGTACAAAAGTCCTTAAAAAGCGAATTCAAGTTGTATGTGTGTTGTTGCATGTTTTTTTTTTTTATTTGTTGCTACTACCGCACCCAATGTATGCTACAATTGTTGTTGTTGTTGTGACCATAAAGTATGTGTGTGTGTGTGTGTGGGGTGCCTGTATTTTTTGTATACCCTAGCAAAAAGGGCATGACGATTTTATTGGATAATATGTAATGACTAGAAAAGGAAGCTTGCGAGCCCATAAAGTATATATATTCTGGATCAGGACGAGCAACTGATTTATGTCCTTTTTTTTCATCTATTTTTATGCTTATTTCCAGGCTTTATCTGTGAGCCATCTTGATGAAACTTGGCATTTTTTTATAGCAGTTAGTTTGTATATAAAAATCAGCCTGATCAGACCGCTATATTATATAGTTGTCATAGGAAAAATCGATTTAAAGATCAAAACCAAAACTTGCTTCATCGATGTAGAATAAAATTCTGAATAATCTCACCAAGTTCTATTAAAATCAGACCACTATAGCTTATAGCTCCCATAGGAACAATCGGAGATACCTCATATTTATCAAAAAGTGCTTGAATGAAAAACATTTTTGTTTTTCAAGATATCGAAAGCAAACTCAACAGTTCGATGTAGAATTAGGATTTGTATAATCTGACAAAGTTTAAACAAAATCGGAACACTATATCATATAGCTGCCATAGGAACAATAGGCAGAAAATGAAGTTATTCTATGCAAAAAGAAATGTTTTTATGATATTCAAACCAAACTTGGCGGATCGATGTAGAATAATATTCTGAACAATCTGACCAAGTTTCAATAAAATCGGATAAATCCATCTTATAGCTCCCATAGGAATAATCGGAGATACCTTATATTTATCAAAAAATGTTTGTATGAAAAAAATTTTTGTTTTACAAGATATCAAAAGCAAACTCCAGAGTTCAATGTAGAATTATGATTTGTAAAATTTGAACAAAATCGGAACACTATATCATATAGCTGCCATAGGAAAAATAAGCTGAAAAATAAGTTTTTCTATGCAAAACATTTTTGATTTCCAAGATAAATTTTAATTGAAATCGGAGCTCTATATCATATAGCTGCTATGGGAACAATAGGCTGAAAAATGAATTCAGGATATCAGCTTCAAACTCAACATATCGATAAAGAAATTTATTCTGTATTACCCGATAAAGTTTAACTGAAATCGAATCAGTTTATCATATATTTCGCCACAATCAATCGAATTTTTAAAATTCTTAAAAACACCTTTGCAAGGGTATTTAGCTTCGGCGTGCCAATAGCTAGACATTTCCTTCATGTTTTTTTTTTTTGAACTCACGTTGTATTCCTTCGCTCGCCATTGAAGCGCATTGTATTCTGTTTGTTTTATAGTTATTGCTTTTGTTTCGCCTTCACCAGGCGCCATTTTTATAACCCCCATGCACTTTCCCTCTCACTCTCCCTCTCTCTTTGTATTTTATGCACATTTAATCTTATGACAGGCAAAAAAAAACAAAAAAAAAACAAATAAATGTTGTAAAATTGTTTATGGCACTTTGTGACATGGTCAGTTTTTTTTTTTTTACTTTTAACAAAACATTTTATCATACGAACAACTTACAGAGGATTAAAGTAAAGACTGTCAGAATGATCAGGCAGAAGCCAGTTAACTCTAGAAAAAAACAAATAAAAAATATTTCCGTTGTGGGGCAAATGATAATAACTAAAAATGTGCTGCAATTAATTCTACTTTGACCATAAATTGCAGTTATTAAATAGAGTGCCTATAAACTGAACCTGAATCATAAAATATGGTACACTAATGTAGCTTTATCACAAAGCGTTCATTACGAGCAAATGGAGTTTGCCAATTTTTTGAGAAGCAAAAAAAATATAAGAATAATTTTAAAATTAACAAAAATAATAAACGAATCATTTTAAAGTTAATTTTTAACCTATATATACAGCTCTGCTCAATTTAAATATATTTTAAATATATAGCTTAATTAAAGCAGTTTATATATAAATACAAAAAACGCATTTTTAAAGTTAAATATATTTTCAATATATAGCCTAAATAAATTAGTTTATATATAAAAACAAAAGATCAATTTAAAAGTTCCTTTTAAAAATTCAAACCCAAATTACGTCTCTGCTGTTTAAATATATATTTTTAATTTTATTTTTTTAAAATAGAAAACCTGTATTAACAAATATATAAATTTGTCAAATTCAAACCCAAATTACGCCTCTTTTCAATTAATTTTATTTAAAATATAAAACCTTTATTAAAAAAATACATCAATTTGTAAATAAATTGAATTAATCGTAAGACAGGACTTGGCTTTATTTCTATACAAAAAGTGCAGATAAAATTTAGTATCTTATTATTATATTATTAACATATTATAATACTGCTAATAGTACGGGTATATACAAAATTTAAAAAAAACGGAATTTTTTTTAATATATCTTAAATTGCTAAAACTTTTTATTTTCTGTTTGAATTATCCAAAAAAAATCTCTCTATAAAATCTGTAAAATCGAAATATGTTCTTTATGTAATATTAATATTTTGATTTGTATTTTCACTTTCAATTTAAACCTGTATTAAACAATTTATACATTTTTAAATAAATAGATTAAGTCGTAAGAAAAGACCTGGCTTTTATTTAATTTAAAAACTGTAGATACAATTAAATATACGCATCTTCTTTTTTTAAATCTGCAGTTAGTTAAGGGTATATTAAAAAAATTTCCAAGTATCGAAATTCGAAATAATTCCTAACTAGTTAAAACTTTTTATTTTCTATCTTAATTATCAAAAAAAAACTCTTTATAAAATCTGTAAAATCAAAAAAGGACTTTTTGCAATATTAATAGTTTGATTTGTATTTTCACTTTCAATTTAAATGCTTTTAAAAATACTTTAAAAGCTCTCCAAGACTTCTTTCAACTCTTAAAGCTCTATAAATGCAATTTAACAAACTTTATGCAATTTACCTGAAGGTTAAATAAAAAGCTGTAGCTGAATATTGTCTTAGCTACATTTGTTGCATGCAACCTGTTGGTTGCAGCTGCTGCTGTTGCTTTATTTTTTATTGTTGTTCTTGTTGTTGTTGTTATAGCTGCTTTTATTGTTATTGTTGTCATCTGCTATGTGTGTGAGAAATATTGGCAGACAATACAAATTTCCACTCAAAACACTTGGCACGCTATTTGGTTTTCATGTCAGAGCTGTGTCCAGTTGAATTTAATTTATATTTTTAATCGAAATATATTTTTTGGCCAAGCTGTCTGCTCATTTAGCTGCTCGTACTATATAGATAGATACTCGTAAATATATGTATAGATGTTTTCGTATAAATTTGAAAATTATTATTAGTTATTTGTGCTTTTGGTCTGCAGACACATTTCATTATTATATTTTGCTTTTATTTTTTAATTATTTTTTTTGCTGCTCGTCTCGGTTTGAAAATTGAAATTATTTTTTGTTCGTCGTTGTTTTATTTTTTTTATTACTTTAATTTATGATTGGAATTTGTTAGCCAGTTAGCGCTAGTTTTATAAACATTTTATGTATTGTAGTATTATTTTTAATATATGTATGTACTTGAGTAGATAAGCTTTGTCGAAAAATAGAGTATTTTTTTTGTAGTATAGCTTAGGTTTCCTGTTTCAAAATTTGGTCTGCATTTGGTTGAGTTAGAGTTAGTTTAAAGTTGAAGTTGAAGTTGAAGTTCAGTTGCGTTTTCTTACTCAGTTTCGTTGCGTTTGTTTTTCCTTTTAAAAGCCAAAATATAAATATCTTAGTAAATATGTGTATGCATAAAGCTTCTTTGTTGCTTATAATATTTTTGGTTTTTTTGTTAGGCTTAGAAAATGAGAGCTTAACTCATTATTGCCATTTTGAAACCGAGCGCGCACACGACAGTAAAAACGGGTTCAAATAGCTTGATTGCATTAATAATTCAATTCGAGTAAGGTGTATTACAAATACGGTCATACTATATGTATATTATGTATATATATATGTATACATGTGTATGTTTATATGGTGGGGTCACGGAAGGCGCATCAAAAACTTTACCAAGTTGTTAAAGTTGGCCAAAACGAAAAATAACGTCAATGTAACGCGCGCGATAATAAAATTCTAAAGCATACTTTTTAGCTATGCTGCACTTTTTGATACACATCTTAACACATTGCACTTCACACACACACACACGCACACATACGCACACACACACACGCACACACACCGTTGTTGTTGTTGTTGTTAGGTACTTGTTGTTTCAGCGGCAAAAAAGAGCTGCCTTCAGGCTATATAGGCTTCTACTTTTATGGTCTTTTGGATAATGCCGTGGCGCCCTTGCGGCCAACATCACGTCCAGCTAGCGACTGAGACACCGCTGCGTATACGCAACATCGCCAATAGCCACAATTCTGCTATTTTCGGAGTATTCCCAATGCGTCTGCGCCAAGAGAGAGCACACAGCACAATATAAAAACAGAACTGAAAAGACGCAGAGAAAGAGCACAAAACACATCAGGCTACAAAAGCAAATAAAAACTGAATCAAGCAAGTGGTTTGCATTTGGGCCAATGGCCCTAGACAAAACACGTCTAAATACAGCCAAAGTTGCAAAGAAAAATAAATAATAAATATGTAATATTAAGCAGAAAAAATGAAAGAAACATTTTTGACTGTTTCGATAGTACTGTAAAATTGAAAAAAAATTGATTTAAATTATTATCTGGTATAAAAAAAAAATTTAAATAAAAAGTAAATGTAAATTTTTGATGCATTTTTCTCTAGAACCTAATTAAATTTATCAGTAATTAAATTTTCCAGAAATTGGCTTGTAATACACTATTTCGGTTTTTTACTGAATACATAACGATTTTTTTGGCTTTTTAACTGGAAAAATATGTTTATCTTATTTGGAGTAAATCTCGTTAGAACCTTCAGTAATTAAAATTTTCAGAAATCATTTTGTAATACACTTTTCGGTTTTTTACTGAATACATATCAATTTTTTATATTTAACTGAAAAAATATATTTAATTTATTTGGAGTGAATCTCTGGGTTTGGTTTTGTTGCACCTATTTTTGTTTTAATGTATACATATATATTTTATTTAAAAAATAATTTCTTATATGTACTGCACTGGATTTTTACCATTAGTTTTCTTGTTTTTAATAATATAATTAATTAAAAAAGAGTTTTAATATTGTTTTTATAGTAAATTTACTACTTTATTATTTTTTATTTTATTTTCATTTTATTTTCATTTTATTTTTATTAATTAAAAAAGATTTTTATTGTAGCTTTTTATAATAAACTTACTACATTGTTTTTTATTTTATTTTTTTTATTTTTTTTTTATTAAATAAAAATGATTTTTATTGTAACTTTTTATTTATTTTTTTATATAGTATATTTACTACATTTTTTTTTGTTTATATACAAAAAGTCGATCAGATATTAAAATGTACTTAAAAACAAAGTGTTTCTAATTTTGTGAGCGTCGACTGTGTCAACAAAAAATTTACTTTTTATTTCTTGTGTTTTTTCAATGACTTCTCGTGTGGCCAATAATTATTTATTATATTATTATATTAATTACAAATTAATATGTCACAATAGCCACATTTAAAATTTTTTAGAATATTTCGAATTTACAAAAACGACAATATTTTTGCCATTTGGACAATTTTTTTGTTAATTTGGCAATTTTTATTTTTTTAATTTTGAATAAATTCTGACATTAAAAAAAATTGACCGAATTTTTTCCCCATTTCTTTATTTTACTTTTTTTTAATTGTTATTTTTCTGCCAAATCAGAAATTTTATGGCTAAGGATAATTTTTCTTTCAGGAACCGAGAAATCAGCACCAGCAAAATTTAAAAATACTGAGAACAGAAATTTTGCAATAACTCGGCAATTTGGACGAAATTTATATTATTTTCGATTTATTATATATTTTTATTTTTATTATTTTAAAGCAGTTCTGAATTTACAAAATAGATTGTATTAAATGATTTTATTTGGCCCAAATATAGTTATTTTCTTCAAAATTAAGCAATACATCCTACAGAACAAAAATACTTTCATAAGCCTATTTTAAAGCTTAGTATTAAGATGTTTTCTCATCTTAAATAGCAAATAATAAATCCTATAATTGAATTTGGTTGAATATCCAATCCATTTTCATCTAAATTAATTATTAAATATTATACCAATTTTAATTAAATTGTTTTCTGTAAGAAAAAATAAAAACTTGTAATTGTTGAGTTTGTTAAAAATATCTAAGCATACAAAAAAGTTTTGCACATAATTCTACGTACAAAATTTAATATTTATAGTACTCATAGTTTCCATAGATCAAAGTGTTCATTCAGACACATTAATAATATAAACAGACAGTGCATTCTTTTGCCTGTTTCAAAATTTATACACAACTTGAATAAAACTTTTTAATGCGCGCAGATTTGATAGCCTTAAGCGAAATTTGTTATTAAAACGAAATAAATAAAAAAAAGCTTTTCTATACTTTTTAAATAGCCAAAGAATATAGAATTTGTTATTTATTAAATGTGTGAGAGCGTTTATAAATAATAAATGAATTTTAGTTGGAAAACTGGCATAATAAGAAGCCTAAATAAATTGGTACAACAAAAATTATGAGCTGTCCCAATGACTGATTTCATTAATCAGTTTTTATATTTATTATGCATTTTATATGCTACACACAATCGATAATCATTATTATACATATTAGCCATATATATCAGGCCAATAATAAGCCAACAAATGAGCAGCAGATATGGGGCAAGCATAAGTTAATGTCTGAACATTTAATTACCTAGCAACTGGGTGGCAAATTATGGTGGGTTTAAGGTGCCACAACAAACTCCAAACTCCAACTAAATACTAAATACACAACGAGGACAATCAATTGACTGCCTGCGGAGCAATCTGCACTTTGCTGTCATGCAGTTACACATAATTAAATATAAATGAAAGGCAACTTGACAACAATGGAAAAATTGCTTACAACTGAAGCAGGAAAATCGATGCAATCGAAGTAACAGGGAACAACTGCAGCAAAAGGCAACAAGCAAAATTAAATATCTACAGGGTGACAATGATATATACCCTGGCAAAAAAAATATATTTTTTCTCTATACAACAATTGCATGCTCTATGAATTGTGTATATGGCAGCTAGCAGATAGAGTTGTTTGATTTTGAATAAATTATGTCCACATTTATTGTTGAGTTTGATTGAGTTTTATTACAAAAAAAAATATTTATCTTGTTAAAATTGAATTTATGGCCGATTGTTTGTATGGCAGCTATACGTTAGAGTATTCCAATTCGGATAAAAATGAACTATATTGTCATTAATAATATAAAACTAAGAATTGTTGAATTTGGTGCAGATATTTTGAAAAACAAAAAAGTTTTTCATATAAAATAAAAAATTTCGATCAATTGTTTCTATGACAGCTATCAGATATAGTTGACCGATCTTGTTGAAATTTGGACACAATATACTACAATTTAATAAGCTCCAAACTGTTGAGTTTTGAAAAGATACGTCTGAAAACAAAGAAAAATCTTATACAAAAACAAATTTTTGAACGATATTTTCTATGACAGCTCTAAGATATAGTTGACCGATCTGGCTCAAATTTGGTCACAATATACTTCGGTTTAATAAATTCCGAACTAATAAGTTTGGCTAAGATAACTCGAAAAACAAAGAAAATTTTCATACAAAAAGAAATTTTTAAACGATATTTTCTATGACAGCTATATGATATTATAATCCAATTTGTACAATTTTTATATATATACTAACTACAGCAAAGAAAAAAATTTCCACCAAGTTTCATCTACACAGCTACAAAACTAACGCACTAAATTAAATAAAATAAAATAAAACTAAAATAAATACATTTTGTGACAAACTTTTGTATGCCCTTTGGTAAGGGTATATCAACATCCGTTTTGCCCTTGGTTAGGGTGTCTGTGTGTCGAATCTGTCTGGCTGTGTGTCTGTTCTGTAACACGGCTAGCGATTATCTTGGTTGGGTGAGAGTGAGAGAAACTTTTTAATTAAAATTCACACGCAATATGTTGCGCATACGCAACGTTGTACTACGTTAAGAACTTGACTGCCAAGTCCTTGCTCATTAGCGTTCAAATTGTGCGCGTATCATGTAATTTAGATTAGATGGAAATTGAAAATCTAAAGCGATTGCGGTTTTGGCTTAACTCAACTTTAAATCCTGTCTATATACCTGTGTAAGTAAATTTTGCGCCCTATACTTCCCCCGCCGTTTCAACTTTGTCAACTGACCAAACAATTTTCAAACTCAACTCGAGCGTTAAGCTCAAAAGCAAGTTGAGCAAAATCCCATCAACTTGGCATACCCTTGGCAACAGCAAATCATTAGCCCGGGTTGATGTTAAGTTGGTATTATAAAAAGTTGTTAAATACCTTGGCGATTAAATTATTACAACTAAAGTTCAGCCAATTGTTTAGCAGCTAGTTGCTGCTAGTATCCTTGTCGCTGTTATAAATATTAATGAAGCCAAAGTGTCCAGACAGGCAAATGAATTCCACTTGACATGCTGCTTCTATGTACTATGTGGAGTACATTCATCAAGTAAATTAAGTTCACTTGGCCAGCGAGAAAAAAGAAGAAAATAAAAAAGGACTCGAATACAACTTTATTATGCGTATTTTTTTTTCTTATTCGTTGAACCCAGGGGACTGTCAAGGTGTTGCAGATTAAACGAACTGAGTTAAGGGAATTAGATATATATTTATTACAAAAATTTAAGAGCTACTTGTAGCAAACTTAGTTAATTTGACTTATAAATAAATATTGTAGAGTTATGTCATTGTCAATTAAATTATTTATTTATTAAATACTTTTATACATTTAAAATACTTTAGATGTTTTTTTAAGGTCCAAATACCCACATATTTCAACGAACTTTATTTCAAAATACTCAAAAAAGCTTAAAGCTCTTAGTATTTGGTTTCATATTTAACCTTACCTTTAAATTCATCAGTCATTTAGGTCATCTTTGGGTCTTAAACTTGATCTACCTTTTTTTGAACAATGCTCTTGTCTTTACTTATTTATATTTATTTAATTAAAAATACAAAAAATGCTATATTTTTGCCTAAAAGGTTTCAACACATTTATAATAATAAAAATAATAATAATAATTTAAGAAGTTTTTCTTAAACATTATCAATTCTAATTCAAAAAAAATAAATAAGTTTTACCGAATTATGTTTTCAATCTCCTTGATATTTTAATTTATTTTTAAATTATTTATCATATTAATTTTAACTGAATTTTTGGCAACAAATACAATATTTTTGGAACTATTTAAATATTAACTTTATAAAAAAAATAAGCTCTGGCTCTTTCAAGAATTTAAATTTTCATTATAATTATTTTTTTTGACAGCAATAAAAGTCAATAATGTGACGAAAACTTATCTATATTACAAATTTATTTATCCTTCAAAATTCCACTAAATTTTTAACCCAAAAAATCGTACATACAGAATCTATATCAATCGTCCTTTTTAGATAGTTTCTTAAGCATTGTCGTAGCAAAATGTAAGCTCTGTAATCCATAACACTGTCCACAACATTGTGTTCTAGCAAAAAAATTGTACGCATTGCGTACTTGTTGCTCATAAAGTCACATTTAAGGACATTGCGAAACAATTCGTTACAAAAAAACAAGCAAAATCGTACAAGCAGGACAGAACTATCGAATATCTATCAAAGTCATACACTGAGGAAAATATTACTTGCTTGAAGAAAAATCAATTAATTTTTTAATTAAAAAAAAAAATAAAATAAAATAATTTATGAGCACAAGTTTCAATTTTCTACAATAAAATATTATAATAATTCAGTGCTATTAAAAAGTGTTGCATACTTATGGGCGCTGTTTGTCTGCAAATTTGTGCGTGTGTGTGTAATTCTCAATTAATTTTAGCTGTCAGCATATAAGGCCTGCGCTGTTTTTTGTTTTTAAATATTTTTTTATTTTTTTTTAATTCAATTAATTTTGTGTGTTGAAAAACAAGTAAGTGCAAATAATATTTTCGTTAAATCAGCATTATGCTCTTATAATCAGCACAAATAAAATGGAAGCAATATTTTACTAAAATGTTAATTATATTAAATTCATAAAAAATGAAATGAATCAAATATCAATAAATTCTTTAATAAAATATGAACAATATTTTTCGTTAATTCATATAAAATAAAATGAATCAAAGATCAAATTCTTAGTATCAGAAAACTATCATAATCAGGAGTTCATCATAATTTCGATTGATTTTTATTTTTCACGGTGTACTCATTGCTGATGCAGAGCGCATCGCAACATTTCTAAGGACTCAACTCTATTCTCCATGTTCAATAATTGAAGAGTTGAGATTTCAATGTGGTCGTAACTTTTGGCATACAAGCATAAAGTATGAGCTACAAGCTACAATTGCTGCAGAGGATTACAGAATTTTTGCCTTTTTTTTTTTGGGGGTACTCATTTTACAACTGCACAACAAGTTCTTGACTTTTTAACTTGAAGATACTTCAAAAGAATAACAAAAAAAAAAATGAGATATTGTAGCAGCAGCAACTTGGTCTACTCTCTGGGACAACTTTTGGGCAACATAATTGTCTTTTAATTACTGTGGCATGTAAGTTCACGTAATAAACTCTTAACCCAAACTATGGCACGTATTGGCAATTGCACATTGTGTGTCCATTAGGGCCAAGTTTAGGGCTTGTAACTAAATGAATTGCATGGGGCGTTAATTGGCCAAGACTGCAACGTTCGGGCCACACTTCAAAGGGACAGACCCTTAAAATATGCTACTTCGGCACAAAAATTTTTTAATATTCTTTGTTTTCTCTTGTTTAATTAAGCAACCAATTAGCGTTGCCAGGACACAGCCAGAGTAGACCTGAGTCCTGAAAGAGTGAAATATGCCACGTGTTCTGTCTAATGGAACACTTTCTGATGAGTTATGAAAATCGTTAAGTCCTTCAATTAAATCGCCATTAGAGTGTGGATAGCTTGTAATCAGGACATGCTACCTGGCTCAAGGCATCAATCAATTTTTGTGGCATTTATTATTAAAGGAATTAAGCCTAAAATGACAATTTCGGATTTATTTTTGGTTTATCGATTTGCTCTGTTGCCACAGCTGCTTAGCCAAAGCCTAATTACAAACATTTATAAAGTATACAAAATTTCCTGTTCTCTTAGTCTATATACAGGACACAATATATATATATTTATTTTTAGGAACAACAAAAGTCAAAAGGCGGTAAATGTGTATAACATTTTCAATTTAGCAATTTGCATGCTAATCTTATGCGACAAACTTCCGTTTGACTGCCTCCATTTAACTGTCAACACAAACAATTGGACTTTACACACACACACATCAATACACACCCCCTCCACACACACACACACATGTATATTTTGTTGTGTATTATTTGACAAATTTGATGCCTTTTTTGGCCCTTGAGTTGGGTACGTGCCGTGAACTTTCTCACAAATAATATAAACTAACAAAATCAAATGTTAACATTTCCACTTCAAAACATCTGTCAATTGTTTGTTGTCTTTCTTATCTAACTTTCGCATTCAATAAATGCATAAATAAATATCCAAGTTTAAATAAAGGTAAACTGTATAAAATTAAACTAGCAAAATGTGGCGCATTTCGGACTGTGAGTTTATTTAGACTTGTAAAAAAGTATTTTATATTAGAAAATAATTTTCAATATTTTTATATATATTAAAACAGCTAAATTATATGTTTACATTTTTAAAAAAGTTTTTTGTACTAAAAGATAATTTCCAACATATTTTTTCTATATATATCTATATTAAAACAGCTTTATTATATACAGGCCTGTTCCCATTCTCATTTTCTTTTTCATCTTCGAATTTTCCTCCAATAATAAATTAATATAGCTAAATTATATGTTTAAATTTTTAAAAAGGTTTTTTATATTAGAAAATTATTTTTTATTTATTTTTTATTTATATTTATTAATGCAGCTCAATTATAAAATGCTTAAATTTTTAAAAGAGTTTTTTTTACTAGATAAAAATAATATATATATATTAACACAGCTATATTATACAATGTATAAATTTTTTAAAAATATTTTTCATACTAGCAAATTATTTTCAACATTTTTTTTTTTATATATTTTATTAATACAGGTTCATTTTATAATATTTATATTTTTAAAAATGTTTTTTTTTACTATAAAATAATTTTTAGCCTTTTTTTCTATATATATATATATATATATATTAGTATGTTTTTTAAATTTAAAAAAATTTTTTTACACCAGAAAATAATTTTCTACATTTTTTTCTATACATAAATATAAATACAGATTAATTATATAATGTTTACATTTTTTATCAATTACATCGTCTACTTTAGTCTTGAAGAAAAACATTTTTATTAAAAAGAAACAAAATTAAATTATGGCGTTCAGCTGAGATATTTTCAAATACCATATTGATATCAATCTCATTGTTTGTACGCTTCTTTAAGATATTTAAATTTGAGAGTAGAGTTGAGGATATCGTTGTAAACATAAACTGCAGTCTTTATGTCTTCCATTTGAATAATTTTAAGGGTCTGAATCTCATTTTTCTTAATAAAAATTAAACATTTTTGGTCCAGCGATGAGTAGAGTTATTTATTTTATAGAAATGTGGCCAATTGTTGCATCTGAAAAATAGAGAAATGTATATGCAGATTTTGGTGAATATTAAACAGTTCCTACATATAATAAGTCTCGGTGTTTAGACTTTTTCTACCACTTTCTACATTGGTTTTTTGACTTCCAATACATTCTAATATGGATTGAAATGTTCGATTAATCAGAGTTAAAAATATATTACTAAAATACTCTTCACTTTTCGTATTGATTACATTATTTACAATGTCAATGTTTAATTTAAAAGCAATTAAAAATATACAAATATACAATATACAAATATTTTTTTCCTAGCAGAGAATAAGCCTAATAACTATATTAATCTTAACTTTTTAATAAATTTATTATTTATAACACTCATTAAAATACATTATAAATATATACATATTTAAAAAGAGTATACATATATATTAAAAAATCTTCGCCGGTCAAAATTAATGCCCTTCACCTGCGTAATGAAATTTTCGATTAATTAGAGATAAAACTACATCACTTAATAAATTATTAAAAATGAATGACACATAATAAAATTCTCTGCCTATCCGCATGTTGTCTTACGCCTATGGATTGAATAATAAGGAATAAAATTCAAAAAATATGTGGCTGGGACCCTTTTCGAGATAGTGGAAAATAGCTAAATTTTTGACTTTTCAAAAAGGTAGATTTGGTAAAGTGACAATAACTCCGAACACAATTTATTGATATTAAAGCTGTATATATTTTATGATACAAAAAACCACAATTCTAGTTTTTGAAAAAAATTGCACAGAAAACAGCTTTCTTAATCTCAATCCTCAATAACTTCTAAACGAATAATCTAATTAAAAAATGTTGTATGGCAGGTTGATAGGCTATTTTATTACCAATTTAAAAAAGATAAACACCTTTAATGTTAGTAAATTATGTTTGGAGTTATTTTTAAATAACCAAAGCTGTCTTTTTGAAAAGTCGTAAATCTCTAATTTTTCGTTTATCTCAAAAAAGTTCCGGCAACCTATTTTTACCATTTTTTTTCGGCTTAAGTGATCTATTTTTTATATAAAAATAAACTTACCTAAACTTATTTCAGCCATGGATGCTTTAAACTCTTTGCCGCAGTTGCACGTTTGGCCGGATCTAGTGCAAACATTGGTTCCAAAAACTCTGTAAACGCCTTTGCCTGCGATTCCTCCCAATTATATTTTTCGTTTAACACTTGGCAAAAACTTTGGGGCACAATAATGGGATAATCTTTAAGGTTGCCATTGCTGTTTAAAAATTTAGTCGCAGATATACCCCGTTCCATTATATTGCGTGGTATAGGTCCCAGACGAGTTATAATTAATTTAAGATGTTCTATTTCAGAATTAATGTTTATAAACGCATAGGAGTTTGTGGCCAACTCAAAGGACATACAGGCAATGCTCCAGATGTCCGAGGACATACCATAACCGGCATTCAAAATCACTTCGACAGCTCTATAGGGTTGTGTTTGTACATTATCGTTCAGATAATTGTTGGCATAACGCGCATTGCCAAAATCACAAATTTTTATATCAAATTTCCAGCTATTTGGACTTTTACGTGCATACAAAACATTTTCCAATTTAATGTCCGTATGCACAATTTTCTTTGTATGCAAATAGGCAATACCCTCGAGCACTTGACGTACAATCATCTTGACCATCGGCAGATATAGACCGTTATTACCAAACTCTCTCAGCAGACGCAATAGATCACCATCCATGGGTTCGAGTATGATGGCACTACTCAGTTGACCATGTATATTAATAAATTCCAATTTATTATAGATTTTAATTATTTTATCCTGCCGTGGATCGGCTTTCTTATTATGTATGGCATTCATTATTGCCGCCTCTTTGGGACAATAAAAATCCGGAAAATCTGGTTTGAAAATTTTTGCAGCAACTTGGCGATTTCTTTTGTTGTCATAACAAAGCCATACGGAACAGGATGTGGGATTTGAAGCTTTCGATAGCCAGGACATGACAGAATAACGACCTGCACAATAAAAGTATAGAGTATATATAAAGTGTAAAGTTATTCTTATTAAAGCGATCTTACCAAGCAGTATATTTCCAATTCTTAAGGGCATTTCATCAGGAATTTCTTCCGCCGGTTGAGCATAATTTAGCTCTTTAAAAAAATTAAAATTAATATTTTTGTTCTTTTCTTAAACATAATTAAAATCTTACCAACATGCAAATCGCTATAGTTAATCCCACATTTCTGCATTGGAGTTTCTTGGTATTCCATCTTATTCTCCATCTTAATCCCACAATTCGTCATTGGAGTTTGTTGGTATTCCATATAATATATTTTATTATCACTTGCAATATCTAATTCTGAAATTTTGGCCATTTCATGCGGTAGCTCAAACTTTTACACAGAAAATAAAATTAAATAATATATTAAATAATATTAAATAATATATGATTTTAAGAGCCGATACTGTCTTAATCAGGGAGAATTATTGAATTTTTGTTTATCAAAAAAATCATTTATATTATCTTTTGCGAAGAGAGAAATATACCAATTTAAATCTCAATTTTTGTATTTTGATTATTATTTTAAAATGTAAAACATTTTTTTTTGTAATTCTCAAAAGTAACGATAAATATTTGACTTTATTTACAAAGAGAAAAAAAATCATTTTTTGAGTGAAAAAAAAGTATTAATAAAAGGTCGTTGTAGTAAAATGATTTTTAATTATTGAGCCACAAAATCAAAAATTAAATCATTTAATAACTGTTTTTAAGAGACGTTTTTAGCCAAAAAAAAATTATTGACATTTTTGGAAATTATTAAATTTTCATTTTATAACTCTGATATAAAGATTTTTTCACACAAAAAATAATTCTTATTTGGTAAGATGTTTTTTTTCTATAACTTGAATACTAATAAATTAATGCTTTAAAAAAAAATATCACATTGCAATATCCTCTCTCTTTTTTGATAATTGTATATATATATTTATTTATTATTTTTGTACAGCAATTGCTATTTGCAACCAATACATGGACAAAAAAAATTTTTTTTTTTTCTGTCAGCAATGTACACTGAAAAAATTGTTCTTTAAGCAATTCAAAATTTGTTTATTTTATTTTATTTTTTTATATTTCTTATATTAGAAAAATGTTTTATTTCTCCAAATTTATACATGTATATTGTCAAAAATTTCAATAACGTCTTCAAATGTTCGTTTCTTATTTTATTCCTATTTTTGATTCTTATTTGTTTTAGGTGGGAAAATTCCATAATTTTTGTCAGTGCACGTGTCATTTTTTTTTTGCCTAGACAAGAAAGAGATAGCGATATTTGCTCATTGCAATGTACGGTAGAAGAAAAGAGACAACAAAAAATTACTGTTGCTTTGCTGCAGCAAACGAAAATAAAACACAAAATTTGTTGTATTTTCCCGGTTCTGTTCTACAAATTTATTTCTATTGAATGTCAATTGCTTTGAGTGCAATAGGTAAATAATACAGTACTCAATATGTGTACTCAAAAATATAAAAGTATTTATATTAAACTCACTTTTCCTATACACTTATCAAATTCACACCAGATTTTAGTTCTAGAAAAAACCAAATTTATATTTTCTTTTTTTTAGCAAAATTTCTCACAATTTTTCACTTTTCACTTTTGTTAAGGCTTTTGAAAAACAATTTTTTTTTGTTTTGTCAAGTTACTTCAATTAAAACTCCACACAGAATGATGCTGCACATTTAAGGCAGTGTTGTACTTACTGAATTAGAGTTAAAAAACGCACAAAATAATCGAACTGCAATTATGTTGCAGTTAGTGTTGGTAAGCGCACAAAACTAAAACTCTTATTGCACATTTAAGAGTTTAAAAGTACAAATAAACTGGAAATTGATAGAGCTTCAAGTTGTTCAAATTGCAAACAACCCAAAAGCCAAACTAATTGCAACACATGGTGGTACGTGACATTGACTTGTTCACATTGCCACACTACGCAGTGTGTTAAATTGTGATGAATCTACACGGGACACATTGTTGCCGGAATAACCTTGTTGCCGTATTTGTTGTTTTTGCAGCTGTCTTTTTGTAACATGTGCCATCAACCCAATCCCAACATATATATAACCCAGTAGTTATCACATGGTATTTAGTTAATACCCTTTTATATAAAGTATTATAGTTTTGTCATTAACTAAACGAGTTTCGATAACATTTATCGATGTTCAGAATAGTATGAGCGATTGTTATTTAAAACTATTTTGCAGCTACATATGTTAATAACATTGACCGCAATTGTTATCACTTTTAAAATAGACTTTACATTGTTGGATTTATTTTCTATAGTTTTTTAAATTGTCTATAATATAAAACTTATTTTTGGTTTTTATTAATATTAAAAATTTACTATGAAATTTATTTCTAATTTTTTTTAATTTGTATGTATAAGCTTTTTGCAATTTTTATATTAAAAATCCAAAATAAATATTTTATTATATTTTTATTTTAAAAATCCAAAATAAATATTTTATTACATTTTTATTTTATAAATTGGGAGTAAAAGATATTTAGCCAATTGAATTATATATAGTTTTATTTTTTTAATTTATCTACAATATAAAACTTATTATTGGTTTTTATTAATATTAAAAATTTACTATGAAATTGATTTCTAATTTTTTTTTAATTTGAATGAACGAGCTATTTGTAATTTTTATTTTAAAAATCAAGAAAAAAATATTTTATTTAATTTTTATTTTTTATAAATTGGGAGTAAGAGATATTAAATAAATTAAATTAAATGTATATATTTTTTTTTTTAAATTTCTATAAAATAAACTTATTTTTGGTTTATAAAAAAAATTAAATTTACTATGAAATTTATTTTTAATTTTTTGTTTTAGTTTTAATGTACGAGCAATTTCGCAATTTTTATTTAAAAAATCCAAAATAAATATTTTTAATTAAATTTTTATTTTATAAATTAAGAGTAAGAGATATATATTCTTTTTTTTTAATCATCTATAAAAAATAATGCAATTTATTAAAGTTGAAAATTTACTATGAAGTTTTTTTTTTTATTTTTTTTTTTTTTTGATTTTTATGTAAGCTATTTTGCAATTTTTATTTTAAAAATCTAAAATAAATATTTTATTAAATTTTTATTTTATAAACTGAGAGTAAGTAAGTAAATATTTAATACAAATTTAATGCATATTCTATAAATATCGGCTTTGACTTATTGGAATTGATCGAACATTGTATATATAAATTTAACAACAATTGATCAACGATTGAGTAAATAAAAATGAATTATTTATGGCATTTTCTGATGATAAATCTAGAAATCTAGGCAGAACTGAAAAGTACAACTTTCTATATGATAAAGCTAAATAGATATCATATTTATGTTTATTTATTTAATGTAAGAAATTGCATAGACAAATTTAAATGTTAAATTTAAATAATTGAATTAACTGCCTTTTTTAAATTAAATACAACCAGGGTATTTAATTTTCAACATTTAAAGGAGACTTTATCTTGTTTATTGTTTTACAGTTATCCTTAAGTACAGCTGCAGCTGTTCTGTGCTCTCGCAAAAGTAAATCCTTGGAAGTACGCAGCAGGAGCACGGCGTAAATAATAATAACGTGCTCAAAATCTAGCTTAATGAACTGAAAATAGAAATATCTTCAAGTACATGCTTATTGTGTACTAGGAATATGTGTGGCAGGTTCAAGGTTAAAGTTGACTTTAACAATATTCAACTCAAAATGAATCCCTGGAATGGTATATATATATATATATATATATATATATACTGTATATATGTATGCTTGAAGTCTAAAGTTTCAAACGCAAAAAAAAAAACAAAGCATAAAACACGCGAAGGCGTGTTAAAAGGAAAAATGAAAATGGCGCCCAAAACTTCTACAGAGCGCACGCAATGGCCAAAAGGATGGCAAAAAGGACTTTGGGTCAACACAACAACAACAACAACAAATATCCTGTGGAAATGCGGCACTTTAACTTTAACAGACTGTCGCCTGTGGGTCTTAAAGCGGGCGGGCGGAGAGAAACCTTTCAATATTATGATAGAAGCTTAAAAAGTTTTTGGAAATCAAAGCCAAAAACTGTATAGAGAAGTGCATATGAAAATTTAATTAAACGAAAGCCTGCAGCTGTAATGTTTATACAAATTATTATTATTATTATTAAAGTGCCCTTCCTGCTAGTCATACATTAAATGGTTTATTCAATTGGGTATTCATGAGCTGCCAATTTGCATCCTGATGAAATTTTCAACGTAATTATATTTGCCACAATACTGTGAAGGCAAACTGATCAATTTCTGACGGCATATATGTATGTGTATGTGTAATATAAAGGGCAATTTAAAACAAGACATATCTTACATATTTGTATATACATATATATATTAGAGTTGCATTAAATTGTTCTATGGAACTTAAGTGGAATTTAACTAAATGAATTAAATTTTTCAGCTACTTTCAACATTGCTCTTTACTTTTATGTTATTGCGACAGCTGTGCTTTTCATTTAAATGTAAAAAAATTATAAGTTTTTTTTAAAATATTTTTTCTAGAAAAAAATTGTATTTTATTTAATTGCTCTTCACTTTTATTTGCTCTTGTCTAATTTTAACTTTGAGACGTGACTAAATTGATTAATTAAAATATTTTGTATGGTTTTTATTTTTTGATTTGAATGTACCAGTTATTTCTCAATTTTTAATTTAAAAATTCAAAATAAATATTGTATTATATTTTTATTTTAAAAATGTAGAGTAAGAGATATTTAGCAAAATTTAATTGAATATTAAATGCAAATTTAATGTAGATTCTATGAATATCGGCTTTGACTTTGACAGCTGTGCTTTTTATTTTAATTATATATAATTATTAAAATATTTTTTTCTATAAAATAATTTTATTTTGTTAAATTCTTTAGTAAACGTTGCTCTTCACTTTTATTTGCTCTTGTATATTATTCACTTTGAGACGTGACTAAATTGATTAATTAAAATATTTTGTATTGTTTTGATATTATTTATTAAAAATAATTAATATTAAAAATATTTTTGTTTTTATAAGAAAAATGAATTTTATTTAATTCTTAAATATAAATAAATTTAAATATATATAATAATAAATATATATATATTAAATACCCGCATTAGGTTCATAATTAATTTACATTTCTGGTAATTCATTGTCAGTTTCAGATATGTTGTCAATATCCTTCAATTCAAAAAACTCAGCTTGTTCTTCATTGTTGTTAGGGAATTGCATTTGTATTCAAAGAACTTCACGTTCCTCAAATATATCCCAGCAAATCGAACAATTTAATTTATTCAATTTAGTTATCAAATAGCGTACATAAAAATCAAATTATAGGTTGTTTTATTTTGTTTTTAATAATTTAAATTTATTGTCTTACTCTTAAGCACAATCCCAAATTTAAATGGTTCATCATTCAGCTCGTGGTCGCCTATTTTATTAAGTTTTATTTTTATTAAAATGCTGTCAAAATATTTGGCAAAAAAAAAATTTACCCAAAAAATTTTCTGAAAAATATATTTTAGAAAAAAAAAACAATTATAATTTATGGCCGATCAGGTCCTTTTTTGTTCTTTTGAACTCCTCAACTGCCTCAATTGAACTGGAATATACAACTCTAGTATATAAATACAATACAATCGAAATATAGGTATATATACATATATATATATATTTATTACATATGTATGATTTATTTGCATGCACTGTCGCATTTCAATGCCAAAGCCATAAACAGTCGAACACACTCTCTCTTGGAAACTTTACTACATTATACAATTTACGGTTCAGATTTTGAGATTTCTCCTGTGTTTGTCATTTTGACAGTTGCTGCTGTTCGTCCAAATATTTTGTAGGGTTATTGTGTGTGTGTGTATTTGACTTCAACTTTGGCATTTGATATTTTGAAACCCTTGGGGCCCAATTAAGTGAATTATTCAACAGACAACTGGCGAATCTAAATCATAATGTTTCATGCTAGAACAACATCTAAATTGTCTAAGCTGCATTGCAGCTTTTATCTATGAAAGTGCTTAACACCAGAAAGAGTTTTTTTTTTTTTACTTTTTGCTCCAAGCTCAGCATTTAAATACTGTATACTGAGCCGAGGATATAGAAAACAATAAGTAAATAATAGAATGATTGACTAAAAAATACCCTAAATAAGTCGTAAGACCTTAGATCTATGTAGTAACCTTTTTCTTTATTTTTTATTTTATTTTTTAGTGCTACAAGATCTGCTTTAAATTAATTCAAAAAGTTGACAAAAATTTAATAATAAATTATTAATTATTATAATAGAAAAATAAACTAAATAAGTAGTAAGACTTTAGAGCTATGAAATTACCTTTTCCTATATTTTTTAATTTATTTATTTTTGCTTCAAGAACTTCTTTAAATTAAAACAAAAACATGACTAAAATTTAATAATAAATTATTGTATTTTATTAACTGCTTAATTTAAATAATATTCTAATATTAAACATTAATTTATTTTATTTGCATGTTTTTTTTAATAAATACATTTTGCTAACTTTATTTATGTTAACGAAAAATTTGTGTTAACGAAATATAAGATTTATACATATAAATAGAAGTGGACATTTAAAAAATGAGAAAATAAAAAATTTCGAATATTTTTTTTTAAATCAACATTTAACAATATATTGAATTTTTTGCGACTTTAACGGAAAAGAAAAATTTTGACAATTTTTTTTTGATTTTTGGACAATTTAAAAAAAAAAGAAAATATTTCATAATCCATTTTCTCCGTAAAAATCCATAATTTAAAATATATAAAACATATCGATTTTTTAAAATTTTTTTTTTTAGTTAAAATTTAACAATATTTTGAATTTTTTGCGACTTACGGAGAAGAAAAGAAAAACTTCAAAATTTTTTTTTGCTTTTTGTGCAAAAAAAAAAAAAAAATATTTCTAAATCAATTTTTCCGGTAAAATCCATAAAATTTGCATATTTTTTCCATTTTCGGGAAATTAAAATAAATAAAACAGACATTTTTTGCATTTTTGAGCGTTAAAAAAAAAAAAGTTATTTTTTTTTTTCTAATTTTTTTTAATTTCCCAACTCTATCAAAAACAATAGTTTCCTTTTTGCATAAAATCTACATATTTTTCCATTTTCGGAAATTTAAAAAAAATGTTTTTTTTTTTTTAATTTTTGAGCGTTTAATAAAAACCAATTTATTTTTTTTTCTATTTTTTTTTAATTTCCCAACTCTATCAACTCTCAAAAAAAATAGTTTCCTTTTTGCATAAAATCTGAATATTTTTCCATTTTCGGGAATTTAAAATAAATGAAACGTTAATTTTTTTTACGATTTTGAGCGTTAAAAAAAAACAAATTATTTTTTTTTTTATAATTTTTTTTTAATTTCCCAACTCTATCAACTCTCAAAAAATATAGTTTCCTTTTTGCATACATAATTACCCTTTGTATCCTTTTTTATGAGGGTATGACAATAACCGCTGCAAGGTCACGTTCTACGTTTTTGTTAAGCATTTCGATACCATTCACGTTTCATCAAAATTGAATATGCTTATTTATTTATGAGACTATTTTAATATGCAGCTCAGTCATCTCAATGGAATTGAATACAACAAACAGGCAGTCAGTGCGACAGACAGTTAGGCAGACAGGGTTGACAGTTGGGAAAACAGGAGCTAAAGATCGGAATTACACATAATATTATGCATACTATATATATACTATATGGTGGCAATGTTAGACCATGTCTAGTTGTTGGTTCAATTAACAAATAACCAGCTCAGTCTAATGGGCTCAGTTCTGAAAATGTTTCGTGTTTCATATCATTAACAGCTCAGTAACCATGTAAATATGAATATATATGAGTCTAGTAGGATATTCGTGTGTTCCAGAAATTATATGCCTTCTAATTCTGTTTAATTTTCGCTTGTTATAAACTCATAATAAATCATTTTGTTAATATGCATTTAATGTGAATATTTCTGTGCACAGTGGTTTAACAGCGGCCTGATTTGGTTCAAATAAAATAAGTAAGCTAAATTATATTAAAAAAATTTTAAAAATATTTACATTTATTTTATAATCTTAGAAACGTTGTCAATTTTTTTTTTTGCTATAATTTGAAATTAATTTTTGAGAAACATAAATATAGGAATTTGTAATTTTCTTTTTGGAAATGTGTGTCTGTTTGCGCCCTTGTTCCTAAATAAGTTGTATAAAATAAAGAAGAATTTAAATTAGATTTTTTATATTATCGTTTTCAATATTTATAATATTTCTGGATTATATTTTTCTCGGCGTTTCTTAAAATTTAAAGGAAGCTATATAAACAGGGTTTTCTCCTTTTTTTATGATTACATTTTTTTATTAATTTATTTTTTTATTATTTTGTTTATATATATATTTTTTTTACTTGTTTATTGCTTTCTTACTTATTAATTTTTTTTTATATAAAATAATCGTTTTTATTTATTTTTTATAAAATTAATTTATTTATATTTCTATTTAAATATGTATAACATCGATTAATACTTATTTATATTTATTATTTTATTTTTACGTAATTAATGTCTCAAATGAGGACCAAAACCTTTATTTTATTTTTTCATGAAATTCTTACAATATTTTTTTTTTTTTCTTACAATATAGTTTCGAAACTCTTTTAACAATATAATATTTCAATTATTAATTATTAATTATTATTAATTGTAGCTACTAAGATATATAGCTTGACTGTATTTTAGATTATCTTTAATACAACATACACTGCCGCTTACTAAAATAGCGCCACCCAATCTTAAAGTGTTATATTTCTGCATTCCATCTCTAAAGTTATATATATATTATTGCTATTGAAATGATTTCATCTTCAATAAAATTATTTATGAATTTCTATAGGCTATTTTTATATTTAAATACGTTTTATAAAAATAAATTCTAAATAATAAAATAATTTTTTTTTTTCTATTACCTTTTAACATTTAATTTTACTGTTATTTTTTTAACAACTTACATTAAACTTAACAAACAATAATAGCAAAAACAACTTACCAAAAAAAAATAAATCACAAAATTAAATCTGGTAACAATAAAATAAAAATAAAAATTGTATATTAGTAAATTGTAAATAATAATAAAAATAATGAAATTATGTTGTGTTAAACTGAAAATCTATTATTTCTCCTTGTTGCTCATTAAATAAATAAATAAATTCTAAATAAAAATAATAATAATATTTATTATACATATGTACTGTAATCTAAGGAGGAAAACTTTTTTTTTGTTGCAGCAGGATAAAACTTATTAAATAAATAAACTCAAGCTTAAATAAAAGAAAATAAATAATATTTATTCTATGTTACTGTACTCTAAAAGCAGAAAACTTTTCTATAGTTTGTAATATTTTGATATGTCATGCAACTGTTGCAAAGTCCTTTACCTTTATTTGATTAAATATTCCCCAATGGCGAAATCAAACAGAATGAGAAGTTAAGAGTGCGCACACTTTAAATACATTTCATGTTTGGTGAATTACATTCGCAGTATTAACAACACACGAAACATACACACACGTTATACGACAGTGTATATGTGGATATATTATGTGTATATATATATGCTACCTATATAGGTAGTAGCTTCTACCTATAGCTTTAGTAATACAGTTTATCTATTCAGGCGCTTACGTCACGCCATATAACGCCTTTACCCGTCTGCAGTTGAAATGTAAATCGAACTTTCATTCGGCAAGGACAAACGACAAGGCAGAAGCAGCAGCAGGAGCAGCAGCTAGCAAGGACCTGGAGCTGGAGTTGGTAGGGTTGCCAGCAATCAAGTGGAAAGCTCACAGCGTGTACATTTTAGAATGGGTTGGGTTTTTTGGAACTGGGGTTAGGTTATATTTAATTCATTGACGCTCTACTTCAACGTCATTGCCCTCACACCCCACCGCACCGCACAGCATTTGTAGCTACTTTCTAGGCAAGACACGACAACGATAATCAAGGAGCGTAGCTACAGGGGGGAAATATATAAAAATCAGGCGGTATTTGAAGAGTTTAATTGGTAGAAAAAGCCTAGAAATATTGTCATTATTTAGGTTTTTATTTAATATATTACCTTTTCCTTCGTTAGGCGTGCGTTGCTACGCTCTCGCTTCAAAAAAAATTAAAATAAAATGAAACAAATTATATAATACAATAATGCCAATATTATTAAAGCCTATTGTGCCATCAGAAATGCTCCAACTGACATATTTTTGTGTAATTTTAAAATGGGTTTTCCACCCACTTTCCGATATAATTTTAATAAAATTTTTCCAGAGAAGAAGGTATTGCCACAAATTTTAGGTTTCTAGCTTCTACAGTTTGGTCTGCACATGAGTCGTCAATCAGTCAGTCAGTTTGTAAGTTTGAGAGCTAGTCACGGCGTAGCAACGCTCTCGCTAAAAAAAAAAGTTATGATTGTAGCCTTTAGCTGAGATTTTCATACAATTTTAAAATGCATTTTCCGTCCAGTTCCCGATATATTTTTAATAAAATTTTTCCAGAGTGCCAACCTACGATTTAATAGGAAGTTATTGCCACAATTTTCAGGTCTTTACCTTCTGCCGTTTGGTCTGCTCATGAGACGTCAATCAGTCAGTCAGTTTGTCAGTTTGAATATATAAACTAGCTCTCACGGCGTGCGTTGCTATGCTCCCGTTCCTTTATGATTATAGCCTTCAGCTGAGATTTTTATACAATTTTTAAATGCATTTTCCGTCCAGTTCTTGATATATTTTTGACAACATTTTTTCGGAGTGCCAACCTACACTTAAATAGGAAACTACAGTAAAATTGACAGGCTTCTAGCTTCTACAGTCTGCTCGTGAGTCGCCAGTAAGGCAGATTAAACAGTTTTAAATATATATTTTTAATATTTATTTTTTTACTCTTTTATTTACCCCCTTTTGGCTACACCTTTGACAACAAGGACAACGAATAGGACAACGACAACATCGAGCTGTCTGCAAAAGTTAACTTGGGCTTGAGTCTTGGGGTATTACATATTTACATTTTTGATGGCTTCTTTGCTATACACTGCGGCTTGCAAATGTTTTCCTTACTTTTTGGGTTTTTTTTCTCAGTTTTTTTCTCCTATTTTTTTCTTTGCTTTCTTAACATTCAAATAAAGTGGGCGGCGGTACACAGCGCCGGCATTTCCGGCAGCACTTTACCATCTCAATTAGTTCGGCTGACAGTAGTACAGCGAACGGAAATTGTTTGCTATTTACATGGTAAATATAAGGGAATAAAGGGGGAGCTATCTTAATTGCAACTTTAAGAGATGTGATCAAAGTGGCGACACTGCAACAAGTGCAACACAATTCAATTTAAATGGATTTCTGCAGCTGCAGCAGCAAATCAAAAGTGTGCACACAAAAGTGGGCCAAAGGCATTTGAAAATTTTCCATAAATCCACTTGGCTTTCAATGAAAAAAATAAATATGTAAATGCACGCGACATACAAACAAAAAGCCACAATTTTCCAGGAGTTTGAGCTTCAAGTCTCCTTACAACAATGGAAATCGATTTGGTGATCCGGGGCAAAAGGAATTCGTAATGGTGCAATGACTTATGGCCGCAGTTGCTGCAGTGCAAATAAAATCCAATAAAAATGTAAGCCCACACACACACACACAATATAAAATCCTCTAAGAGCAACACATTTGTCAAATATTCTCGACATAAACATATATATTTTCCCCCCTACAACATACAAAATTCCGAATTATTTTTTTGGGGCAAAACTGCTGCCGTTTCACAAAAAGGCTTTGTCGTCAAAGGTTTAAGATATGGTAACATATGCTAAGTAATTGAATGCTGTATAAATCACTTGAAATCTGACTTAAAGTATAGTATATATATATAAGACTTAAGTTAACATATCCTTGCCTTGGCAACAGGTGAGCTTGTTGCCAATTGTCAAATGCATGAAAAGTATTTCCAATTTATGCAGAAAGTTAATCAAATTTTTGGAAATGAATCATGCAGAAAAATTTAGATTTTTTTATATTTATATTTATTTTATTTTTGCTTTTATTTATTGCTTTATTTTCCTATGCGAATGTTGCGCATATTTTTATTATTATTATAATATCATCTAAGGTTTAAAGACTGTATGAACAAAGAGAATTTTATTTCAGGTGTTTTCTTTAGTCACTAGAAAGCACATGAAATTAAGTCCTTGAAATAAATACAGTTTTTTATTTAGACGAAAGCGCTTTTTTTTTTGTTTTTGTTTTTGTTTTTTTCAATTTCACTGAACACCTGGCAACTTAAATAACACTGAATGACAAAGTTGAAGCTTTGTCTGTCATGTCAAAGACATCAATCGAGGAAGAACTTTCTGTATACAATTTTTATGACATTTCTTAAGATTGATTTATCTTTTAAATCTGAAAATCAAATTTTTTCGAATTTTGTTTAGGGATTTTTTCTGATTTATATACTTCTAGACTTCAAACCCTCATAACTTTATCAAAACTCAATCGATTTTCATTCGGAATATTATTTATTATTATTTTTCCTCTAGATTTTTTATTCACATCTACAATTCTAATTTTTCTCAAATTATTTTTCTGGTTTTTTATTTATATAGAGGAGTATCTCTTAGACTTCAAACCCTCATAACTGCATTATAAATCAATCGATTTTCATTCGGAATGTAATTTTATTCATGGTTTGACCTCCAGATTAAATTCTCTTTCAAATCTTAAAATAAAATTTTTTCGAATTTTTTTTTTAGTTTTTTTCCCGAATTTTAATTTATATACCTCCTAGACTTCAAATCCTCATAACTTTATCAAAACTCAAACGATTTTCATTCGGAATATATCATTTTAATCATGGTGTTTCCTGTAGATTAATTTTTTATTCACTTCTGAAAATCTTATTTTTCTGATTTTTGATTTACATAGAAGGAGTATCTCCTAGACTTTAAACCATCACAAATTCATCAAAACTAAACCGATTTTCATTCGGAATGTCATTTTAATCGTGGATTTTTCTCTAGTTTATTTTTTATTCACATCTGAAAATCTAATTTTTCTCGAATTATTTTTCTGATTTTTTATTTATATAGAGGAGAACCTCCTAAATTTCAAACCCTCATAACTTCAATAAAAATCAACCAATTTTCATTCGGAATGTCATTTTATTGATCGTTTGTTTTCTAGATTGAATTCTCTTTCAAATCTTAAAATCCAACATTTTTAGGTTTTTTCTGATCTGTCCTAGATTTTAAACCCTCACAACTTCATCAAAACTAAACGGATTTTCATTCGGAATGTCATTTTAATCATGGTTTCTCATCTAACTTATTTTCTGATTTAAATCTAGAAATCAAAATTTTTCGAATTTCTTTATGTTTTTTTCTGATTTCTGATTTATACTGCCGAGACTTTAAACCCTTATAAATTAAGCAAAACGCAAACGATTTTTATTAGCAATGTCAATTTAATATTTTTTTTTAATTTTTTTAGGTTTTTCAGACCTTTTTTTACTATAAAAATATAACTTCTTCTACAAGCCACAAATTCTTCACAACTTAAGCAATTTTCATATCATTTTGATCACAGTTTGTCTTTTAGATTATTTTCTCATTTAAGTCACAAAATAAATGTCTCATTAAAAGTTGAAAAAACAATTTTTCTGAATTTTTTTTCGGCGTTTTTAGACCTTTTATTTCTATAAAAAAAACACCTACCAAACGTCTACAAGCCGCAAATTAAATTATTTTCGCATTCTAAACTCAAAATAAATTTCTTTACACTTTTCTTAAATAACATCATGAATGATCGAAATTAATAACCCTGCAAGTGTTACAAAACCGAGTATAATTGAATGAGTATCATAAACTGGTTGTCTAGTGTTATAAATGACCTTGTTGGCATCAATTTTCAGGGCAATTTTAGCTCTCTAAAAGCCATCGGCATTGCCTATAACCGCAGTAATAAATAATTGAGAAATTGCCCCAAAACCCACACGCCCTACTTACTGAAATGCCATCAGCTAGTCTATAGTATATGTATCTATAGTTACATTTATGGCTATAATTGTCAGGTGTAGCCAGCTCAGTTCCGGCAATTTCCGGCCGAGCAAAAACGGTAATGCGGTATACTTTGGCAACAAAAAAAAAAAAAAACTGTTGACAGACAAAATGCTATAAATAAAAGATATGCATATAATGATATGGATGCCCGAGAAAAAAATATAAAATACAAAAAGTTATATAAAAAACACGTTTCTTCCATTAAGAGCTTAAACTATCAATCAGCTAAGCGGCTTAAAACTTTTGACCAAATATTCAAGTATTTTGTTTAAAAATTCAAAGCAAATTGAATTAGGCAAAAGTCACGCAAAACCAAAAAAAAAAACAAAAAAAAAAAAGGAAATCAATTTTCCGAGGGCTGAGAAATTAATGGAGGTTGCCTTTGGAAAGTTTTTTTTTGGGCTTAAAATTTAGTTTGCATGTTTTTGAAGTGCGCAATGTCTTCTCAGTATTTAGAAGACATTTTGTTTGATGAGCTTAATTAGGCAATGCAAAAGGATGTCTGGGAAGTTGAGTTTTGACCCATTTCTTGATAAAAGTAATTAGTCAGTTTACAGATCCCAGATCCTCAGATCCACAGTACGTGAAATGCAGTCCAAAAATCTGTTGGACATGCGATAGATTCAATTTGGCCTACACGCGTACGTGACCAAGCTCATCTGGGAGCATTATAATGTCAAGTGAACGGCGTCACTTCAGCTCCATAGAGCGATGTCATGCAAATTGAAAATGTCAAATGCAAACAGTCAAAGGGGCAGATAGACAAACGGATAGACAGCCAGACAGACAGAGAGACAGACAGACAGACAGAGAGACAAACGGGGCAGACAGATAGACAGCTCAACTGGCAGATGGTTGTCAAATACACTAAAATCCATTCGCTGAGACGCAGACGCATAGCTGGAGCACTGTGGAACAAATGCCTTAAAAATTCTAGCAAAAAGCAAAACTGCATTAAAATTAGAAACAGACAAAACAGTTTTAAGTTTTTTTAAAATATTAATTTCTTGTTAAAGTTCTTCAAAGTTGATTAAACTTTCGAATAATTTGAAGCTGAATTATTTGTAGATAAATACACAATAAAAAAATTGATTTTTGTATTTTATTTAAAAAAATTTAGTTTATAACTGTGAAAGTTTTTATAGACTTCGAAAAGTTATTTCGATCAGTTTCAAAGACATTTATTTAATATTATAAATTTATTTTACTTAAATCCTTAAAATATTATTATTTTTATCCAATTAAAACCATTTTTAAGTTCAATTTCAACACTTGGCTCCATTTTAAACATTTTATTTAACATTTTTATATAAATGTATTTGTTCAATTTAAAATAAATATTCACAAATAATTCTATACAAACAAATGATGTCTGCATTCCATTTAAAAGATTTTACTTTATAAATATAAAAATCACTTGAATCTACTATCAGAAATTTGTTCGATTATTTTGAATTCTTAAAAACATGTTTATTAATTTATTTTTATATTTAAAATTTATTGTAACATTTTTGTATAAGTGAATTTATTGTTAAAACTCTTGAAAGATAATTTTTATAAACCAATACTTTGAAAATGAATATTCACAAATAATTCCAGACAATCAAACTGATGATTGTATTCCATTTATTATATTGATTATAACGAATTCTTTAAAATATGTTTATTTAATTTTTAAAATTAATTTTAGCATTTTTGTATATATGCATTTATTGCTACATAAACCAATACTTTGAAAATGAATATTTACAAATAATTCTAAACAAAAAACTGAAGTTTGTATTTCATTTAAAAGATTTTGCTTTATAAATGTTGAAATCTTTAGAATCCTTCAGAAAGTCGTTCGATTGTTCCGATTTCTTTAAAAAATATTTATAAAATTTTTTTTAATTTTTTTTTAAATTTGATTTGATATCAGGTGGAATATTGTTGCCCGAGTTCAGATACGTCGAATTAATTTCCTACTTAAGTAATTCCTGGTACTTTAAATAAAATGGAATATTACATTTTGATTAATATATTAATATTGAAAAGCATTTTTAAAAAAGTTTACTTATCTAATCACTTTTTAAAACTCTTAGGTTCCGGAGTTCCGATTGTTACCACAAATAGTGTAAATTCTCCCACTGTGCCACCGCGACCGCATTGAACTGTTATGTATGTGTGTGTGTGTGTGTATTATCCATATAACCAACTACATATAAGCTACAGTTTGAAGGTCACTCGGGGATTAGACACTGTGGGCAGACGCACGTAGCCAAGTGCAGGAGCAGGATCCAGCAATCAAGGACATACGAAAGTGCCAACTATGTGTGTGTGTGTGCGTGTGTGTGTGGGTGTGTGTGTGTGTGTAGGTGGGCAACATTTAAAACTTCAATTGTAAATATTAAACAAGTATATACACACAGCATAGAACATTTATATACTAAATGTGTATATAGGACAATATATTTTGGAAACTTCATGCAATTAAAAGGCAATTTCCCATTTCCGGCTGTGGATTGTGTGACTGTGGGCGATTACTTTAAAACTAACCGAAAATGCTAAAAAAGCATGCCTAACTGAATTTAGCAATACCCTGTATTTAATTAGGCCTTGGGAAAATTCTGAATTAAGTTTAAAAAGTGTTTAGCAATGAGCTTGATTTTTAAATTAAATAATTAACATTTTTGAGCCCAGAATTTTAAATTTAAAAGATCATAATTTTAATTTTAAGAAAAATCGTAATTCCACGCTAATATTCTTTATTTTTTTCATTTTGAAAAATTCTTCAAAAATTTAAAGAAATTACTTTTTAGCAATAAAAACATTTATTATAATAAAATTAATTATATCCTCAAAACAACTTAATTTTTGACTATCAAAGAACTTAATTTTGTAGCCTATATACCCCAATTTTAATTAGTTATAGGATATTTTTATTCTATGTGCTTAGTTCTATGAGCATTTTATTTGTTTAGGACCATGTCCGTGCTTAGCTTCTGGAGTTGTCGTCGCGTGGCCTCTTTGTGGCTGCTTTTAAGTGTAAATATTGAGTTTTTGGGGTTTTTTTATTTATTTTTTTTGGGGTTTGCCTTTGTTAAATTAAAGCAACTTGAGAACTTGAAAATACTTTGCTATTTGTGCCCCAAAAAAAACGCAGTCAAGTGCAATGTGTTTTTGTCAGTTTTGAGTGCTGTTATATCAATATCAATATAGAAATTCATAAAGGCATAAATCTAATCAAGTGTAGAGATATAATATAGATGGTCAAATGCTCGAGGTTTTATTTGCTGCTGGCAATTCAATTGACAGTAAATTTTATTATCTATTTTTTTGGTGAGTTTCGATTTCGATTTGTTCAACAATTATTATTATCACAAAAAACTGAATTGCGCAATTTATGATGGCACATTTCCTAAGGGATTGTCAATACATATACAATCATATACAATACACATATATACAATAATAAAAGTAATAAATATGAATGTCCTTCGACTGTGTTTGTCTTGGCCCTTTAGTATTGCAAATATTTCATCTTTGTCGCATTGCTTGCATACCTTTTATTTATCCGCTTTTGTCTATCCCCAAAGCGGTATTTCTATTGGCATTTCATTGTTTACCCCAGCCCCGTCTCAGCCCCCTCAGTTTCCATTTACTTACTTACGTTTACCGATGAGGTTTATTTAAGTTTTCCAGTTTATTAGAAAACACGCTCGGGGAGATAACAAATTCTTTTTTGGTAGGCGTGTGTTAAAGTAAAAACATTGCGGTTGCTTTTGGGAAATTGAGAAATAACAACAAGTTGGAAATTCATATATATTCGGCATGACGCAGCTATATACCCTTTTAAATAAATATAATTGAAATTTTATATTTTTTTCTGCATAAGAGAAGCAAGAGTAAGCTAAGAAATATATTTTTCAGATTTTTAAAATTTATTGAAAAAGTGTTTTTTATTGTTGAAATTTTTTTTTTTAATTGAAAAAAATTTTTTTTTTGTTTGTCTTGAATTATTTATTTTAAATAATTAACTTGACTTTTATACAGCTAAATCTAGAAATTTGATATTTTTATTGTTTAGGAGAATTACGAGGAATCTAAAAATAATATTTTCAAAATTTTAAAAATTTATCGAAAAAGTGTTTTTATTGTTGAATTTTTATTTTAAGAATGTGAACTTTTTTTTTGGTTTGTCTGGGCTTATTTATTGGGAATAAATAACAACTTTGACTTGTATACAGTTGAATAAAAAAATTTAACATTTTTTCCATATAAAAGACTCAAATGCAAGCAAAAAATAATATTTTCAAAATTTTAAAAATTTATCGAAAAAGGGTTTTTTATTGTTGAAATTTTATTTTAAAAATGTGAATTTTTTTTTTTTTGTCTTGACCTATTTATTGAGAATAAATAACAACCTTGACTTTTATACAGTTAAATGTCGAAGCTTAATATTTTTTTTTTAATAAGTGAATTAAAAGCAAGCTAATAACAATAGTTTAACAATTTTAAAAATTTTCGTAAAAGTGTTTTTTATTTTTGGGAAAATATGTTAATTTTTAAGCATAAACGAACAATTAGCCATAAAAAAAATATTAATAGAAATTTGAACTCTATTTTTTTAACCAAAAAATGAAGTCGAATTAGTAATGATTATTTTTGAGCTGTATTTTATTATGACAAAACAATCATCAAAATTCTAAAATTAATAACTACAATTGACAAAAAATATAAAATATAAAAATAATTTTAAAAATTCTATAAGAATCAAAATGGTGTAATCTTTTCTACCATAAAATTCTTTTTTTTTATTTACAGTGCCTTACATAAGTATATACTTTATGTAGCCGGAAACGACGCCTTCTTAGCCTCAACTTATAATATGCCTTAGCGAGTGTATAAAAATGGACAGCACCGAAAAAAAAAAAAAATATGATAACATGGCACCATACATTTTAATTAAGTTGGTTTTCTTTCTTATTTAATATTTACATAGATGGTGTTAAACAACAACAACAACAACTACAATAAACTTTGCATCCAAAGTTAAAGTAGCTGCCAAAGTTTGAGGCAAACTTGAAAGTTGTTTGTTTTGCTTTGCTTGTTTTGAGGGTCCTCGCTACTTACTTGGCATTAAAACACAAAGCAACAACTTTAGGCCATGTTTTCAAAATGAAAACACTTTTGGCCAACTTAAGAGAGTCTCTTTTCACACTCTCTTTCTCTTTCGGAGTGGCCCAGAGCAGCTGAGCTGACTCCGAAAACTGATTTGTTGAGCCCACAAGTGGTTGCCAAGAGGCAGAGGCAGAGGCAGTGTCAGAGGCAGAGGCAACAAAAGTAGCTGCGTCTCCAGGTGAGAGCATTTCATGCAACTGCAGTTTGCCACATACTATTTATTTGGAAAAACCACCAAAGCATACTAAAGCCATGTTGCGTATACGCAATGTGCGCGTTAATACCAAACGAGTTTTGTATTTGTATTTGTATTCAGAAAACTCGACAAGTTCTTAATTGGTCTGCTTTTAAATTATAAGACAGCATTTATTTATTTATTTTATTTTATCATTTAAACAGTTTTAGCCAGACAATCCTCCCAGTATCGTCTATCGTCATATGGATGTTGCATACTAGCAATCAGGACGATGAGAAAATATCCAAGCTTCATTTTACTTAAATGTTTAGACTTTGAATGGGATTTCCATATTTATAGAGAATTTTTAATAGGCAAAAAACATTTTTAATTAAATTTGTTACGCTTGCCTCGTGTATTTGCCTTGAAAAAACCGATTTAAAAAATAATCGCAAGTTACAAAATATAAAATATAATTTTTTCGCATTGCATAACCAACCATACTAATCAAAATTTATTAAAATAATAATTAGATACAGCTTAATGGCATAGTTCATTGTCTGGAAGCATTATTTCTTTATAATAATTGTGAAAAAAATAAAATAAAATAAAATCGATTGTTCTTTATTTTCGAATGAAAATTTTTTTCTTATTAGTATACTAGATGGGAAAAAAAATTAGAGTAATAATTTACTGACCGATTTGGATAAATGTATGCTTAAAATATTCGTAAAAGAATTGTCTAACATTATAAATCTTAAAAAGTATTTAAACGAATTTTTAAAATTTTAAAAAAACCAATTGAAATTCAGCAATTTTTCAAAAATGGAAAAAAAAGGTTCACATTTTTCAACTTTGAGGATTTATAATGACATCAATTCGCATTTGATCCGCATAAACTGCATACCGTTAGAAAGGGGATGCAATTATCTATTAAAGTGCGAAATGTGCTTTAAGATCAAATAATATCTGATGTAGATATAAATAAATTAGTCCAAAGACTGCCAAAAAAACTAGCTATTCGCGGTTTTCTCGAAAACCGTTCTTTGAAAAAATAAATGGTTTGCATTTTTGAAATCAGCGTCCAAAAATACGCAAAAAAAAAGTATATGAGAGCCCAGCTCCTTTTTTGCTGTAAACTAGTGTAATGTTAAGATATATTTATTTATTTATTTAATATGTTTATTTATTCTAATGAGCGCCTTACTCGGCAATTTTCAATATTTGTTGATAGTGCTTTAATAAAATAGTATTTGAAATAATTTTAATTTATTATTTTTTTCAAATAAAACTCAATTTTTAGAACTAAAATGCCAATAAGATAATGAAAATCCCATCTCACATATTTATTAAATAAGTAATTAAATAATCCCATTATCTAAACAAGGCTACTTAAATTTCTTAAGTAGATTTAGAAGCTGCTTTTGATAAAGGTAAACATTTTACAACATTTGAAAGGTCCAAGCAGGAATTTGTATAAAAATTTGTATATAAAAGAGTATAAAAAGTTGTTTAGCTACAAATCAAAGGAAATTCGTTAATTAACTGGAAATTTCAATATACTTTTAATGAGTCGAACTAAAAGTTTAGATGAACTTGAAACATTTCGAAGGAAAATGAGTTGAGTTGAAAGGTGAAAGATGCGCGTATAGATTGGGTTGAATGATTAACAAGATGTCCTTAAATGTAACTTTTGCAACGGATGTGCGGTTGACAAATGTTTCAAAATACACACACACACACACACACACACACAACAACAATGAGATTTTGTGGTTTTCTGTCTGAGCCGTATCCGCTTTTGTTTATCTACTTTAAACTAACATCAGGCCACTTTTGCTATCTAATCCTGGCCAACTCGACAGCTACTTAATGTCATCAGTGCCACTCAGGCAGCCAACAAAACACAACAAGGACGATGACAAGGACACTGTACAGTGCTTTAAAGTGCACAACGTTTGGGGTTAGACCTATATATACAATAAGGGGTCGGGTCGGCGTTTAACGTTCTTTCAGTTATCAGACTGTAAATTGAATAATCGTTTGCACTTGGTCGCATTTAAAAGGACCTTTTGCCAAAAAAAAAAAAACATTATATGTTGTCCAGACAAATGTGTGAAATATCGATCAATTGTTGGACACAATTTCTTAGGTTTTATTTATAACTCCCAGCCGCTTTAAGCCTCTGATTGAGTTTTGGGCTCGCAGCTGACAAAACTTTGGTCCTTTTGTGTTCTGAGTTTCTATGCTCTTTCTTTTCTTTTCCCTTCTTCCTTTTCGCATTTCTTAGGACATTTATAAGCAAATCCGGGTCTTGTTAGCATACGTTCAAGCTGTTTTGTGTTTAGTTTGCTAAACTTTTAGCCAAATCGAAATGAAATGAATGAATGACCCTGTCTAAAACCCTAAAGACTTCAATTCAACTGACACAAAAGCTTTCAAAAGTATTAACAAGTTCATAAATTGAAAAATAGAAAAAATTAATTTAACTACCAGTTAAATTTGTTGAAGCTGAACTTACTTAGAAACAGGTAACTCGAGTGGAAAGGAGCCTTATCAGGGCTAAAAGGATTCACAAGGCTTTGCAGAAATATTGTATAATGAAGCTAGAGGTATTTTATGCATTATTGAATCTTAAAATTATTCTTTTGTCTTGGCATTCAATTGATTGACATTTTGTTCAAGTTTTAAATGGATTAGACCGCAGCTTAAGTTTGTTAAATATTAATTTCTCAATTTAATATTTAACCCTTTTTGTTATACTGAAAAAAATTATTTAGTGTTAAATAAAGCAATGCTATTTCTCCATTTATGCTCTAGGAATATAAGCACTAGTTGGAATTTAACCTTTATAAATGTCCCGGGGACTAACCGCATTGTAGCTTCCTAACTAAAAACACATAAATAATCTTTTATATAAGTATATACAGGGGTGGTCAAAAGTATTTACACATCGAAAATTTTCACGCATATTGTTGTTGCAACGAAATTTAAAAAAACAAATGATGCAGTCTCATAGCTTGGTCTATGTAGAAGCATAAAAAAAAAAATTGGAGAAAATAACGGTAAGCTGATTAGAATAGAAGCAAAATAGCAGTTGTCAAAAGTATTTACACACATTTTTCTTGCTTAAAATTTATTTTAGAAAAAAACTTAAATTTAATTGTTTAACTCTTAATTCTAACAACTTTTAACTTAACTTATGCTAATTGTAATAAGAATAATATAAATTAATTAAATAAATTTTTCAATAATTAATGACACCTCCATTGGCAACAATAACTGCCTGCAACCTACCAGGAATTGTTGCAATTAATGATTGCGCATATGCAATAGTCAATTTTGACCAAATTCCATTAATTTTGGAGATTGTTCCGTTATTTTTTTTAATTTCTATTTTATGCATATATCAGGCGACGAGACTGCATCATTTGTTTTTGCAATTTCGTGGCAACAACAACAACAAATCGCATTTAAAGTTGAAAATGCGTAAAAGTGTAAATACTTTTGACCAACCCTGTATAGCTATTATCTTTAATTATTAAACTCAAAACATAGTTTCTCTAACCTAAAGTATTCTAATAAAAGAAATTATAGGAAATTAAAAAAAAAAAAAAAATGTTGCATACTTTGTGGCGCGCTGCAAAAATTCTTCATTGCTTTTAGCGGTTAGTATATAAGGGCTGTGGGTTGGTTTTCCATATTTACTTTTATTTTCTTTTTTTTTTTTTTTGTGCAAAAACAATGCAAATAATTAAAAAAAAATTGTAATTCAAGTAAACCCATCAACAAATAAATTCAAGTAAGTAACAGCCTCTCTCAACTGAGCAAAGTAAAATCAAATTTTAAATATTATTGTATCATTTCCATATTTAAACTTCTTTGTCTTCACATTCCTTTAAAGCAAGGTAAAATTATATTTTTATATCATTGCCTCATTTCTATATTTAAACTTCTTTATTGTGACATTCCCTAAAAGCACTTTTATTAAACATTATTCAATTATTATTTAAGCAAAAGTAAAACATCATAAAGCTATATATTTATTTCTTTAGCTCTCTTTTAAACCCCCATTAAACCATTTTGAACTCGTCTCAAGTTTAATTTCCAACTTCAAGTGTTAACTGGCCTTATAAATACTTTTAGCAGATTATCCAATAGCTTATTTACTTGTCTGAGCAGCCCTCTCTCTTATCAATATAAAACATATTTTGTCTTTGCCAATTTATTTGATTGACAACTTTCAATTGTTCAAGCAGATCATCCTAGAGCTTATGCTTGTCTATATAACCAAATAGCATATTTATTTACTCGACAACTTTTTTTTTATTTACAATAAGGACAAGTGCATGAAATTTGTTGGCCAACTTGTTGGCCACGCGTGAATTTCTTTGCGTTTGTCTTGGCCAACCACTCAACCACTTCTACATGAACTTTGTATTGACATAACCCAAACCCAACCTAACATTTATAGACCATTCGCATGACATGGCAGACACGTTTATTTAACTTTTGTTCGATTCTCTTTGCAGAGTTTTGTTACCATAGACTAAGACGCGTCGTATCCGTATCCGTATCCGGTTTGGCCGTAGCAAGTAGCAGACAAAATGTGGCATACAAAAAACCACAAAGAATTAATCTCTGACCATGCCCTTCTATTTCCAGCCTCTCTACACACGCACACTCGAAATCCAAATCCAAATATATGTTGCATAGTTTGTAGCATGTGTCTTATGCAGCCAGCGAGGGCTGTTTATAAAATTAATGAGAAAAATATGTGTGGCAGAGCGAATGGAAAATATGGTTATCAAAATTTAAATTTGAGTATTTTATTAAATTCAGAAGCGAAGAAATACGATATGGTAAGTGCGAGTCGAATTTTATTTTAATTTTTAGTATATAGCTTATAGTAGTTCTATTAATAATATTTTTTTATTATTTTTATAAAAAAACTATAATCACAATTTTAATTTGAGTATGGTATTTGTAATTGGAATTTTTCTTTAATTTAAAAGCGAAGAAATTTAATGTGGTATAACTTAAAATTAAAAAAAAAAAAAAAAATGTTAGATTGAAAAAGATTTTAGTAAAGCTTTTAGTTTATAGAATTTAGTTCTAATATTTTTTTTCATATTATTATTATTATATGGACATGTTAATCAGAACTTTAATTTTATATTAATATATATATATAATGGTATTTGTAATTGTCTTTTTTATTTAATTTAGAAATGCGATATGGGAAATGCAAATTAATTTTTATTTATTTATTTTTAATTTTTTTTTTTTTTTTTTTTTAATTTACAATTATAAAACTGCCCTACCGTAAATAATGAATATATCATACTTTAAAATTTGCATTGAGCGTGATAAAGTTAATTTTAAAATTAGTTTTGGGTTTTATAAAATTCTCTATAAATATGGAAATCCCTAAGAATTGTGTACATTTAAAATAAAATGAAGTTGGCATATTGTCTCTTGTTACTACTTGCTGTTATTCCTCCAAATGACAGGCGATATTGGGAGGAATATATAGATTAAGGCTATTAAATATTTATTGCAAAATAAATATTATATAATGAAATTGAAAATAATAAATAAAATAAATAAAGAATCAAGTGTCCGATAAATTACAGACAAACCCTAATCAAAATATGTTAAATAATAAAGATGTTTAAAAGTAAAAATTAATTAAATACAGGAATATATATACTATCTGTCAAATATTGATAACTAGAGCATTTTGTTATATATTATTATATTATATATTATTTTGTTATTATTATTAATATGACACAGATAATGCATTAAAATAAATGTTTTTGAATACACTAAATATATATAGTTTTTAAATAAAAATTACAATATATTTAATAATTATATTCAATTTTTATTTTCATATAAGTTAAGCAAAAACAGTATTTTGTCATTTTTATTTTAAAAATTAGAAAAGAAATTTATCTTTTAATTAGAAATATGTATATTACAAACTATAGGCTTATAAACCATTTTTTAAAGTTCAACTCTTTGTTTTAAATTTATTCTAATGAAATTTTCAATATTTTAAAAATCACAAAAATAAGTTATCATAAATTTGTATTTTAAAAATCACCAATAAAAATTTTCTGTATTATTATAAAATTTACAAAAAGAAATTATATTTTAATACAGTTTTGATGAAAATTGGGAACTATTGGATTATAGACTACATTCTAAAATTAATCTTTTTATGTTATTCTAATAAAATTTGAAATATATGAGGCAGTTAAACTGGAAGCAGTCCGATCAGTATATAGTTTAGAAGCATAAAAAAATGTTCAAACGATAAATGAAAATCTTTCTAATGATACTTGGAATATTTTAAAATTCACAAAAATAAGTTATCCTAAATTTTTATTTTAAAAATCAGCAATAAAAATTCTCTGTCAATTTTTATTATAAAATTTACAAAAAATAAATTATCTGTCAATACATTTCTAATGAAGATTGCGAACTGCAAAAATATAGAATATATTCTAAAATTAAACTCTTTGTATTATTGTAATGAAATTTATATGAATATATAAGACAGTATACATTTTTAATCAGAACCAGCTGAATCGGAAGCAGCCTGAATAATATAAATAATAAATAAAAAAATGTTCAATCGAAAAATAAAATTATTTTTTCTTTTAAATAGTTGCAACAGGAAATACTTACCAGCCATTAGGCAACTTCTTTCTATCTATAATTTGTTATTATTAAAACTACCCACGTATTTAATGTACCGAGGACATTTCTACCTGGCTGTATCATCAAATAAAATTCAATTTCGAGTTTAGCCATAGCCAAACAAACGTGATATATCCTCAAAAAGGTGGTGATGCCTTATGTATTGTATGTATATAAGTCGTACTTCATGTGCACATGCCAAAGGTCATCAAGGAGCAAATCCTCCAACCTTTCAATTGCAAGTATCTATATAGATGGCCAAGGTCCACACAGTTTCCATTTGAGTGTAGTAAATGTCCTGCGCCCATTTTCAATTTTGAACAGCAAAACCAACAATGTTGAATGCTTTTGTGATTTTTATGTGGCCATAAATTCTTGGCACGAGCTGTCTGTCTTCTCTTCCATACACAATATGTAATTGCATACAATTTGGAAACGAGAAATGGGTTATAAATGTGTGTGCAATATGAGCAGAAAGAGCTGAATAAATTGATGATGTCCTGTCCGCATTACCACAATAAAAAAAGATACAATTTGTCGTTTTCCAATTTGTGTAATTTTTTGTATTTTTTTGTATTTATTTTGTATTTTTGTTTTGTTTGTTTATTTGTTTATAACTACATCAATAAATTATGTATCGTATAATTCATACTTCATATGCATACTCTTTGAAAGGAAAATTTGATATTATGGAATTGGCAAACATGCAGTTTATTTTTTTTGGAATTATGGTAAACAATACTTGAAACTCTAAGCACAAGTTAACTTTCTCTAGGGTTCACATTTTTTTATTTACTTTTTTGTTTATTGTAAAGCTATAAGTTGTTATGTTATGCATGTTTAATAGCCCCAATCTGATATCTACGTAGTAGTCCATTGATAGTTTGCTTTTTCAAAGAGTATCTAATTTTTTTATAATTTTTTTTTTTGTTTTTCTTTCGGCCAGCCGAAGTTTAAGCTGAGTTCTTGTGTGTGCTGGTAAGTTAAATATAACTTTATATAGTTCATTGGGCTCTCTAAAACGGTTTTTTGTTTTTGTAGTATTTTAATCATAAAATGTCTATGCTTGATATCTTTGCTTTACTCGACACATACACAATGTTTTCTCTTTCTTTTTTTTGCCTCTAACTTTTCCAATTTAGTTTAGATTAAGTTTTACATACTCGTATATATATATATAACATATTTCTTTTAGGTATGTTGTGTGTGTGTGTGTAGATTTTTAAGTTTGCAATTATATTGGTGTGTGTGTTTTGTGTGTGTGTTTTTGGGAGGTGCACAGAATCGAATCGAATAAGGCCACTTATCATAGTAAATAGTCACATACACACAACTAAGAGTATGTATTTAAATTTTAGTCTGTTTTTTGGTTTTCATTTTTCACAATTTATTGTAAAGTGAAATGGCAGGTGAATTCAAACCACAAAATCTAGTAAAAAAATGAAATTCAGAACTTACTGCTCTCATGTGAATTTAAATCGTAAATTTATTAAAAATGTGAAATTTAGAATATTTAATTTGGAAAGTGAAATGGCAAGTGAATTTAAACCGTAAAATTTAATAAGCAAAGTGAAACTGAGAACTACTACTTTCATGTGAATTTAAATCAAAAAATTTAACAAGAAAGTTAATATTTAATTTGCAAAGTGAAATGGTAAGTGAATTCGAACCGAAATTCAGAACTTACTGCTCTTATGTGAATTTAAATCGTAAAATTTAATACAAATTTCAAATTTGGAACATTTAATTGGCGCAAAATGTTGCTTTAGTTCTCTACTGTGAATTCAATTCTCTCAATCATCTCAGGTGAATTTAAATCGTAAAATTTAGCAAAAAGATGAAATTTAGAACATTAAATTTGTAAAGTGAAATGGCAAGTAAGTTTAAACCGAAAAATCTAGGAAACAAAGTGAAATTCGGTATTTACTACGCTCATATGAATTTAAATCGTAAAATTTAACAAGGTGAAATTTAGAGCATTTAATTTGCGCCAAATGAGAACTTAGAAGTCACGATAATATAAATCACAAAATTTAACAAAAAGGTGAAATTTAGAATATTTAATATGCGCCAAATAAGAATTAGTGCTCTCAGGTGAATTTAAATCGTAAAATTTAACAAGGTGAAATTTAGAGCATTTAATTTGCGCCAAATGAGAACTTAGAAGTCAAGATAATATAAATCACAAAATTTAACAAAAAGGTGAAATTTAGAATATTTAATATGCGCCAAAAAGTTGCTGAAGTTCTCTACCGTGAATTCAATTCGCAAATTCTTGTCAAAAGTAAAAATAATAACATTTAAATTAATTTTTAAATTTTGTGCAAAAGTGAAAACCAAAACAGACTTTGATTGTTTATAATAAAGCGTATCATCAATTGTTATTGCTGTTTATTTTACTCCGTCTAGGGTTATTTACGTAAAACCCATTTGAAATTTATTTTATTTTATTTTTCTTTTTTTTTTTTTGTTGTTAACTTTGCCGCTTAACTAGAGCCTTAACTTAAGTGGCCTTTATGAGGGATTTTTTTAATTTTTTTTATTTTCTACATATTTGTGTGTCTGTGCCATTAAACGGATTTTTATCAAATTGTGTTATGGATTGCTTAGTGTTTTTTTTCTACTTTTAAATACAAATATTACTAGCAGAGTTTTGTAATTATATAGCATTTATCGCTTGCTAATTGTTTTGTTTTAAATTTTATATTGAACATTTGATCAATTTTCTAGCAAATTTTTGTGGTTTACTTAATTTTCATTTTTAGCAGCTATTTTTTTTAATTATGCTTTAATTTCTGCTTAAATTCTAAAGGGTTTCATTTATTTTTATTTTATTTTTTTGCTTTTTGCTTGGTAGTGCATTAGCTTTTGCTCAAAGAATTATTATAAACCTTGTGATATTTTTGTTGTGTTTTGTTTACTGTTCACTAAACCGAGAATAAACTAATTAACTACTCTCATTATTGTTATGTTCAGCTCAAGAATATATACTTATATATGCACATTTTATACATATATATATAAATTGTATGTATAATAATGTTAATGCTAAAAACCATTTTGGGTTACATGCAGTACCGCTCAGATATATATATATATATGTATATATATATATGAAATTTATATATGCTAAATAATTGTATGTGTCAACGCCCCTTGGCTTAAATGTACATTAACAAATTGTATATGGAACTGGCTGTTCGGTTTCTAATTTTTATATTGTTTAGCTGTTCTACTAACATTATAAACATTTTCTTAATTTTTGTATATTTTTTGTTTTGTTTATAGCTGGGCAAAATATCTTGGAGATCGTTTAAGAAAATAAAAACCCGGAAATATAAATAGCTGTGCCCTGTATTTACAGAGTTCAAGTTTAGTTTAAACAGCAGAAACAACAAATAACGGTTAAAATAACTCAATCATAAATTAACAAAAAAAATTTTATGAAATTTTTTTGAATTTTTTCGACTGATTTTAGCTATGAAATATTTGTGATTTAATAAAAAAAAAACCGCTGTAAAATATTTTTTTGAATTGAATTTTTTCAACTGATTTTAGCTATGAAATATTTGTGATTTAATAAAAAAAAACCGCTGTAAAATATTTTTTTTAATTGAATTTTTTCCAACTGATTTTTGCTATGAAATATTTGTGATATATTAAAAAAAAACCGCTGTAAAATATGTTTTTTTAGCATCTAGTATTTTTGTGGTAAAAATTAATAAACAAACTAAAAAATTGCATTTATTTTCTTAAAAAAAAGAAATAAATTATAATTTTTTTATTTGTAATTTACAAATTTTTAAGCATTTCTGTGCCTATTGCCGTTAATTTTTCATTGCGAATTCTTTTCGATTTTTCTTATAAATTAACAATTATTTTTTGTAGTTTCCTAAGCCGAAAAATAATCGGATTTATATTTTTAAATTACAATTTCGGTTTTCACAGCAGAAGGGACATTAAATTTTAGAAACAGTTTTGGTGTTGTTATTTTAATATGAATTAAAATCAATAATAAATTTAATAAAAATAAAATTCATAACCGTTACACGATGCCTGCTTAAAACAGCAACCGATTTAAATAAAGAAAATTATATAGTTATATATGTAGATGTAGGAAAATAAACTAATTAACCGGGCTAATTGGTTTATTGTTTTAGGACAATGTTTTTAATGCTTAGAATTTCATAATCGTATCAAAGAAAAAATTGTCTAATCAAATTTACAGCGGAGTAAGTGAAACGAGAGAGAGTAGAAAATAAATTAGATGCAATATAATATATATAGTATATGCTTTTAACAACTAAATCAGATTAAGCATTAACATTCATTTCTTTTAGATTAACATTGTGTGTGTGTGTGTGTGTGTGTGTGTGGTGTGTGTGTGGTGTGTGTGTGCGGAGCAGAGCCTTCTTCTTGTTGTTGTTGTTTAATGATTGCTAAAATAAAAATTATTATTGCGTATATTGCCACGTGTACGCCAACGTATGCAACTCAATAGTGCAACGCGTGCGGCACGCAACAACACCTGGCCATAGGCACAACAGGCGCAAATGCGACGCACACGCTCGGCCAGGGTGCGTCGTCGGCGGCAGCGTCGTGGACGCCAACGTGGCAAATCTTGACGTCGACGCCGCAGCTGACGTCACTTGCGACGCTGGAAGACGCGACGCAAGGCCTTGCGCCAAAAGAAACGCTGTGATTTGGGTTTGCTGCTGCCAAAATGCAACTGCTGCTGCGGCAACGGTGGCAATGGCAATGGCAAATGGTACGCCTCCTCCTCCTGCTGTTCCTCCTCATCCATGGCAATGGCTAGCGCATCATAATCCTGTACAACATCAATATCGATATGTTCATCCTGTTGTCTATCACGCCTCGTGGGCGTTGCGGGCGCTGTACGCGCTGCAGACATAATAATTGTATTAAAATTAGCCTGACACGGCGCTGGTGTGGCAGGTGCTGAGGCAACGCTGCCTGCTTCCGCTGTACGTGCACGAAACATGGCCATGGCTGATGCTGATGTGGATGCAATTGATGAAATTGAGGCCAATGTGGCCACAGATGATGTATCGAATGATGTTGTTATTGCTGCTCCTGCTGCTCCTGCTCCTCTTCCACCTCCTGCTGGCTGGCTGGCTCGCAGCCAACAACCAGGCTGCATCGTATCTTATCTAAGCCACGGATGCTGCAGACACTCGGCAGCTGTGGCACGCGCCAATGGATCAAACTCAAGCATGGGCTTTAAAAATGCTGCAAACGCATTGGCATCACGTTTCGACCATTCATATTTCTCCATTAGCACCTCCATCAAACCCCAAGGCTTCAGGCCCGTAATATTACGCAGCTCGCCATTGCGATTAAACGTTTGCTGTGCATACGTGCCACGGAACACTATTTGACGTGGTATCGGACCGAGTAGCTCTATAATATGAGCTATATGATCCTCATCCCGGGAATATGTATCGCCCGAATGTGGCTCAAATAGATAATCGCCGGTGGCCAATTCAAAGACCATGCAAGCGGTGCTCCATATATCCGCCGAGGTGTCATAGCCAGCGCCCAAGATGACCTCCAACGAACGATATTGTCGCGTCTGTATATCCTCGGTGAAATGTCTATCCACCCAACAGGCATTGCCTAAATCCGCAATTTTTACCTGCACATTGCAGGCTTCCAGCGCCGGATCACGCTTATGCGAACGATGATGATGCTTGGACGCTAGCGGTGGCGGCGGCGGTGGTGGCAACAAGGGCTCCGAATAGGGACCACCACCAGAATTGGCCGATGAGGAGCGCTCTTCTGAGATATTTGAGATTTTCGAATTACTATTCGAGTTTTGTTTTAAATTTGTATTATTATTATTCAATTGCTGCTTATCCTGTTTAGGCCTTGGCGGCTTCTTATTGCCACCGCCAGGATTAGCAGTTCCTGCTGCACCATTTGATTGTCCTTTAAGCGTGCTCGTTGCCTGGCTGCTGCTGCTGTTGCTGTTGCTGCTGCGGCTGCTGCCATTCGTATTGGAGCTCTTCAGTGCCACGCTGCTGCTGTCGCCGCTGCTGGTGGAATTCTCCAGCTGCTGCTGCTGCTGCGCCTGAGATTGCGGCTGACTGGATTTGTCTAGGGGTAAAAAGATAAAAATTTTAATTAAAAATATAATTTTATATAAAAAAAATGTTTAAAGATAAAATTGTAACCAAGAGAATTTGATACTTCTCAGCCTTTTCATAGTAGATTTAAATGAAATAATTTATATATATTAAAAATAAATGTTAAAATAAAACATAAAAATTAATGAAATAAAAAATAAATAAATCATTCATTAAATCTATTGTCACCATTCTTAGCATTTTCATAGTTGATTTAAATAAAACAATTTGAAAATAATTTATATAAATGTTAAAATAAAAGTTAAAAATGAATAAAATAAAAAATAAATTCAACAAATTGCTTCATAAATTCTATAACAAGCAAGCATTAACAACAAAAATTTTAAAAAATCAATTTAATCAGAGAACGTAAGGAATTAAATATAAATTATAAAAAAAACACTTGGTCATAATTATTTTCTGATTTCTCAATTGCTCAATAACTTTTAAACGAATTATAAAATTAAAAATTGTAATATGACAGATTTATAGGCCATTTTATTAATTAATAAACAATGTTAGGAGTTATTGTCACTTTATCGAAGCTACCTTTTTGAAAAGTCGAAAATCTAGCTTTTTTCTATAATCTCAAAATCGACCCCAGAAACCGATTTTTTTAAATTTTTTTTGGAATCAATAACCCATTTTTACATATAATTTGACTCTAAAAAGTTTGGGATACAAGAATTTTTTTCAAATTGTTGCATAGTGTAATTAACATTAAAAATTGATCAAAAATTTTAAAAAGATATGATTATTTTTTTAAGCGTTAATAAATTCCTAAAAATTAAATGTCTTTTAATTACAATTTTAAAAAAAATGCGTTCTTTTGTTAAGTGAAACAAAAACACTTATTTACAGACTGTTCCCTTCAAAAAAAAATTATATTTCTTTTAGATAAACTTGAAAATTAATTATTATCTTAAAAGATTATTGAAAAAAAATAAACATTTTCAGAACAGTATTTAAAAATAATAATAAAAACAAATAAATAATAATAAATAAAAAAAATAATAATAATAAATAAAATAAAAATAAATACAAATTTAAAAAAAAAGTAGTAATAAATAAAAAATTAATAAAAAAAAATAATAAATAATAATAAATAAATAAAAAATAAATAAATAAATAAAAATAAAGAAAATAATAGATATTTATTTATACGAATATAAGGTAAATTATTTGTTTTCTGAATTACTGAATACTTTTATCTTGAATTTTTCAAAAAAAGTATTGAAAAATAGCATATAACGTCACGATGCATACTAAGGCTTGTAAAAAAAAAAACAGAAAAAGGTTTTCAAATGAAATAGCCTGCAAAATAAACGTACATTATTCCAAATCATAATAAAAAAAAGGTTTATTCAAAAAGGCTTGCACACTTCGCAGAATTTTACGTTTTACAAACTTCAAGTGGAAACCGACTTTTATTTTCGTAACGTCACGTCATCGCTATTTTTTGTTAAAATCTTTTTATCGGTTTTCATCTATTTTACTTAATATAGTCCAGCTGAATTGCTACTCAGATACAAAATAAACTTTTCAAAAAGTTGAGGTTTTTTCTTGCTTTTGTCGAACAATTGTCACGTCACGGCATGCCCATATTCATTTGAATTTTTTTAAAATTCTTTTTCTATAAATTTTTTAAAAAGTCAGGCCTCTTTGACAATTCTTTCGAGTTATTTGCAAATATCTAAATTTATTTTACTTTGCTCAAATGTAAATAATTTTAATTTTATTTTTATGAACCCATGGACTTTTAATCTAACTTGTCTTGACAGCCTCAGGCATTGGCCATGTGAAACTTGATCTTATAAACTTTTTTTCTGTTGAGGCAACATCTATTTAATCTTCTTCAACAAGATATATTATACATCTCTTTATCTTTAATCCTTTAATACTAAACTCACTAAGAATATAACCACAGCCTTTGCTTTAATTAGCACAAAATGCCAACACTTAATTAATTCATTAATTACTTTTAATATATAATGACTTTTCTAGTATATAAACGCATAAGTGTCTTTAGTCTTACTTACAGTTCTAACTCATATTACCTTGTTTAACAGTCTTTGCTTAACTTGACTAAAAAACTTACTTTTATTTTTCTTTTTCTTCTTCTTTTTGGCCTTCTCAATGCCCTCGACTGTTGATTGTTGGCTAACATCGCCAGCAGCACTCGTCGTCGTTTCGTTAGCAACCTTATTAGACAGCACTGGCGATGATGGTGGCTCCTCATCCTCCTCCTCCTCATCATCATTGCCATCGTCATTTGGCTCCTGTTTCAGTTTCAGCTGCTGCACCTGCTGCAGAGTCTCAACATCATCGCCATCATCCGAGTCACAGGCATCGCCATTCTGTGCCACATTCTGTTGCTTCTGAGGCAACTGCTGCTGCTGTGGCTGCTGCTGTTGTGGCTGTTGCTCCTCACCGCCAGTTTGTTCCAAATAATCACGCTGTTTCTTAAACAATTCCATACGCTTCTTGGCCTTTTTCTTCAACTTTTTCTTTTTATTCTTACTCATTTTACCAGTTATGGGCGGTTCGCGATATTCCTTGGGAGCACGACTGACCAACGATGGATACATTTTGGAATTCATGCAATACAATTGTGTTGCCTCCACAGCCATCGAGCGTACATGCGGCTCATCGACACACAATAGAACATTCTCTGGCTTAATATCCGTGTGTATAATTTTACAATTCTCATGTAGATAATCAAGACCTTCCAATATTTGTCGTGTTATACTTTTGACATTCTCCAACGGAATGCCACGATAATTGGATTTGCGTATTAATTTTAATAGATTATCGCCCAGAACTTCAAACACCATACAGATGTGTGTACCATTAACGCCAGTTATTTTAAAATCATCATACATTTGTACCGTTTTCTGACGTCTGGGATTCAATGGATCCGTTTCGCGTACCGTTCGTAGGATCTTAATCTCATCCTTGGCCGTTTCGGCAAAATGTTGTGCCGATTTAACAATTTTAATGGCCACATAACGCTTCTCCTGCAAATCCCAGCAGAGCCAAACAGTTGAAAAATGTCCCCAGCCCAATTTGCGTATGACATGATAGCGACCTGTTAATTAAAAATATATATAAATTAATAATCAAATCAATTATAAAGTATTAAATGTGTGTGCACCACTTAGAAATATAAAATCACAAATATTTGACTTTGCTGGCAATAAATCCATTTAAAGATAGCAAGAAAAATAACTATTAAAGCGCTTTAGAAGTTGCTGGATAACTAACTAAGTAACTGACATGTTAAGCTCTGAACTAAGGCATACATAGTATAATATAATATATTAAATATATTTTATATATAGCTTCAATTGAGCCCTTTTCATGCAATGTGAATTGTCAGCTGCTTAATTGCCTTTGTGCATTGTTGTATAAATAAATACAGTCAAACTTCTAGAACTTGAACTTGTCTAAATAGAAAATTCTATAATTTTTAGGCAACAATAATATTTAGAGATAAATTTTACTATAAAACTTGAATTTTAATTGCATAACTTAAATTTTAAGCAAAAAATAAGTATATTTAATAATTTAATTTATACAAAATGCAATAAAAATATACCTTAAAAATAAAATTATAAATAAATTTAGAGTCTTTGTGGAATGTAATAAAAAATATATATAAAAAAATTAAACTACAAATAAATATGTATTTTTAAAATATCTTAAAAAATCTATTTAACAATTTTGTATAGCACATTTCTTCAACTAAATTATTTAACAAATTTTAAGCAAAAACAAAGTGTATTTAATTTTAAATGCAATAAAAATACATTTTAAAAATAAATTATAAATAAATTTGGTGTCTTTGTTAAAAGTAATAAAAAATAAATAGAAAAAATATAAAAAAAAAAATTTTTTAAATATATAAACAAAGTATATAAAAAAAAAATAAAGCTACAAATAAATATTTTTCAAAGATCTAAAAGAATCTAATAAACAATTTTCTATAACACATTTTATTAACTAAATTATAAAACGATTTTTAAGCTAAAAAAAAGTATATTTAATTTTATATAAAATGCAATACATTTCAAAAAATAAATTAGAATCACTGCAAAACTATAAACAAATTTTGAGTCTTTGTTAAAAGTAATAAAAAAAAATAAATACAAAAAAAATTTAAAAAAAAAAATATACAAGCACAAATAAATATTTTTAAAATATCTAAAAGAACCTGTTAAAAAATTTGGAAAGCACATTTTTTTAACTAAAGTATTAAACAAATAGAAAGAAAATAATTATATAATAAGCAATAAAAATACATTTTATAAATAAAATTAGTATCGCTTCAAATCTATAGACAAATTTGGAGACTTTAAATAAAATAAAATATAAAAAAAAATACAGCTACAAATAAATATTTCTCAAATATCTAAAAGAATCTAATAAAGAATTTTGTATAACACATTTTTTTAACAAAATTGCTAAAAAGAATTTTAAACAAAAAAAAAAAAATAAGTATATTTAATTTTATATAAAAAACAATAAAAATACATTTTAAAAATAAAATTAGAATCACTTCAAAGCTATAGACAAATTTGGAGTTTTTGTGTAAAGTGATAAAAAATAAATCAAGAAAAAGTTCAACTACAATAAAATATTTTCAAATATCTAAAAAAAAAAAAAAAAAACTACTTCTTATAGCATATCTTTTTGAATCTAAAGACTTCTATATCTATAATATTTTTTTTTTGGTGCTAGCTTATAAACAACATAGTGATAAAATAAAAAAATTCGCACATTAAGTAAAAATTAGGATTGAAATTAACATTAAAATTAATTCACAAAATTCCTAAAAATGAGAAAATTTCTTAATTATAACCATAAGCAAATGAGCAATTTTTTTTTTTTAATTTTACGCTTGTTAATTTTACATTTGTGTGCTTGTAATTCTCAAATGGTTATTGCAGTCAGTATATAAGGACTGTGGTGTCTACCAGCCCCCCCCCCCCCCCCGCAACGACTCCTTACCACCCTCTCCATCCTCCTACACCTACCTACCAACCTCTCCCTCCTCCTACGCCTCTTTATCACCCTCTCCTTCCCTTCTACGACTCCCTACTACCCACACAATTCCACTCCTCTACCCTAATAGCTTGATTTAAGTACAAAATACTTAATTTTTTTTCTGTTAAATGTAGTTCGATTTAGTCAAGTTGGCCTGTAAAATTTACATATAGATTGTGCGATTAATATTATATATATAAACATATAGACATTTTTGCACTGTCTAGGTCTGTTATCAAGGTGAGGAGGAGCCTTATCGCAGCAAAAAAGGTTAGCGGCATTTTCTTTGATTATAAAATCAAAATCAAAAAAAAAAAAATTGAGCTTTATGCACATCATTTGGTATAACAAAAGCAATGTATATACACAATCATTGAACCGCTTAAGTTGTGTGTGTGTGTGTGCGTGTGTGTGTGTGTGTATTGGGCATACATATATCAAGTGGTGGCAACAATGTCAAAAGGTGGCGCTGCCATTGTCGTCACCAGCAACCGCAGTAAACCAGCCCAAAAATTCTAGAGTTGCCCCCCAACCCCATTAAACAACCCTTGCACGGTGTGTGTGTGTGTGTGTGTGTGTGTGGCATGAATTGTGTATCTATGCATGTGGCCAAAAGGGGCGTAACACATTGACAACCTGTTGTTGTGTGCCACATACAACAACAACAACAACTGAACTAAATCACGCTCAACAAAACATATTTTTTGGGGCCACCCTTTCCCTGCCTTTATTTTCTCCCGTGCAACACGAAATGAATCTTGTTCTTGTTGCCCCTTCAACAACAACAACAACGAACAGCAATTATACAAAAATCAATTGAGTGCAACACAATGTTGTGAAATGTGATACAAAAATAAATAAATAAATAAACTCTTAGCAGCAATAATCAATAAATATATAAAGCACAAAGAGACAAGCAAAATAAAAAAAATTATGATAGCTTCATAGATATACTCTACAAAATAATGTTTTTAAATATTGTAAAATGCTTTGAATAATATGATATATTTCATATTGATTTAGCTTAGTTATTTGTCTTTCAGTTTAGGATTCTAAGTCTACTTTTGAGCTCTAAACTATGGTTTAATGTTGGAATAAAACTTTTCAAATTGAGCTTAATATAAATAAATTTAAAAAATAAATAAAAATTGGAATTATTTAAAAAAAAAATAATTACACCAAGTCTCCAGTTATTTCTTGCTCCTAATGTTAAAAATGTTATATATTGATTTATTTAACTGCTTAAAGTTTTAATATTTGATCAAAATATAAAAAAATTAATAAAAATAATTTTATAATATTTTAATATTTAGTATTTTACTATTTTAATTTTAAAAAAATATATTTAGATATATATATATTTTATCAGAACTATACTCTTATATTTTATTAGATCATCACGGCGTGCGTTGCTACGTCCCGCTACCGCTCCAAACAAAAAAACAAAACAAAAAAATTTAAAAAGAAACTAATTATATTCTACAATGTCATTAATTTTGAGGCCTACTGCACCACCTGAAATGCTTCAGCTGATATTTTCATATATAATTTTAATATGCATTTTCCACCCACTTTCCGATATATTTTTAATAACATTTTTCCAGAGAAATAATAGGAAGTTATTGCCACAAATTTCAGATTTCTAGCTTCTACCCTTTGGCCTGGTGGTGAGTCACCAATCAGTCAGGTTGGACAGTTTTATATATATAAATTAAAAATTATCATAAAAGTTTTCAGTACTAAAAAAAAAAACTCAAAAATATACTCTGATAATTTCTTATAAATTGTGTGTTTAAAATTTGTATTTATATATCAAAACATCTTTAAATTTTATATCGATTTTAAAAAATAAAAAATCAACTCAATTTTCTTTATATTTTTAAAAAGAAGAATTTTATATTTTAAAAGAAAATACAAATTATTAAACTTATTTTTCGGAAATTATATTTACATTTAAAAACCAAAAAAAAACAATTCATTTTTATTCCTATCTCACAAAAAAAAATGTATTTATATTTTGAAAATATTATTTTAAAAAAAAAATTATAAAGCTCTCTTTTACTTTTAATTTAAATATTAACTATTTATAAATATTAATAGCAATAAAATAGAAATTTTTAAAATGTGCACAATAACGACATAAAACCACAACAATTTTATTCCTATCTTAAAAAAAAATAAAATCTAAATTTAAAAAAAAAAAATAATAATAAAAAAAACAGTGTTTTTTTCCTCGAAACTATATTTACATTAAAAAACAATTTATTTTCCTATCTCAAAAAAAAAATCTATATTTAAAAAAATATTATAAAACTGTCCTTTTTTCTATAATTATATTTATATTAAATATGTAAATTTTTTCTAAATTTTAAAGAACTTTCCATCAATTCTAAGCTACAAAACTAATACGAAAATATATATTTGTTATCAAAATTTGCGAAATATATATAATAATAAAAAACTGATTAAATAAATTTGCTTGTTATATTCTAGAATGTGATAGATTCCGTTTTTTTCTAATAGAGTATACAAAATATGGCTTGCTACAATTTTAATCTATGTATTTATTTATTTTTTTATTTTTTGTTATTTTTGTCAGACATTTGTGTTTCAAAGTTGACATTGTAAACTTACCCTGAAATAAGTCACCAATATTAACCGGATGATAGCCACCCTTGCAGTAATCCTCCTTAAGTTCCTGCTCCTCATTCTCGCTGTTCATTTCGGATTCATCAGATTCATTGGATGAACTACGCGGTGGCTGTTGATTGTGCTGCTGCTGCTGATGCGGTTGCTGTTGCTGCAGATACTGTTTAATGTTGTTCTTGATTTTGGACTTGGATGTGGCATCGGGCGTATTGCCTGAACCGCTCGAAGTGGAGGCTGTGGCATTACTAAAGGATGCGCTAGCTTTTAAGTTGTTGCAGCCGCTGCCAACAATCTCAATGTGGCTATTATTAGCATTTTCTGGTGCTGTTACGTCGGCTAACAGCGGGTAATCATCGCTGCTGCCATGTTGTTGTTGTTGCTGTGGTTGTTGTTGTTGTGGTTGTTGTTGTTGCGGTTGTTGAGTGTCTTGGACAGGAGCTGCAGCTCCATTTTGCTTGCCGCGTTTCTTGTTGTTCTTATGACGCTTCTTCTTCGCTTGAATGGCCAAAACGCGACGGTTGACGTCAGCTTTTGAATTCATTGTTGTTGTTGTTGTAGTTGTTGTGGTTGCTGTTGTTGCTTTTCTTGTTGTACGCTTATTCGCCTATTTTTTTGTATAATTTGTTGCTTTTTTCTCTTGCGCCTTTGCTAATTTTCAGCAGAGTGTGTGTAACAGCTGTTGGAAGAAAACAACAACAAATGAAATAAAATGTGCTTAAAACTCAAAAAGGCAATGCAAAAAACGTTTGCGCTTGTCACAGGGTGTAACAATATCAGGTGGTATCATACGCTTGGTCAGTTACCAGTTGCTTAGAGTTTGGCAAAATGTAAATTTTTTGTTGTGCTATTTGTTTATAATTTTAAATTGATTGCTGTCTCTTAAGTTTTATCTAACAGGCAGAGCATAAAATTGTATTGCAAAAATGAAAATTTATACTGAAATTTAAAAATAAAATAGTGCAACTAACGGAATAAAAACTAAGAAATAACTAGATGTTAATGATTTTTTCGTTCAGAAAGTCGTTCAGTTAAACTATGAACTAGTTTTATATTAACGAAAATAATTATAAAAGGAAAAAAAATTGAAATATCATTAGAATGAACTCAAATTAACATATCCAATAAAAATTAGCAACTTAGTTTTTTCGAATACAAACTTAAATTAACGATTTGTTCAAAAAATATGTTTAAAAGAACTATGAACAAGAATTACAAAGATATCGAAAGTGCGAATAGTTTATATATAATTTTGCCTACATAATCGGTAATATAAAAGAAAAACAAATTTTAAATTTTATACTAAAATTTACCATGAATTAGGCAAACAGTAAAAACATAAATCAATATTATTACAATGCAAAAAAAAATTATTTTTTTTAATTTGATTCCAAAATCATTAAACTTTCAATCAAATCGAATTCTCCTCGTAAAGGCAATATGTTAAACACTTGCGACAGTGTCAAAATAATTTAAAACGGCAAAAATTAAAAAAAAAAATTTTAAATCGATACTATCGATATTGCCATCGATTATTTTGCTGCTCTAATATAAATGATATCCTGACACACAATAGAACATGTCGAATGAGAATTAAAAAAAAAAAGTATATTTCTTTCGTTTAGTTCGATTCGTTTGTATAACTGTTCGATTGAACTATGAACTATGAACGAACTCAAGCGCTTTTTCGTTCTGTTCTAACGCAACAATTCGATAAAGCTCTATGACACGCTAGAATGACACCACTTAATATAATTACAACATGTGCGTATTGTAGTTGTTGTTGTTGTTACTTGTGTGTTTGTGTTGTTGTTGTTGTTGTTGTATGCGCACGCCTTGTCTATGCTGGGGCTTCGTCAACCTCAGCCGAATTGTCGTCCGTCCGTCTACTTGCCTCGGGCTGCCACTTGTTCCGATTCGACACTGCTGCTGCACTGCAGCTGCTGCTGCCACTTTTGTTTGGATTTCTGTGCTAATCAAGAAAAACGTACCGATATTAGCAATGAAATGTTTTGTTATAACGCCAGGTTGCTTGGCGATTAATCACACCGAATTGTCGTTTTATTCGCAGAAAAAAGTCAAACAAATGCTGGTGCCCGAGCAGAAATTATGCCAAATGGCGCTGCCAACTTAAACGTTGCCAAATCCACGGTAGAAACACGCACAAAAATGCTATTCATATATTGTATAACTTCAACAAATTTAAAAATGTTTATTATTCTTTTGAGAATGCAAACAATGTCTGATAAACTTGCAAAGTTTTGAAAAAATGTGCAAATCTCAAGTATGGCTAAAATTAGCCAAGTTGGCAGCACTTGTCGCCTGGTTAGTTCATAGCGCGTGCTCACTCACACATACACACACACGGCTCCTCTATTGCCTGCTCGCTTGCACAGCAATTGTAGCACACTTTTGATTTTGCATTAAATTTTTGCAGTCGTTGTTTACTCGATTTGCCAAGTTTCAATCGGAAAGTCAACTTACATGACTCTGAATGCGTCTGCATGCTAATCCAAAGACATTTTGTCGCGAAACGCATGGACTTGGAGACCAAAACGTTGGATGCGCACCTAAAAATCCGCGAGTGGAAAATTCTACTACTTAGAATGCAACACTGACGTTCAGTACTGATAAACGGCAGGACGTCAGCTGTTTTGCAATATATCAAAATATTAAAACGTGCAAAATATTTTATTTTAATGTTAAAACAACTATTTAATTATCTATAACGAGTTTAACATAAGCTTGTATGCATATCTAAAACTATAGTAAATCTGTCGATATCAATACTTATCGATTTGAATATCGAGGTATCGCTGAATGGGCCAGTTGTCATTTGTTGGGCCAAAAACAGCTGACTGGTACAAACTGCGCAGAATGTGTACTTGTGGTTAATTGTAAATATGTAAAGTAATGTGGCATTAATTGTGTTGCTATAATGTGTGTTTATTGACTGTTATTGTAGTTTTTTAATTTCACTAAAATTCTACTACACAAAATGCCACCCTCCCGTATAGTGTTGTTAAACGCGCGTTTATTCAACAGCTGAGCTGCATCGCTTTCCAACACAGATGCATTGAAATTGGCGCGAAACGAATTTGGCGCGTCTGTGGAACATTTGGAGGGAAACTGCAACGTCGTGGCCCAGTTGTAATTTGAGCAGTGGCAGTGTCAAGACGTATATATAATATAAAAATAAGAAAAAATTTGATTGAATAAGACATTAACCAGACGTGCCCAGAGTGAAATTTTCAAATTTATAAAAATAAAGCCGATAAGCATTATACTATTTAGCATTAAATTCAAATTGCAATCATGGCACAGCCATCGGTAGCTGCATTCTTTAGCAATCGTAAACGCGCCGCTGTGGATGATGCTACCACAATTAAAACCAGGGTAAGTGTGGGTGTATGTGATAATGTGCCCAAAACGTGGTCAAAGTGTGCTAAAAGATAAAGATATGTGCAACAAATATCTTAAAGATACTTTTTTGTATCTGCTGTTGTGTTCTTTTGTGTTTACGTGCGTGTTGCAGCGTCCTGCGGCCATTTTTTTTTCTTCCTAGTGCTACAAGGATTATGTGAAATTTAATTAGCATTTTTTTCTTTGCTCATTTGCAGCGCCTGGCCGAAGCTTGCGATGTTGCTGCACCACAAAATATTGTGGCAGCCTCGGTGCAGCAGGATGTGGACATGGATGCACTTAAAAGTGGCATACGCACACGCTCCGGTCGCAATGTCAAACTTATACAGCCAACAATATCAGCGCAGGAGACAAAAAAGAAGCCCACCAAAATTGAGGCAAGCAACATTAAGCAGCCAAAACTTGTACAGTTCATACGCAAGGGCACATTATCGCCGCGCAAGCAACCACCAGCAGCAGCAGCAACAACAGTGGACAGCAACAGCAATGATGTTGCACAAACGCTCACATTTGCCAACAAACAAAATGCGGATAATGTGCAACGGGGCATGCGTACGCCCACCAAGCAAATTATTAAGGATGCCAGCCCTATTAAACACACCGAGCTGGGGGCCAAGCGTGGCCTTAGCTTTGATGAGATTAAAACCAAAATAACACGCAGCGCCAAGATGCAGGAACTGAAGGCAGTCCTGGCACGCAAGGCGCAATTGGAGCAGCAGCGCAAGGCGCAGGAGGAGCGCAATCGTCGGCTGCGCGAAGCGGGACCATCGCCGTCCAAAGCGGCGGGGAAAACTGTGCAACTAAAGGAATTCGATACCATTGAATTGGAGGTGTTAACCAGGTAAGATTAATGCCTGCCACAATAATTTTTGCAGCTGCTGGCTTGGCCTAGAAATGAACATAAACAAAAGTCAACCCGGTTAACAATATTAAACCAAAAAATTATTTTATGCAGTTGCTAACGAGGTCGCTTTGGGAACTGGGAATGTCTGTGGCTTGGAATTGTTTTTGTTTAATTATTATTCAAGCGACCAATTGCTGAAATTGCATTTTATTTGACCAAGCTATTTTTTTTTTTGTTCTTTTTGTCGTTCATTCTTTTTTTTTATTTAAATTTGTATTGCTAGCAGCGTGACGTTATGATCTATGAAACGCGGGCTGGGTCACTCTTCATATAATGTACTTGAATTTATGCTGCAGTTGCACACACATGTTCTCTGTGTGTGTTTGTGTGTATCTGTGTGTTGTATGTAGCGCAATGTTTACCCTTCGCTAGCAAACGTTACTTTCTTCTGACCTGACCTTCCCTGACCAATTTCAGGGGTTGTTTCAACTGCCTGCATGGGAATTTTGTTTAGATCCTTTTGACTCAGGTAGCGCTGATATCTTGTAACGGCTTTTTTTTGTTGTATTTTTTTTGAGGGTTGTTGTGGCTCTATGTATTGTAATTTAACTACTTTGACTTTTTTTGTGTAATTTTCTAATCGGACAAGTTCTGCATTTTGAATACAAATTTTAATATATCGCCAATTGCATTAAATGAAACATTTTCCTGTCGATGAGCTGAATTCATACCCTATATATTTGTTTCTATGCAAATAAATCTTTTAATTTTGAAGTTTTGTTATTAAAACTTATTTTTACCTACTATATCTCTGTAGCTGAATCGGTTTACTTTATGCTATACTCAGTCATTGTATAAAACATTTTTTGACCTTTAAATGCAATTTGAATTTAAATTTTGCAATCTCTGCAATTGTCAGCTTTATCATGTTTTGATCATTTTATTGATTAAAAATATAATCCGAAGAGTTGTAATTTTTTTTAAAGTAATCATCTTTTATTAAAAATTAATCACATCGGCCTTATTAACTCACTTGTAAAAATATAAATAAGGTTCTAATTTCTATTTTACACAAAATGTTAGAGAAAATAATTTTTCTTTTAATTTTGAGGGAATATTTAAGAGAAATTCAAGCTAAATTTTTCGAGAATATTTAAAAGAAATTTACGCCAGCAAATTTTTGTAGCAACTAGAAAAAAAAGCAAAAATTTTGAATATGAATCAACTTCTTTGGCTTATGAAATGCAAATATTTTAAGTTGATTATTTTACTGCTTAACAAGATATATTGATATAAAAATGTTATAGCATTGCATGAGAGTTCACTTATTTTTAGGAAAGGACTTTGTAGGCTTAAAATTCAATAAATTATGTATTCAATAATATTATAATAGAAAGTGCCTATTTAGCAATCTGAAAAAGAGTCTAAGGGGTGTACACGAATAAGATAATGGGCTGAAACAGAGTATACTTATATAGAGAACCTTAATTTCATGACAATGCAAGCGTTCAGAAAATTAACCTTGATAAGGAAATTATGGAATTAGAGGGGCTTAGATATATCATATATTTCAGTAATAAAAATATATATTAAAAAATTAATATTCATAATAATCTTGATATAATAATAAGAATCATGATGTACAGTTCTAATTAAAGGTTATTTAACAAATACATATATCAGCAAAGGGTTGTTTAACCTTCCTTGAAGACATCAGTTCTAGTTTTCTTACGATTTTCTAGACAATTAAATTAAATCAACTACCAAAAAGAAAGCATTATAAATTTACTTAATGTACTATATAATTTCATCAGCAATCTCAAAATTTTAATTTTGATAACAGCATTTATATTTGCAGAATTTGTATGCAAAAGTATTAATATAATGTATTAATAAATCCAAGCATATAATTATAAAATTATTCCTAATTTTTATTCAAAGTAGAATAGCATTATTATCGGATTATATTTTTATTTTTGTTCTTATTATAATTTTTTCATATTTTTAATTAATTTTTAAAAACCCAACATTAAACGTTTTTTCTCTTTTTCCAATTTGCAGCCCCTTGAAGACATTCAAGACACCAACAAAGCTACCACCACCCACGCCGGATAAGAATGAGTTGATGTCGCCAAGGCACACGGATGTATCGAAGCGTCTGTTGTTTAGTCCGGCCAAGAGTGGATCGCCCGTCAAGCTATTGGAAGTGCCAGCGTATAAACGCTTTGCCAGCTTGGCCGAAACAAGCAAAGCTGGTCAATTGCCATTGCCGTATAAATATCGAAATTTGCTGGATATATTCAAGGGTCTGGACTCGGTGGTGGCCATGTTTCACAATCGCAAGGAATGCATTACCTTCAAGAAACTCAAGCCGGCCGTACAGCGCATGCTGCGCAAGAATTTTACGGAAATGCATTTGGCGCAAATAAAGCATTTATATCCAGATGCATTTATTTTTACACAAATGAAAATGCGCAACTTTGGTTCGATCTCAAAGGCGGATTACTTCCAGCTGGTGATCAGTCCCAATGTGGAGCAGCAGCCGGAGCAACAGCAGCAGCAACAGCATCCACTGCAACGCCTCAATAAAATTAATGAAGACGATGTGCTCGCGTCGGCATCGTCGACGTCCATGAATCCACACGTCATGACAGCGCGTATACAGAAATTCCAGAGTCTATTGCTGCAACGTGTCATGGTGGAGCATGACAAGTTTGTACGCTCCCTGGTGCCACCGATAATCATTGATAAGAAGCTAACGCGTTGGCATCCACAGTTCGAGCTGGAAAACTGTGCCGAGGTGGAGTTTGCCACGCTGCCACAGCCACCAAATGTGGAAAAATATTCATCAGCCAAGGATATACTCTCAACGGCGCGTAATCTATTTAATTGTGCCACGCCAATGGAACGTTGCATGGATCGCTATGAGGCCAAATTGGAGGCAGATCGATATCAAGCAGAAGTCACCAAGGCTGCCTCAACAACAACAACAACAACAATAGCAACAACATCAACTGAAATAGAAGCTAATAAATTGTTAGAAGAAACAGCAACTGCCACGCCCACTGTAAGGGAATGCACAGCCACCAAAGAGGCAGATGCCACATCCAATCTTTTAAAGGGTTTACCCAAATCATTGATTGAGAAAATACGCGCCAAACAAGCAGCCAAAGCATTGGATGCAATGACGCGTCGACCATCACAGGACCAAGAGGCAACCAAATATTCGCGCCTGCCGGAATTGGCGCGACATCTGCGCAATGTTTACGTCACGGAGCGCAAGAGTGTGCTCACACTCGAAATCATAATCAAGAAGATACAAAATAGCTTTCGAGCCAATCTAACGCCGCAGGATATTGAGGCGCATTTGAAATTGCTTGCCAAAGAGCTGCCAGCCTGGGTAACATTCCATGAAGTGAGAAAAACCATGTATATTAAGATTGCCAAGGATATGGACATGAATAAGATCATTGAGAAATTGGAGGAAATTGCGAATGAGAAGAGCAAATAAGTGCACACAATATGCAAATTCTAGACCCAGCTATATAACTATATTTAAGTAAAAACACCTAGAAAAATATATATTATATTGTTAAACAAACTACTGACATAATTATTAATTATTTGACCAATTTATAAAACACATCAAAGAGATTTCATCACATTTATTATTATTATACACAATCTACAAAATTATTTCGTAAACTTTTATACACTTTATTAATTATAAAGCAGACTCGAATATAGTATATTAAGATCATTGTCATGTTTTTCATAATGTTAAATAAATAAATGTTTTTTCTGGAAATATCCAAGCGTAGTATTTGATTGAAATAAAAACTTTAACATAGGAACTTCATTACCTTGTAATTATTAGATTAATATTTAATATTAATTATTTGTGTTACATTTTACAATGGCTCCTGCAGTCGATAACAATCGGAGCTAATCTTCCATTTGTCATTATCAGCGGTTAGAACAAAGCTTTGACTAAAATTACGCAGTGATTGCTCGGCAAACTTGACCGTACCGGCGGCTTGTATGATATATGTGCCCTGATTACCAACAGCCGCATCCAGTACGGGCTGTGCGTCCAGTGTGGTCATCTGATGACGCGAGGAGGGCAACTCCATTACATAGCGTTCTATAAATGCACGACCCTGAACTCCATTGCCGTTCCAACTAAGAATCGCATCATCAATGTACAGACGACCCAATTGATGACGGCGTCCGTCCATAGAGGCATAGTACAGACGTGTAAAGTCCTCAGCAGTGCGACAACAGGACTCCACTTTTGCTTTCAGTTCGTTGTTCATATTTTTGAATAGAGCTAAGAAAGAAGAAATTAACAAATTAAAGTTAAAATTTATTAAAGTGCAAAATCTTACACAGGCGTGTATTCAAATTAAAGCACAATTTCCAAAATCTGTTCAGGCCGGCTTCAACGTCAAAACAACAAATTTCCCTTTTTGGGTAATTTAGTGTATTCATTTTTTCTATCACTTTAGAGCAACATTGGCTTTTTTGGTGTGTGTGGTAACACTTTTAATGCAGTCTGCGCGGGCTTTATTATTGTTGTGAGTTTCTATTTAGTAGTTTTGCAAATTTAAGTTTAAATGAATGAAAATGAGCAAGATGCTGATATTCCAAAGCCTACCAGTGCAGCATCGGGTCAAATCAAGGCCATAGCTAAGGACACAGTGCACAAAATATGCTCGGGTCAGGTAAGTTTTTAATACAACAACTTTCTGATTAGTGTCTGTTGTTTAATTGCTTTCTTTTCGCTTTTAGGTGGTGTTAAGCTTGGCAGTTGCCGTCAAGGAGCTGGTGGAGAATGCTATTGATGCGGGTGCCACACTTATAGAAGTTAAACTCAAGGATCAGGGTTTGCAGGGTGTTGAAGTCTCTGACAATGGCAGCGGCGTGGAGGAAGCAAATCTGGAGGGCATGAGTAGGTTGTACAAGACGCTATACAGGTTTATATTGCTAATTCTAATTTCCCATGACAGCGGCCAAGTATCATACGTCTAAAATATGTGAATTTGTTGATCTATTGGGCGTGGAAACATTTGGCTTTCGCGGCGAAGCGCTCAGCTCACTCTGTGCCCTCTCGGACATGGTTATACAGACGCGCCACACGTCTGCGGATGTGGGTAAGTTGCGGCATAGATGCAGCATTATTATTATTGTTTATAACAAAGCTTCATTTTAGCTGTCAAAATCGAACTTGATCACGAGGGCAACATTAAGAAACGTTCACCATGCGCACGCGGCGTCGGCACCACTGTAACCATGAGCAATCTCTTTGCCACGTTGCCCGTGCGGCGACGCGACTTTATGCGTAACATCAAGAAGGAATTTATCAAGATGTGCCAAATACTGCAGGCCTATTGTCTGGTCACCAAAGGTGTCCGCATTATTTGCAGCAATCAGACGCCCAAGGGCGTCAAATCTGTGGTGGTACAAACCCATGGTGCTCAGGATATTTTGGCCAATATATCGGCAGTGTTTGGTGCACGCCAAGTGGCGGACCTTGTGCCGCTCAAGTCGCCATTCGAGGCGGGTGAATTGAATGAGGAGCGTTTGCGTGCGGAGCTGCAATCCTCGAGCGATGCGGCTGATACGACTTGCACACAGTTTAGTGCCGAGGATGTGGAACGTTTAAATCAAGCTGACTTTCAGCTAGAAGGCTACATATCTAGCTGTCGTCATGGCGCAGGCAGATCCACCAGAGATCGTCAATTCTTCTTTGTAAATGCGCGTCCCTGTGAGCCTAAAAATGTGAGATTTCTAGGCATGTAAATGTTCAAACAATTTGATAAACTGATTTCTTTTACAGATTGCCAAAGTAATAAATGAAACCTATCATCGCTATAATGTGCAGCAGCAGCCTTTTATATATCTAAACGTTGTGACAGCCCGCTCGGATGTGGATGTCAATCTGACGCCTGATAAACGTCAATTGTTGCTCAATAATGAAAAGATTTTGTTGCTGGCATTAAAGAAATCGCTGCTGGATACATTTGGCAGCTTGCCCTCAACTTTTCAAATGCAAAACGTTTCCATTGCCAGCATGCTGGAGCCCAAGAAGGAGAAGGAGGCTATAAATGAGAGTGAAGCCAATGAAGCAGCAAATGAGTCGGATGTGCCCATTAGCTCCTCGCAGCGTTTTATGGATGTGCTTACTCAATGGCGGCGCACGGGCGATACCAAAGGCGTGGCGCCACCAGCGCCAGCCAAGCGTCGTTGTGAAGAAAGTCAAGAGATTGCAGCACGCGCTCTCAAATTACAAAAGATACAGGATTTTCTAACACAAGAGCCGCCCAAGAAATGCAGCTATAAATGTGATTCGGAATCGGATGATGAGCAAGCTGTTAAGCTGGACAAACAGCAAGAGAGTCCCAACAGCAGTTTTACTAGTTTAAAACAGCTCAAGCAGGATTCGAAGGGTAAAAAATCAGTTGATAATTTATTTTTCTCGATTTTTTTTCAATGTAGAATGTAAATTTTGTTATTTTTATAGCCTACGATGAGCTGATGGAGTCTGCTAAAGTATCGCATATTGTTTGCAAGACGTTGACGCCCTTGAAATCGCTAGAGAACATTATAAAAGTAAAACCAGAAGTTAAATCCATTGTAGTCCAATCTGAGGCTGCGAAAATAGAAACCCCATCACCTACTGAATTAAACCCATCACAGACCACGACAGAGTACAGCGATGATGAAATTGAGATGCCCACACGCATAGAATTTGATGGCAATAGCGATACAGAAGCAGCTCCTTCAACAACCATTGCCTGTGGTGAGCTACGCACCACGTTGGAGGAGATTGCGTCCCGTTTGCAGGCCCAAGAGCAACAGCGCGTGGAGCGTAAACGTTGCGCCAAATTACAGCGTTTGCGTTTTAAAAGCGAAATCAATCCAAATCAAAATCAAAATGCCGAAGCTGAACTGCAAAAGGAAATAACCAAAGCAGATTTTGTGCGCATGCAAATAATTGGACAATTTAATTTGGGTTTCATCATAGTTAAGCTAGATGATGATCTCTTCATTGTGGATCAGCATGCGGCAGATGAGAAATATAATTTTGAAACCTTGCAACGCAACACACAGCTGGAGCATCAACGTCTGACGGTGCCACAACAGCTAGAATTGACCGCCGTCAATGAGATGATACTAATGGATAATTTGCCAGTGTTTGAAAAGAATGGCTTTAAATTTGATATAAATACAGAGGGTGAGTTTGATTTAATTGAAGAAGATTCGCATTAAATATGTTCCTTCCTTTCACAGCGCCCGCTACAAAGAAAATTCGTTTGCTGGGCAAACCATACAGCAAAAACTGGGAGTTTGGCAAGGAGGATATCGATGAGCTAATCTTTATGCTGCAGGATGCGCCCGAGGGCACCATATGTCGTCCCTCCCGCATACGTGCCATGTTTGCCTCACGCGCATGCCGCAAATCTGTAATGATTGGCAAAGCCCTCAATAGAAAGACCACAATGAGCAGGCTCATCACACAAATGGGCGAAATTGAACAGCCTTGGGTAAGTGTTAAGTTTAATATAAATACAATTCAGAAATATTAGAAAATATTAAAGCACTTTGCTTTTAAAACCACGTGAAACCAACTCGGCCACAACGGAAACTTCACGATTCCGCGTCTCGGGTAAATAAAATTTGGTGAGCAAGAAGAGCAGTGCACAAAATACGGCAAATAGAAGGAAAATCCAAAAGCCCATCAAAGAGTGCATTACGGGAAACAGAAAACCAACCAAAAAATGGCAGCCCCAGCCAATTTGATTGCCCAACGAAAGAGCCGCAGAACGCGAGGGCACCTCAAAGAGTTCTGCAAAGAAAAATTGTAAAATTATAATTATAAAAAATATATAAAACTGTATATATTACTGACCTGCACCAATGAAGCAGGGCATGGGTCCAAGCGCCAATTGAAACGCTATTATATATAGAAATATGCTGACAATTGTGCCATAGTTTAACCAAGGAATCAGCATCTGTAAAACGCAATTGCAGCTGTAAAAATTTAATAACAAATTAAATACACACAACTTACACTAAACTCCATTAAAAAGCCAAAGGCAAACATTAAAGACGCACAGGAAAATGTGGAAATCAACATTAAAGTGCGTCTATTAAACTTGGCCATAAGCAACGGACTCATTAACGATGTGAGCAGATTGACTGCGCCGGCACCAAGATTCAACCATTGCGCTGCTTCTGATGAAATTCCGCTACCACTGAATATAGACACGGAATAGTAGAAGATCTTGAAAAGAAAATGTTGCAAACAAATATTCAATCGTAAATAATGATAATGATAATAAATTGTATACTTGAAGCAACTTATAAGCAATCAATGATCATTACAGTCCCTGATTTCAATTTAACTCACCGCCGAACAGCCAGATAATTGCTGGCCACCCTGATAGGCACAGTCTAGAAACAGCGGCAGCATCATTTTTGAATCTCGCAGCACTTCGCATAAATTTCTACTGCTGCACTTGCTGGCTGACTCCTGTTCCATGGCCAGAATTTCCTGCTGCAGGCCAACATTGGTGCCACGCAAACGTATCAACATGGCCAAGGCCTCCTCGCGACGCTGCTTCACAATGTACAGCCATTTGGGACTCTCCGCATACCAAGTGTAGGGTACAAAGCATATGACCATAAAGACCGCATAGAAGCTCAGAGCAATGTGCCAATGTTCTGCGTCTCCAAACAAAGATTGTAAGCTTATTATCTGCGCCACAACAATGCCAACACAGAAGCCCAATGCGGAAAAGACGCCCAGCGTACCACGCTGTGGCACAGCCGCAATTTCACTATGATATATTGGCAAACACGTGGTGGTCAGACCTCCGCCTATGCCCACCACCACACGACTAAGCAGCAGCAGCTCCACAGAGTGCAGCCAGCGACAGCAAAGGAATCCAATTGCTGCCAAGAGCATCAAAGAGCCGCTCAGCAGAAAGCAGCCGCGTCTACCAAAGCGATTTGCTGCCCAGCCGGCGCAGGCAGAGCCCATTATGCCGCCAATCAAATGAATGGACACAATCGATGCCCAGAGCGTATCCAGAGCAGCGGGCGTAATTTGTACTCCATAATTTCGAAGCAAAGTTGCCTCGCACCAGGCGCGCATGTGCTACAAAGGGAAATCTTTAGTCTCAGCTGGAAGTTTGTAGAGCAAATATTGCAACTTACCAGAGCAGGACTATTGATAACGCCCATGCAGTAGCCACCGGGTAGAGCGGCGCCAATTGTGCTGCCCACTACGCTCCAAACAAGCAAACGCGTCCATTTCGGTTGAATTGTATTCTCCATCAGCTGAAACTCACTATCCAAATGTAAACTGTCTAGTCTGTGAACGTTTTGGAGAGACTTTTAATCAGTCTACAATTTAAATTAAAAGCGCTAATCTTCAAAAGATTTATTAAAGCAAAACAAATGAAATACACACATAACGCAATTACAGCAATTTTTATAAATGTGTGGGCTTTATAAAACGCCAACAAAAAACGATTTAATTTACAACCTTAGGGGCGTACTACAGCCTCATCTGTGAGGGAAGAGTTAGGGCAGAAGGCGAATAATGCAAACAATGCAGAGCTTGACAATTCAACTCTTCCTGGAAAGGTCAGGGAAGAAAACAAGACAGAAGCACTCACAGAAAGCAATAAAAGAAAAAAAAAAACAAATAAAACATATAAAAATCAGAGAACGTAAAGCCCTCTTAAATGAGAGACTGCCGCCTAAAAAAAGGCTAAAAAAAAAATACTAGATTTAATATTTTTTTAAAAGAAATTCTCATCATAGAAAGATTTTTTTAAGTGGATATACATATAGCTACATATGTATCAAAAAAAGCATGTTTGGTAGAGGATACAATTTGTGTGTTACATAGTGTTATTATTATTGTAAAAACACAACTATAGTTTTATCATCTAAAAATTGAAATTCTTATTAATTTCCAAGTACAACAATGGATTTTTCAATAGATCAATTTGGTGCATTAAATATTTAATTTTGTGGTTTCACAGACATAAGATATTTATGCACTTCGATGCAAGAAAAATTATTGAAAAAATTATTAACTATTCGCATACAATTGCGAATTAGTATTGAATGAATAACATACAATTTTAACTATGATTCAAGCCATATATTTAAATTTAAAATTTGTTGCTTTGAAAATTCTATAATCTTAAACTCCTTTCCGTGAATGTGTGCTCGGGAGTCACCTGAATTTGTTTCCCTATCTTCTTGATTAATTGCATTATTTGCGCATTTATCGAATCCGCAATAGAACGCATTAAATATGTCTCTTCTCTCGCTTTTTCCTGTAAATCTTCTTGAAATCGTACAGATTTAGTTTTACCAGCATTTATCCCCGATCTGCCAGCAATATATACAATTTTTCGTTGATCCACTTCGAAATACTTAGATGAGGAGATTCGTCTAGTGCTCGATCGTGAATTTGTACCTAAGAGCAACTTGTCTATGAAATCTGCTAAATCTTGTTCCAAATGGTTCTCTAAATACCCTGCGTCTACACGATTAATTGCTATAGGATGACAAAATATAGTTCCTCGTAAAGATTCGGGAATTTCAATAAAATCCATTCCGCTGTCTTCTGATTTATAGAGAACTTCGTAAACGTCGCACAGAATTTTCCGTTTAAGATTTCCTAAATATTTCAATCAACATTTCTCGAATTCTATCTTTTGCGCTATTCATTTTTTTTTCTGTGCACTCAATAATATATTCATATAATCCAATAATGTATGTTGCTTGCATTTCCAACTTCGGCAATATTTATATTGCGCAAATGAGAAACTGAGGGTAGTCCACAAGAGTTGAATTAACTTTAAAATTTATATTTCTTGGTTTTTCGTCACGTCCGACCCTTCATTCAGTCAATAATTCACATTAAGTTTTACTTTCTTTACTTTTTCCTGTTTCCGATCACTGAGTACTTCCATCTCCACCGCTTGATCATTCATCATAGAAAGATCTTCGTTGTCTGAACGTTCCGACAACAAAAGATTTGGTTGATCATCGTTGTCGTCGTCCAGATAAATATGTTCTCCCATATTTTTCGGCATTTAAATCAGGAAAATAATTGTTAACACTTGAAGCACTAGATATTTCCACGTCTAATGTTTCACAGACATTTGATATTTATTTTATTCCAACCCGCATTTATATAGAAAATTTGACACGACGATGACGTCACCGTGTGGGGGGAATGGGCGGAGCCAAAACTGGTTATATACCGGTGTTATAGCCGGCTTCGCCATGGCTTAAACGGCACCATGGTAATTACAAAATTTTGGCTATAAAATTATTATTTTTATCATAAAAAATAGGGTTTTTTTTTAATAAAAATCACAAATAATTATTTTTATTTATGAATTTTATTTAATAAATTAAATGTAAGTTATTTTTCAATACTTATTTTAAAAATGAAAAATTAAAGTATTCCCCAATTTTTACCTAAAAATCGAATTGAAATTAAAGGCTGAAAGGCAATTTAACAGAGATATTCCAAATCAAAAGTCGAATTCAAGGCTAAAAGCAAATAAAATAAAAAACTAACAAGATATAGAAAATTATATATCTCATTTTATATTAAAAGAAATTAAACGAAACTAAACATTTGTTTTGCCAATTTCTTAAATTATTCAAATAAAACACATTATAAATTAATTGAGTATAAAACAATAAATTTAAAGCACTTTGCTTCTAAAACCATGTGAAACCAAATCGGCAACTGTGGTAACCTCACGATCACGCGTCTCCGGTAAATATAATTTGGTGAGAACATAAAGCAAACCGCTGGACACGGCGAAGAGTATAAATAACCAGGAGCCCATCAGTGAGTGCATGACGGGAAACAGAAAAGCCATTAGGAAACTAAAAATCCAGCTCAATTGATTGCCCAAAGAGAGGGCCACCGAACGTGATTGCACCTCAAAGAGCTCTGCAAAGAATTACAAAATATATTAAATAAATTAAAAATAATTTTTGCATATTTAAAACAAACCTGCGCCAATGAAGGAGGGTATGGAGCCCAGCGCCAACTGAAAGGAAAAAATGTATAGAAATATGCTAGCCATGGCGCCATAGGAAAACCACGAATTCAAATTCTATATAAAAAATAGAAAGGTATGTAAATATAAATAAGAATATTGTATACATAATAACTTACGCTATATTCCACTAGGCAGCCAAAGACAAACATTAAAGCCGCACAGAAGAATGTCGAGTTCAACATTAAAGTGCGTCTATTAAACTTGGCCATAAGCAACGGACTCATTAGCGATGTGAGAAGATTGACAGCGCCGGCACAAAGATTCAACCATTCGGCAGTTTGCTCTGAGACGCCGCTACTACTGAATATAGACACAGAGTAGTAGAAGATCTGTCAGAGAAAATGCTATATAGCTCAATTTGAGTAACAATTCTTCCACTTACCGATGATAATCCAACCAATTGCTTGCCACCCTGATACGAACAGACCAACACCAATGGGAGCAACATTCTTGAATCCTTTAATACCTCAAATAAACTGCGCGTGCTGTACTTGCTAGCCGACTCCAGTTCCATGGCCAGAATCTCATGCTGCAGGCCAACATTGGTGCCACGCAAACGTATCAACATAGCTAAGGCCTCCTCGCGACGCTGCTTCACAATGTACAGCCATTTGGGACTCTCCGCATACCAAGTGTAGGGTGCATAGCATATGACCATAAAGACCACATAGAAGCTCTGGGCAATGTGCCAATGTTCTTCATCACCAAAAAACGATTTCAAGCTAAACATTTGACCCACAACCATGCCAATAGAAGTGCCCACCGAACTGCAGACACCTAGTGTGCCTCGCTGTGAGAGCGACGCCAGTTCACTATGATATAAAGGCAGGACGGTGCTGATGAGACCACCGCCAATGCCCACCACCACACGGCTAAGCAGCAGCAGCTCCACAGAGTGCAGCCAGCGGCAGCTAAGAAAGCCAAATGCCGCCAGGAGCAGCAACAGGCCGCCCAACAAAAAGCAGCCGCGTCTTCCAAAGCGATTTGCTGCCCACCCAGCACAGGCGGCGCCTATAATGCCGCCAATTAAATAGATGGACACAATCAAAGCCCAGAGCGTATCCAGAGCAGCAGGTGTAATCTCTAAACCATAATTTCGAAGCAAAGTAGCCTCACACCAGGCGCGCATGTGCTACAAGGGCAAATCTTCAGTCTCAGCTGGAAGTTTGTAGCTCAAATGTTACGACTTACCACAGCAGGACTATTGATGACGCCTATGGAGTAGCCACCAGGCACTGCGGCGCCAATGCTGCTGCCTATTGTGCTCCAAACAAGCAGACGAGTCCACTGCGGATTCGTTTTGGTCTGTTGGCTAGGGCTTTCCATAGTGAACTGTCTACTGAGTGAGGGTCTGGAGTGGGTTATAATCTGCATATGTGTATACTATATTAAGTCGTTAAACTCTCGTGAATTTATTAACAAGAAAACAACAGCGGCAGCGGCAGCAGCAAATACTGAAACTGCATCTAAAGCCAAGTCATTAAGTTAGCTAATTTTAATTATTATCTAAGGGGCTTTGATTTAAAACCATTGGCAACAAGCGGTGCCACCTCGGAGGGATCACGTCCCCGCGTCTCCGGCAAGTAACGATACGTCAAAGTAAATAGCAACAGGCAGCTGATGGAGAAGGGCAAAAAGACAAGTGCACCCCAGACATTTTGCAGGCTGGGAAATGACATGCCAATCAACAAATTACAGAGCCAGTATATAACGCTGCCCAGCGACATGGCAGCGGGTCGAGGTGCTACCTCAAAGAGCTCTATAAAAGATTTATAAATTAATAAAAATTTATAAAAAAAATTTAAAAAAAAAAATTCAAACGCACCTGCACCAATGAAAAATGGCAAGGGACCCAATCCAAACTGGAAAGCAAATATATACAAAAAGATGCAAGCGATGCAGCCAAAAGCAAACCAGCTAAAGCTTTCCTGGAAGAGAGAATGTGGAAATTAATATCAGGAAACGTAAATAACGATTATTGTTTTTTTTATATAAATTTTTTTTTTCGAAAAAAATACGGTTTCATTATGGAATAGAGGAATACACCAACGTGATTCTCACAGCATATTCTACACATATCCTTCAAGATTTTTTAATATTTAAATTATAACTATTAATATTTGAATTTTAATAAATAATTCAGGAAAATTATGGTTTTTAGGAAAACAAATTTAAACTCCAAAATAATCGTATATAAATAATGATTTTTTAAGGAAAAAAAAAAAAACTCCAAAATAATCAAAGGAGATTTTTAAAAATAAAACTTAAAATCGTTATGGTTCCTGCTCAGTTTAAATAAGATCAATTCAATATAATACAAACAACTTACAACAAAATACATCATTATGGCAAATAGGAGTAGAAAAACGCTGCAAAAGAAGCTAGAGAAGAGCATCAGCGGTCGACGATTCACATGCTCCATGAGCATAGGACCCAACAGAGATGTGGCCAGATTGACGGTACCAGCGCCCAAATTGGCCCACTCGGCAGACTGTGCCGTAAGGCCAGCCTTACGAAATATTGTAACCGAATAGTAGAAGATCTGTGAAGTAAAAGAAAGAACAGATTTAAAGTCAATTTGGAGTACAAGAATGAGAAGGTTTTATTTAACTTGAAGCTATAAAAAAATTTAAAGTTTCGACCGATCTAATCACAGATTAATAATTTGAAAAACTAAGATTAAATTGCATAACAAAATATATATAGATATATATATTCGGAGATGTCTCCTAGTCACAAAATTATAATTTTTACAATATATAAAATAAGAACTAACCGCATTGATTCCAGACAATATACAAAAATATTTAATTACCGATCGTATAGATCTTAAGGCTATATCAAACTGAAAAGTCTAATTTCGATAAATTGAAAAAACAAAAAAGGTTTTTTTAGAATAACTTAATCGATTATTCCTAAAGCAATTCGGTAGATTAAATTGCATAAAAAGTTAGACAAACGGATGGACTTGGCTATATTCACGTTGCTACTCCTACTGTTTATAAATATATATACTTTATGGATTCGGAGATGACTCCTTAAAAACAAAATTATCCTTTTTACAAAGATATATATATAAAAAAAAAACAAACCGCATTAATTCCCGACAATTGCTGACCACCCAAATAGGCGCAGACAATGAGCAAAGGCAAACGCAGTTGAGGATTGCTTAGAACCTGCCAATAGGTGCAAGCTTTGCCTGCAGTCCTAGCCTCCCGCTCCAGATCATTTAATTCCGCCTGCAAATCCTTACTCTGTGCCGCATAGCCACGTAGTAGTTGCAATTGTTGTGCTGCCTGTTCCTTCTCACCTCGCACAATGTACAGCCATTTGGGACTCTCTGGATACAAATGGAAGGGTGCATAGCATATGATTACAAAGATGCCATAAGATGCCAAGGCAATGTGCCAATATTCCTTTCCACCGTAGACCGTTTGCAGGCTAAAGATTTGTGCTACGACGACGCCTGCGGTCAGACCCATGGGACAGAGTGGCGCCACTTTGCTGCGCTGCTCCAGTGAAGCCAGTTCGCTGTGATACATAGGCATAACGGCTGTGACCAGGCCAGAAGCTAGTCCAACCAGCAGGCGACCCAACAGCAGCAGCTCCACAGAGCTCAGCCAGCGGCAACAGTAGAAACAAATGGCGCCCAGGACGAGCAGCAGGCCAATTATATAAAAACATCCACGTCTTCCATATCTATTGGCTATGCCAGCTCCTGTTAGTGAACCCAAAGCGCCGCCAACTAGAAATATGGACACAACTGTGGACCAGAGCAGCTCCAAGCTAGATTCACTCAGCTGTAGTCCATAGTTTGCATTAAGCGTCTCCTGACACCAGACGCGAATGTGCTGCGGGAGGATTTAAGGAAGATTAATCACAGATTAATCACATTAAAAGCAGGAAACATATAAAATGATTAATTTTTAATTTAAATACATTTATAATTTACAACTATTTAAATTTGAGTTTTAATATATAAATTAGAAAACATTCATTCTTTTTTTAATAAAAATTAAATTAAAAATTATCGATTTTAATTGAATTTTTTTTTTCAAATAAAACTCAATATTTTCTTGACTTTTTTAATAGCTTAATATGTCTAGATTTGTATTTATTCTTAAAAAATAAGCCAAGACAAATCTAAAAAAATATTGAAAAATTGAAAAAAAAATTGCTTCAAAGAAAAAAAAATTTGTTTTCAATAAAAAAATAATTTTTTCCAATTTTTCTAAAGATTTGTATTTATTCTGAAAAAAATAAGCCAAGACAAATCTAAAAAAAATATTGAAAAATTTAAAAATTGGTTTCAAAAAAATAATTTTTTCCAATTTTTCTAAATATTGAAAATAATTTTTTTTTTCAAATAATAAGGATTATGATAATAACGATTTGTGGAGAATTTTAAGAGCAAAAAAAATAAAACTCGATTAAAATAGAATTATTCTAATAATCATTATTTTATAATTATAAATATATTTTAATTATATTATTAAATCATAAAAAAAAAGAATTTCGGAAGAATTATTAGAGCAAAAAAATAAAACTCAAAAAAATGGAATTATTCTTAATATTATTATTTTATAATTATAAATAAATATAATTATATTATTAAATCATAATAAAAAGAATTTCTGAAGAATTTTAAGAGCAAAAAAATAAAACTTAATAAAGATAATTTTTTGAGTTTTATTTTTTTTTTTACTCAAATATAACTCTGCACTCACCACAGCGGGACTATTGACCACACCGATGCAGTAGCCCACGGGCATTGCTGCACCCAATGCGCCACCAAATGCGGCCAATTTCAGACTCCAGCTCCACTTGGCACCTGGCTCGCACAAGGAAAATGTTGTTGTCCATGTGTCGTAGCTACGCCCAAGTCCAGCGCTTACCAAGGGTTTGGCGCTTTCAGTTGGCATTTGTTTAGCTTGCTAATTTAGTGTCTTATTTTAATTTTTATCTTTCTTAATTTATTTCACAACGTAAACAATGCACACGAACGCACACACGTCTGTCTTGATCAACCTCTGTTTCCAAAGTGTTTCTTACCTTAACTCAACACTGTCTAGTTAGTGTTGATTAAATAATTCACCGGCAGCTGACTCGATATATACACAATATTGGATATATCAGCCTGTTATATCCTGACCATGAGCAGAGAGACATATGTATTTATGTACTATATGCGGATTTTAAATTTGCCGCCGTTAGCTGCTTAATGCTGGCTTATTCACTGCACACACACACAAATGTATGCATGTGTATAAATACCCTTTAGTTCGTTCGAAAAGTGCGGCGAAAAGTCGTCAATTTCTCACTTCTACATTTCCTTTCACCAAGTTGCGTGCAAGTATGTATATATACTCGTATAAGTGCGTATTTTCAATATTTTTGTGCACTTTTGGGCTCCTTCCATACATTGCACAGTACCACAATATTATAAATATGTATTATAGTAATTAAAATACAATTTTAATGTATAAAAATACAAAGTTTATATATAAAAAAAAATCGTAATAGAATTTTTTTTCATACCAAATCATAACAAATATTTTTGCATTAAATAAATCAACTAAAATTAAAATTTAAAATATGCCAAAAAATTCATATTTTATAAAATTTGATTCAATTACTAATTTTTTTAACAATCCATCAAAAAAAATTCTTTAAAAATAAAATTTGTTATTCTTTTTGGGAACTACGCCTCAAAATGCAAATAAAAATGTGTAAATATTATGTGAAACAAATATTTGTTTTTTTATAAGTCGTCTAATAATTCCCAAGTCTATTTTATTTATTTTTTTTAAAATTAAATTACGATAAAATAAACAATTTTTAATATTATTAAAGACGACAACAAACCCTGCACATCTTGTTGTTATAGCGATAAAATCTAAGTTAATATAAATTTGGTGCAGCTTCAGTTTTGTAAATACTTAGATAAATGTTTTTGTTTGTTTATTTGCAGAATTGCCCACACGGTCGTCCCACCATGCGTCATCTAATCAATATCACGATGCTAATGGATGAGGATGGGCAGGACAATGACGTCAACGACACTTAAAAAAGAAAACAGAAAATTCAAATAAAACGTGATAAGCTTTTTGTAAACAATAATGTTTATTTTGATTTTCTAGTAGCTAAATATTGATTTATCAAAAATTATCTTGGTTTTATTTCACACGCTGATCGTACGGAAAATGTTGAAGCCGCTGTGCGCCGTGGAGAGCAAGACGCCCGGCAGCTGGGGATGCCAGTGCAGTTCCTTGATCTCCTTTTGGCCCTGATGTATGAAGAGCAGCTGCGGCGGCAATTTGCTAAGTTCTTCTTCATTTTGTGCCGGCGCCTGCGCTTGATCGGCATCCTTTTCCACAGCCAAATCCCAAAGAGCAATCTGATCATCATCGCCGCCAGAGGCCAATACTGTAGCCTCTCGGGGATTCCATTCAACGGTGGTTATATGATTCGTATGATGCTTAAATGTGGCAATTGGTTTCTGCGTCTTGAACTGACGCAAATCCCAAATGTGCAAGAAGCCATCATCTCCACCGCTGGCAATAAATGGTTCCGTATGATTCCAGGAGATGACATTGATATCGCTCTCATGCGCATTCTCACAGGTCAGCATGCAAGCTTTTTGTGGCGCCGCACGGCAATCCCAAATGCGTATGGTCTTGTCCACGGAGCAGGAGGCCAAAACGCTGCGTTCATTGGGACTCCATTGCAAATCCTCCACAGAAGCCGTGTGACCCAGCAGCGGACGTTGATCCACCTTCCAGGTGCCATCCTCTAACGGACTCCAGATGTGTATATCACGTCGACAATCGCCTGTGGCCAGCACGCCCTCAGCACTGGCGCTCCAGTCAATGGCAAAGCCTTCTTGCTGATGTCCACTAAAGGTGAAAACAGGACGACCAATTGATGAATCATTGCTGGCGCTTTGCTGTTCATATTGTTTGAGCAGCTGAGCATCCTCGACAGCCTGTAACTGTTGTGATAAATTCCAAATATTCACGCGTCCCAATTCGCTCCAGGAGGCAGCAAAGACATTATTTCCAATGCGACGAGCACGCACACGATTCACACAGCCCTGATGCTTGATGAGAGCGCAAGTCATTTGTGGTTTCTTCAGTTCACTCTTGTCGGGCACATCATCCTGATCATCCTCCAACTCCTCATTCTCCTCGTCGTTCTCATCGTCATCCTGTGTCTTGTGCAGATTGCTCATTTTCATCACAATCAAATTGTTGACATGTGCACGCGCCGCCTGAGTGCCGGCTACTATGTAGGCGGTCATGGGAAACGTTTCTCGATCCGTGCCCAGCTCATCGGGCAGTATGTCGAAGCTTAGGCAAGGTGCGCCTGTGGATGCCTGATGCAACATTACATAGGCACTCTCATCGCATACCAGCTCCTCGTCCTCGGCCAGCGTTTTGTTGGGCAAATAAACTTCTTTGGGATCTTTTGTTGTCTCAGCATCGCCATCCTCAGCATCATCATCATCGCTATCTGGCTCCATATCGCTTTCTGCATCCTCTGGCTCCACCACTTCCATACTGATCTCGTCTTTTTCGTTCTCCATGGCACTTAAATTGATTGCAATTAGTCCAAAGAATTTTTGTTTTGGCGCTGCACGTGCAATTGGGCACAAGATTAGTGTGACCAGAGCGGGATATTTTAATTGGCTCGCAGTGCTGTGTAGTTCATTTCGGAATCAGTTTTTGGTTCACTGAGCTACTCTAGGTTCCATGTTTCTATTTAATTGTTAAATTTGATAAAATAACTGGACAAGAAAATTTAAAATACAAGATTTAATTATTATATATTAAAATCCTATGTATTAAAAGCTACTTCCATGTATGTTTTAAGCAGATAAAATCACAATTATCAGTAGAATTCCTTAGTATTTTTTTTTTATTATTCTTTCAGATTGTTTTAGGCTTTGTTTTAACACTCATTTATCACATGCGAAATCATTTCTAAATTTAAAGCAAACTGGGCCAGTAAACTGAAAAATACAAAAAAAAAAAATACTGAAATACATTTTACAATCTAGTTCCCCATTTAGGTCTTTATAGAACTTGTTCACTCTTGTGACAGCATTAAAGCAAAATAAAAGGCTAGCGTTGAAAAACATAAACTAAAAATTACTAAATCCAAATGGCGAAAGCAGCTAATCCGTTAAACATATTGCGTAATATTTACCACAACGAGTTTCAGTGGTAAGTGATAAAAAATTCATTCAAAAGTTCTTTGCCGGATTTTACAAAACGTATTTGTTTACATAACCCAACTTTTGTCTCTTTTGTTGTTGCAGGATGTTGGTGAAAAGTTTTGGAATGTTTTTTTTGGGAGTACGCATTGCCAAGGAGTTTGTGGGTGTTGAACTGATGCCTAGCGTGATGCCGGCCTAATATTACAAAAAAAAATGTATAAAATAAAATCGCCATGTACAAAATGTAGGGGCAGTTAACTAATTATAATTAATTAAACAAAAGCGAAAAATTATTTACAAATGTACCAAAAATTTCAACTAATTTCTACTAACAATCAACTGCTTAATCTTAGACTCGTCCATATCAATCTCATGTATTAAACTATCCGCCAGGATTCTAGGCGTCATTTCACGCTGCAAGAAATTCGCCACCAATTTGCGACTTGGCACAGCGCCGCCATGGGCCAGAATCTCGGAGCGATATTTCTCACCAGCCTCGCGATTAAAGGGATTTGCCTCGAAATACGTCTGCCATATCCATGAGGCAATAGTCTTTGATATCAGATAGGCATAATATTTGGCTCCATAGCCCACTAAATGGGAAAAACGCAGCTGCCAGGCCGTATTCTCCACATAGGGCAAACCATAGTAGCGATTCTGTACGGCGCTCAGCGCTTCCGTTGTATTGAATTGTTGTTGATTCAGATCACCATGATAGACCTGATCCAGCGCCGAGTAGAATACCTGCAGTTGCGTCTCGCTGGCGGCAAATAAATGCTTCGATGCACACAAACGTTGCAGCATATCCTCCGAGATTGGTTTGTGTGTTTGAAAGTGGCGGGCAAAGGTGCGCAGCACACGCGGATCACTGGCAAAGTATTCCATGAGCACACTGGGCACCTCAGCAAAATCTGTGGCACAACGTGTGCCCGTCACATGCTGATATTCCGTGCGTGCAAGCATTGAATGCATTGCATGTCCCATTTCATGAAATAGATTATCCAATCGAGCCGGCGACAGCAATGTAGGTCCCGTCCAGCGTGGCTGAGCCAGGCCCAGCATGACCACCACAATGGGCAGCTGATAGCTGCCATCGGGCAACCGTTTGCCGCCCTGTATGGTAAAATGACAATCCTGATTGGGTTTGCCGCTGCGCTCAAAGAAATCGCAATAGATGTAGCCCAACAGACCCTCGCTGTCATGCACTACGGCCAGCTTATAGATATCGCTGTGCCAGCTCTCGCCCGGCTCCATTTCGCTATTTTGCAGCCGTACACCATAGAGCGAATGCAGCAAATTATCCAAACCCTCCATGCAGCCGCCAAGCGAAAAGTAAGGCAAAAATTCATTGGCCTGCTCCTCCAGATGCTGGCGCTTTAGCTGTGTGGTAAAATAAGGTGTATCCCAGACTTCGACCAGCGCACTTGATGAAGCGCCGCTTTCCTTGCGCTTCATTTGTGTCATTAGAGCGAAGTCAGCCTCGGCACGCGGACGCAGCTGCTCGGACAATTCGTCAATGAATTCACGCACCAATTCCGGACGCTCCATGGTGCTGCCATTGAGCGCACGATGTGCATATGTCTCAAAGCCACAACTGCGCGCTAACTCATAGCGACACATTAGCAGATCCTTAAGCAACTCCTCCTGGCTATCGGATGGTTGTAAGTACAATCTATAGGCAGCCTCACGCATTTGCACATTGGACGCATTGGTGCAGAGGCCCGTAATGATAATGTTCCCGCCCTCAGTGGGAAAGCTGCACGGAAAATAAAGCGATATATTTAGTAGATAGAGCTTTTAATCAAGTTAAATAGAACCTTACTATTGTCGTATATGCTCTGGTATATGATTGCTCGACAGTACTGTGGGCTGCACTGCACCATTCATAAACTTCTGGCCCAACTGTAGTATGTAATCATTGAGTCGCACCACACGTAGGCGTTCCTCCTCGGGCAAATGAATGCCGCACTGCTCAAAGTCAAAAAGAAACAATTTGGCCACATGACGATCCACTTCGTTGGTGGGCAAACTGTCACCATTATGCACCACCTTGCTCAATGCCTGATACAGTGGCTTGTGTGTATTTAGGCTCTCCACAACTCCACAAATGCTTATGCAGGCCTGCTCAGCAGCCTCTGTATATTTATTTTTGGGATGGGCAATTCGTATGAATTCCGCGAGATCGGCAACCTTGCACAACGAATCAGAGAGCTCATCAAAGATGTCAACCATCTTGCGTTGCCGTTGACTGGAAATTGCCTCCGCAATGAGTTCCTGCGTGGAGCGCTCCACATTTTCGCGCAGCAAATAGAAACCGTCTGCATTGCGCAGCTCTGGCATGCGAAATAAACCCTAGAAAATAATATATTTTTATATATAAATATGCCGACAACTTTCACTGTCCAAATCTTCCCCGGGTAGAGAGCTCTCACCGCATCGTCGCGCGTAAAGTTGATGCGTTTTGCAGGCGGCGCATTGAAAGCGTTGGCCAGGGGTGTCCACGTGGAGAGCAGCCTATATTGCCTGCAGCGCTGCAGCAGGAAATTCACTCTATTTCGGCTAGTTTGTAGCATTGTTGTGCTGTGTAAATATAATTAATTAATTTCAGTTGTTTGGCCGATTGTTACATATTCCTAGTGCACAGTCAATCAGCTGTTGTGGCCATGCTGTAATTAATTTAGGTGTTGCTAGGCGATATAGCGCTCTCAGTTGTGAGTTACCAATTGCCACTGAACGCATAAAATATATTTTTAAAAAAAATCTTATCTACTTAACGCTTAAGAGTCCATTATCTCACAGAGAATGTCATATGCACAATTTACGCTCAAATATTTTTTTATCAACTCGTAACTATGGTTACCAGCATACCACCTTACTACATAACACCATGCGAAGAGGCAGAGCCACAACACACTGTATATAAATGAGCAAAGTTTTCTCGTTGACGTGCGAACGAAACAGAATATGCAGCAATGAGCGCGCCAGAATGAGAAGCATAATTTATGATGCTGCTAACCTGTTGAAGAAAATTTCGAATTTTTTACAGATGACCAAATTTAACAAAATAATTAATTTTATTAACACTATAAGGAATAATTTGTTATAATTTATTCATTTACTTAGCTAAATGCGTACAAGGTTCAACTGTCACTTAACACATTTTTAACGTTATCCAACACTATACAGACAAATTTAAGTGAAATGCTAGACAATTTACAAATATATTATTATACAAACTTATCAAATTAATACATCTACTAATTTATAAATTATTTTGTCTAATTGCTTGTAAACCACTTTTCCAAATTTAAATAAAATGCAACAGATACAAAAAGCAAGGAAACGCCATTAAATATTTGCAGTTGCTGGAAGACAGCGCAAGAACTGTCTCGTCTATCCAATCTTCTATAAGAGTGAAATTCACAAATTTGATTGCCTTCATACCCTCACATTGCTGAGCACCTCCGATAATCCCATCCAGAAGATCATGGCAAATCAGCGGACCACCCAAATCTCCAGGACAAACTTGTCCCTCTGCATTCGGCTCCGTACAGATATTGGTATCCGGATTATAGTATTGCATATCGGAACAGAAATCATGTGAACGAATAACCACGTCCAGGTACATCATCTCATTTGCATATGGACCATGCTAAAGTATATGCGTAAATCCAATAAAAATGATTGTTTACTACAGATTCCACCTACCGGATACACCTGACCCCAGCCCATGGTGATACAATTCATTCCCTCAACTAGCGGACGTCTTCCGCGCCTCTTTATTGGCCTCACATGACGCATATTTCCAGGAATCCTGAAACGTAGATGAAGTATAGCCGCATCATAGCTAATGTAACGTTTATATTTTGGATGCACTTTAATACGATCAACACGACGTGTATCTTCCAAGCCGTATACTTCGAGGCGGTACACTATACCAAACACTACCAGGATGCCGCGTGGATTCATAAGGGCCCTGTACTGGCTATGTACAAATAAGGACTTTTAGATCCGTATATATAATCCGGCTGAACTGCTGACTTACTCAGTAACACAGTGCGCCGCAGTTAGAACTGTTCGACTATTGAGTATAACGCCAGTGCAAAAATGATTATCCCCATGATACTCAATGTGATTAAGCGTACGTATGGATACTAAGTAACGGGTAAATTTGCCATTATCTGGTATCAGGCCTCCTTGGATTAGCATTTGAAAGTTATCATCGGTATTTCTATGGATCGTGCCACGTCCACAATACACTGTCAAAAATTGTGTAAACAGCCAGAGCAGAAAAATGTGATATTTGATATTCATTGTTAGCCTACTTGTATAATAGTTTTAAGTGTTTTTAATATTTATTAGAGCAACTGACACGAACATTAAATATAAATTCGTATATATCAATTGTAAATTTTAGTAAGTTACTTGCCTTGTTTTAGTCATAAGTGCTGACTTTTCTGGACAAAAAATAAATATAATTACCAATGGCAAATAATTTAAGAATATTTTATAGAATAAGATTTACTTTTATAAAAATAATCAAACATTTAGTAATATTTGCAATATTTGATATATTTCATTTTCAACTGCCTCAACTTTTACAGTTTAAATGTGTAACGTTTTACAGCACTGCATTGTAAACGGTCTTTAAATTTTAATTTAATATAACATTTATTTTTATAAAAATTATCAAACTAATACATTTGGTAATATTTATAATATTTTTAAATCGCTAGCAACTGCCTCAACTGTCACTTTTGAAATATGTAACGTTTTTCAACACTGCATTTTCAACGGTCTTTAAATTTAAATTTAATATAACATTTATTTTTATTTATTTTTATAAAAATATGAAACTTATACATTTAGTAATATTTTTAATATTTTTAAGTCAGTTTTAACCGCCAAACTGTCACTTTTTAAATATGTAACGTTCTTCAACACTGCATTTTCAACGGTCTTTAAATTTAAATGAAATATAACAGACACAACAAGTAGAGAGGCGATAATAACGACTTGCAATTGCCACAAGACAGTGCATTGACTGTTTTGTCAATCCAATTTTCGATTTGACTGAAATTGACAAATTTGATTGCCTTCATACCCTCACATTTCTGTGCACCGCCAATTATCCCAGCCAGAAAATCATGACACATCAGCGGACCACCCAAATCTCCAGGACAAACTTGTCCCTCTGCATGCGGCTCCGTACAGATGGTGCCCTCTGGATCATAGTTTTGCATTTGAGAGCAGAAAGCATGCGAACGTATAGTCACATCCAGATACATAATCTCATTTGCATATGGACCATGCTAAGGAAAATGCTTAAGTACAATAAAAACAATTTTTTTTTGTTGTAGATTCGATATACCTCATATACCTGACCCCAGCCCAGGGTGACACAATTCATTCCTTCAACTAATGGACGCGTGCGGCGCTTTTTAACTGGCTGCACATGACGCATATTTCCGGGTATCCGTATACGTAGACGTAACACAGCTGCATCGTAGTTAACATAACGATTATAATCCGGATGCACTATAATACGATCAACACGACGTGTATCTTCTAAACCGTATTCTTCGAGACGGTACACTACACCAAACACTACCAGGATGCCGCGTGGATTCATAAGGGCCCTGTGCCGGCTACGTACAAATAAGGACTCTTATATCCGTATATATAATCCGGCAGATCTGTTAACTTACTCAGTAACACAGTGTGCCGCAGTTAGAACGGTTCGACTACTGAGTATAACGCCAGTGCAGAAATGATTATCACCCTGGTAATAAATTTCATAAAGCGTACGTATGGATACTATATTCCGGGCAAATTTGCCATTTTCCGGTATAATGCCACCGGCAATTAGCATTTGAAAGTTATCATCGGTATTTCTATGGATCGTGCCACGTCCACAATACACTGTCACAAATTGTGTAAACAGCCAAAGCATAAAAATCTGATTAAAATTCATAGTTAGCCTGCTTAGATAATATTTTTTTAATTGTGTATAACATTTATTATAGCAACTGATTCAACATTATAAATAAATTAAAATATTTATATATATTCCCATGAGTTTCAGAAATCTTTATATTTTTAGTAGCATTGTTTAATATTTTTATTTAATATAGTGTTTAAAATTCCCAATCACTTTTGATCCCAAAAAATAATCACGTTTTCCACAAGCGTGAATTTAAATCGTATATAAATCTGGCTCTATTATTCGACTTCTATTTGAAGTATGCTTAAATAACTTTCGATCCACAGAATGAAAGACAATACAGTTGAAACCGTTATTTTAAATCAGTAGACAGGATAAAGATCAATTTAAAAGATTATTTTGGAATGATTTGATCAGATTTACAAATACATATATTCTGAATATATTTTAGAGTGATTTTTAATCAATTTTGTGCATAAATTATATGAGTATAATTTTTGTAAATTTTTCAAGTTTAACAATCACAAAAATCAACGTAAATGTAGAGTTAATTTCCATCCTACAACTCTTGTTGAAACACCCTGTATATATTTACTTCTATATAATACCTAAAATATATATTTATTTTTCCATCTTGACAGGAACCGAAAATAACAGTTATTGATCAAATTTTCAATTTAAAAATATATAGAAATAATATAGAAATCAATAATAATTAATTTTTTGACATTTTTTTTTAAGTCCTTAATAATTGTTATCTTTGATAGATAATTTAAAAGATCTTTAATAACTATTAAAACCGATTTGATATTTTAAAATAACTGTTATTTTTGGTCCCTGCTATTTGTAAAGCAAAAATCTAAAAAAAATATTTGATTGAGATTTTCAGCTTCAAAGAGAAAACTTGGAATTATTTTCTGACCTAAACCAAATAAGGTATGGCTACTAAAAAGCTATTAGTAAGCTTTTTCAAGCTTGAATTACAAAAGTGAAGATGCAATGTCATTGTCAAAACAACAGAAAATCTATTAATAATTTTTATTTTAGTCAAAACTCGAGCGAAAATTGAAGGGAAATTCGTTTCCGCAAGATCTTGCCGAAAGTGAGAATGGGAACAGGCCTGAATTTAATTTTTTTCAACATTTTTATAGCCCATATGGCAACTAGGAATTGTTAAAGATTTGTGAAACACATGGAAACATTGTTAAAACTACACACACACAGAGAAAACATTTGCAACTTTTATATCATGTACTTAATTAAGTATTTGTAACAGATTTTCTCTTCTTTTTTTTTTGTACACACAGCAGATTACATAGAAGGGGCTAATTACGCCCACTGGGCGTGTCAATATAGTAAGTAGGACGCACACAAATATACTTAGATAGACATTTATATATATAGCACATAGAGTAGGGTGAGTATATATATATATAATAATAGTATAATAGTAAGTTGTAATTTTTTTTTTTTGCTTTGGCAATTTTGTTGTTCATTTTCGTTTGGGCAGCTTGTAGTTTGTGGGCGGATGTAGCTTTAGATGATCCAGAAATACGGGCTGCATATCCGCACACCAGGATATCTCCTCACGCACGCCACCGGCACGCATTGGGCCATCCTTGCAGGTTAGCCAATAGGTGCTCATGAGTCCTTTGCCCTGGAAAAACAAATATTGAAGTTTAAAATAATTTAGTTTACTTAGGTTAATTAATTTTACTAACCTTGACATCGATGAGACCACGATGCTCGGTCTTGAAGCCGCCCACCTGTTGCAGCGCCTCGTTCATCTCCTCGGTGATATGTATCTTTTGTGCCTCCCCGGTGCTCTCCATGCGTGAGGCCGTATTCACCGTGTCACCAAATAGACAATATCGTGGCATTTTTGTGCCCACAATGCCGGCCACAACGGGTCCAGTGTGTACACCACAGCGTATCTGGACAAATTCATCGCCGGCACGGGGAATTCGAAATACGGATGAGGCGTCCAGTAAATCAAGCGCCATTGTTGCAATCTCACTGATGTGCTTGTTGCCTGCGGGGCATGTACAGGAGGAGGAGAAGGAGGTATATATAAACATATGTTTAATTTTTGGGTGCAGCTGTACAAACATTTCGTAGCATAAATTAAGGCGCATGAGCACAAAAAGTCAAATTAGCGACAAAAATAATCAAAGAAAAAATAAAAGTGACAAAATTAAAGTCAACCGACTTTTGTATGCTCTGTTTACAGTCTATGATAATAATAAAAAAAAGCTGGAATATTAGAAAACAATTGTTATTTGACAAAGGACTCCAGATGACCTTTTTGAGCTTCATCTACTTTGTCTCCATAGAGGTCATCTGGAGTCCTTGGAATCAGCGACCTTAAATAAAGATTATTTTCTAATATTCTTGCTTTCCTTTTAATATAATAATTTTAATAAATAAATTAGAAATAATAATTTATTTTGCAGAAAAGAAATTAAATTATAAATAAAATTATGAATTACTCAGAAATTATTATTATTTCCCAAGATTTATTTAACTCAAATAATAATTTATTTCGAGTTAAAGAAACTGAATTTTGAATTAAATCGTAAACCGTAAATAACGATTATTTTATAATATTCTTGATTACTTTTTAATATAATAATATTAATAAATAAATCAGAAATAATACTTTATTTCGCGTAAAGGAAATTAAATTATAAATAAAATATTGAATCACTTAAACATTATTATTATTTCCCAAGATTTATTTAACTTAAATAATTTATTTTGAGTAAAATAAATTCAAAATTTAATTATATATTACCTATAAATGATTATTATTACCCTAGTTTTATTTTACTCAAATAATAATTTATTTCGAGTTAAAGAAATTAAATCATGAATTAAATCGTAAACCGCAAATTGCGATTATTTTCTAATATTCTTGATTTTTTTTTATATAAGAATTTTAATAAATAAATCACAAATAATACTTTATTTCGAGTAAAAAAAATTAAAAATTATATTATAAATTGCTTAAAAATTATTATTTTTACCCAAGAATAATTATTAACGTGATTTAAGGAAATAAAATATAATCTTTACAATTTCCGCTCTAAATCTAACTGCAGAAATTCCATAACGTTTTGCCCAAATTTCAGACATTACACAAATCCAATATACTCCTCTTTTTCATCTCTAAACAGAGCATAAGAAACTGCACAAAGCCCTGAACAGACTGAGCTGGGTCAATGTTTAAACTGACAGCTAAAATTAGCATAATTTACCATTTTTCACTGGCAATCCGGAGGCAACCATATAGGAGTCGCCAATGGTTTCCACTTTATATACATCATAGCATTCAATGCGTTCATCAAATACACGATAGATTGAATTAAGAAAGGTCACCACCTGCCAAATAAATTTAAAATATCTTAAATAGTATAGAATATATATAAATATACCCTGCCAATTCTTACCTCCAACGGTGTACACTCGGCGGCAATTTCGGTAAATCCAACAATATCGCTAAAATAAATTGTTACTGCCTCGTAGAGCTCGGCGGGCACCTGCCACAAAGGATTAATTATTGGTACATCATGTTGGGAAGAAAACTTTATTCAAGAGTAATTTATTAGGAGATACCGTGCAATCAGTCCTAATTATTGTAGTCGGGAGTTGCCTAGGTTAACCCTAAATAACCCTAAAACAACCTAAACTAATTTTAGATTGGCATAATATTAAGAACTTTAATACAGGGAAGTTTTTAAACTTTAGAATATTTTCATTCAAAGGGAAAATTCTTATATTAAATGTCTTTTTCAGATTTCCAATACCCATAACTTTGTCAAAACGATTTTAACTAGAAAAAAGTGTATTTGTGCTTTTAAATTTTTTTTTTTGTTTTTTAAGATATTAAAACCAAACTTGACACTATATCGACTATATCTTATAGCTGCCATAGGAACAATTGTGTAAAAAATAAGTTATTCTATGCAAAAATATTAATAATTTTCTTAGAAAACCATTGTAAGGGTATATAGCTTCGGTGTGCTGAAGATAGCTGTTTCTTTCCTGTTAATATAGAATTTTTAAAAATCATCCCTAATGAAAATGGTGAATTTTTAACCAAGCAACACAATCTTTGATTTCCCAATATTTCTAAATTTCCTACAATCAAATCTTTGTCCAAACTAAATAAAACTATTACAAATTTAATAAATACAATTTCATTCACCTGTTGCGTCTGTTTCAATTGCATTGCAACGCTTGGCGGCAACATCTGGAAGAGCAACGAATCACTTTTGCGTTTCTCCCGCTTCAGTTCCTTCGCTTTCAAGGACAGATTCATGGCATATAACTGTAAAATAAAAGCAGCCCCAGTTGTGTTTTTACGGCAGCGAAAGAAAGAGAGAGAGAGAGGGGGAGAAAATCTAACTGTAATTGTGCATTATTATTTACCTGTATTGTTGCCGCTGCATTTCTGACGAGTATAATAATAATGGGCGACACCAGAAGCACCACAACAAGTATGGCTATGCCAATTGCCTCCTTGCGATCCGCCTCCATCAGAGTTTTGTCCACATATTCCCTGCAATAACGACAAACACACACACACACAGTTATTAATAATGGGTTAACTTAAAATAGGTATGCAGCTCATCTACTTTGCGTGCAAAAAATAACAACCAAAATTTATTTTGTTGTTTAGTAATAGTATAAAGAGATATAATTTGCTTAAGTTATTTAATACAACTTATAAATAAAGTTTTGATTTTTTTTTGTAACACGCAGCCATTAATAATGGGATAACTTAAAATAGGTATGCAGCTCATCTACTTTGCGCGCCTAAAAAAAAACATGCAAAATTTATTTTCTTTTTAAGTAATAGAACATAGACACATACTTTACTTAAGTTATTTAATAAAACCTATAAATAATATTTCGATTTAATTTGTAGCCTCTCGACTAATATAACAATCACAAGCTAAGCAGTTTTTGTTCATGAATCACTATTTAAGATCACTTGTTCATTTAAATGAACTTGCTCAGAGCAGAACGATGCAGCCCTAGTTCCACAGCGACATACCGTTCGTTGCGAAAATTGTCCCAAGCTCGCGAAGTTCTGGCTGCGGTTTTGTATTGCTTTATTTTTTTTTATTTGTGCATTAAATGTAAAAGTGAATTTGTTATGTTTTATAAATGTTCGTGGCGGTAAACATAAAGTGTACCTTGCAATGAGCAGCCTCGATCGCAGCGCCGCGTGACAATTGTACGGCACCGCGGCCAAGTGCGCAGTTAGTGTTCCCCCCCTTATCTATGTTCTGAAAAGTACCAATTAGGATCATTTGGCGGCCTTCGATATGTCGCTGTGTTTTTTGCCAAATTTCCAATAGGGAAATTTCATTTGTCCTTTGTCGAATAGCAACAACAACAACAAGCTGAACGCAGCGTTCATGCTTTATCCAGCCGCGCTCGTTTGTTAAATAGAACTTCGCGTTGCTGAAATATTTTTTATTTGTGAATTAAATGTGAAAGTGAATTTTTTATGTTTTATAAATGTTTGTGGCGGTAAACATAAAGTGCACTTTGCAATGAGCAGCAATGATCGTAGAGCCATGTGAAAATTGCCCTTAGTACGGCACCGCGGCCAAGTGCGCAGTTAGCGTTCCGCCCCCTTATCGACACTTTGGAGTGTAGCATTTAGGATCATTTAGCGGCTTTCGGACATGTCGCTGTTTTTTTTTTCCCAATATTTCCAATAGGGAAATTTCATTTGCCCTTTGTCGAATAGCAACAACAACAAGCTGAACGCTGCGTTCATGCTTTATCCAGCCTCGTTTGTTAAATAGAACTTTGCGTTGCTGAAATCTTATTTATTTGTGCATTAAATGTGAAAGTGAATTGTTTATGTTTTATATAAATGCTTGTGGTTATATATAAAGTGTGTTTTGCAAAGTGCAGCAACGATCGCAGCGCCCTGTGAAAAATGTTTTCAGTAAAGCAGCGCGGCCAAGTGCGCAGTTAGTGTTCCCCCCTTATCAACGCTTTGGATCAGTTCGCGGCATTCGCTATGTCGCTGTGTTCTCTTTCCAATAAGGAAATTTCGTTGTCGAATAAAAACAACAACAAGCTGCCAAGCCGCTCGCTTGTTCAATTGAACTTGTTGTGAACAAATTGATTCCGTTTTAGTTCCAAAGTGATGTGGATTGCGTTCATTGCGGTAAATATGCCGTTATTGCTGTGTTTTTTGTTTATTTTTTGTTTTGTGTGTGTTTTAATTATGTTTAATAGAACATAATAAATATGTATATAATATAAAAAGTAAAAAATGAAGTGATAAGTGCAGAGCTGCTACAATCGCCCACAGGTTAGTTAACTATTTAATATTAATAAACACTAATATAATATTTTATACTTACTTAATTAAACGTCTCAGCGCCTTTTGCAATATTCTCAAATCATCTGTATAATTATGCATAAATTCATTATATTCAATGGCGCTGCGTTCATCCGATATATTTGGTTTATTCTTTAGCACAATATTGCTCCTGCAAAAATTACACTCTTGAACATAATATTAAAGCCTTAGTATAGTTATTACACTTACATGTTCTTAACACGATGAAATTTATTGGTATTTGTTATATTTGTGTACATGGGCTTCAGCATGGGCGCATAGTTGAGCGTTGAATTAATCATTTCTCGCGCCATAAATTCATATCTCACATAGGAGACAAAATTCTCAGCGGTCAATGCGCCACGTCCATAATACCGTATGCCAAAGGAGGTGGCGATATTTTGGCACTCAATGCTTTTTAGTAGATTTTTGAAACCTACCAAATAACTGGAAAAGATTTATAGTTGGTTAAAAATATTAGAAATGGGGAAATAATTTATTTTTTGGGTATTAATTAGAACCTAGGTAATGAAAATTAATTTTTGAGTAATAAAAAATAATATATAAAACATAAACATAATTATTTTTTGGTACATTTTTTAACTTAAAAATACGAAAAAAAAATTTTTTTTTTAAGTTGAAAAATATTTTTAATTCAACAAAAATTTTGGAATTGAAAAAAAAAAATACTAACCGCCAGACCCCACTATTGTCCGCCTTCCTAATCTGATGTAAAATAAAACACAAACGTTTTTTTGCTCAATTTTCTTAATTAAAAATTCAATTTAAATTCAAAAACAAAATCAAAAAAAATCGAACAGAAAATTTTTATTTTTATGTTGGAAAATATTTCTTTTAATTTATTAAAAATTTCCGAAACGAAAGAAAATACAAGCTATTGTCCGTCTCATTTAAATGATGAAAAATAAAACACATATTTTTTTGTTCAATTTTCTTCAATAAAAATTCAGTTTAAATTTAAAAATAAAATCAAAAAAAATAAGATAAAAAAATATATTTTTTTTTAAGTTGAAAAATATATCTTTGGCAATAATAATTATTTTTAGTAATAAAAAGTAAAACATAAACATAATTGCTTTTTTGCTCAATTCTCTTAAATAAAAATTCAGTTTAAATTCCAAAATAGAGTCAAAAAAATACGATAAAATTTTTTTTTTTTTCAGTTGAATAATAATAATTATTAAGAATAATAATTATTTTTGAGTAATAAAAAGTAAAACATGAAGATATTTGTTTTTTTGTTTTATTTTCTTAAATAAAATTTCAGTTTAAATTCGAAAATAAAATTAAAAAATACGAAAAAAAAACAATTTTTTTTTTAATTTGAAAAATATATATTTGGCAACAATAATTATTTTTGATTAAAAAAAAATAAAATATAAATCGTTTTCCTTTCTGTATATTCTTAAATAAAAATTCAGTTTTAACTCGAAAAAAAATCAACAATATTCGAAAAAAATATATATTTTTTTTGACTTAAAAAAATTTTTTTTTGGCAAAATAATTATTTTTGAGTAAGAAAAAATAAAATAGATAAATATAATCCTCTTCTTTCCTGCATTTTCTTAAATAATAATTCAGTTTTAATTTCAAAATAAAATTTAAAAAAATACTTAAAAAAAAATGTTTACTTTTAAGTTCAAAAATATATATTTTAACTCAACAAAAAATGTTCCGAAATCAAAGAAAATACGCACCGCCAAACACCACTATTGTCCGTCTCCTTAATCTGTTCATTTAAATGATGTAAAAGTCCACGATTTATGGATGTATACCAATTCATGACTTCGGTAATGGAACTATCCTCCGGCTCTAAGCGAACACGTTCTCTAAATTCATTGAGACGACTCTGAAACTCATTGCGATTCAACATAACCTCCCTATCATCCTCATCCTCATCGGGCGCCGTTGGCACACTAATCTCGCTCCATGTTGTCATATTATTCAATGCATGATCCGTGTTGGCAAAGCGTTGTGTCAGATTGGCACTGAATATATATAGAATATATAGATAAAGATATAGAGTAGAGTGTCCTTTTTAGTTATTTCCTTAATATTATACAAACTTACCGCTGCTTGCTGCCATTCGTAAAGATATAGAAGGCCACCTCGGAACGTTCCAGCTGCAATCGTGTGACAACTTTACCCAAGTCTGTGGCAATTGTCACCTGACGTGAAAGAAAAAAAAAAGTTATAATAAAAAAAGAAAATTGAGATTATCTTGGCGTGAAATGTGTGTTCTTTTGTGTGTGTGTGTCCTCTTTTATCCTGTCTTTTTTTTCATTTTTTTTTTCTGTTCAGTTAGGAGTGGTCTTGATAAGTTGGCCGCCTTCTTTGTAACCGCATTGAATAATTCATCAAGCGCATATTTACATATTACTTGCAGAAATATATGCTTATGGTATGTCATAATTTTTATACTAAAACAAAATTAGAAGGGTATAAAAATACCCTGTTACATAAAACTATAATTGTGTGGGCTAAAGTTGTATATATTAATTTTGTATAATGTTAGAGATATTATAGGTATTTTTGTCGCGACAACAATTACTATATTTTTAGGGTCTGTAAAAATTATAAAATTAATTTTTAAAAATATAAATTGTCAATAATAATTTTGGGTTTCTTTTAATAAATTATAAAATATCGTTGCACATAATAATATAACAAATACTATATTTTTAGGGTCCGTAAAAATTATAAAATTATTTTAAAAAAATATAATTTTCAATAATAACTTTGGGGTTTTATTTTTTTATAAATTATAAAATATCTTTGTACATAATTATATAATAAATACTATATTTTTAGGGTCCGTAAAAAGTATAAAATTAATTTAAAAAAAAATTAATTGTCAATAATAATGTTTGGGTTTTTTTTAATAAATTATAATTATATTTTACATTATAATATAACATTTTTATCGATTTATTTTCTTGAGCAAAAATTAAAATGAAATTAATCATGATTATTTAGAGCTTTAATTTTTGCTCAAGAAAATAAAGCGATTGAAAACATATATTTTTGAGCTAAAAAAATGTTTTGAATTTTGTTAAACTACAGTGCATTCTGGATATGAATCTAATTGAATATTATGTTCTATAAATTTATCATTTCAATTGTTTTCGCAGCATTTAGCATCATAAACTTAAATAAAACAAATGGTTTAAGTTTATAATGCTAAATGCTGAGTAAACAATTTAAATGATAAATTTATATGACTTATTTATTAAGTTACTTATATCCTGGAATCAATTTTTTTCGGTTGATATCTGGATATTGAATTAACAATATAAAATTAACATTTTCATATGCTCCACAAATGGGAGGAAATTCTAAATGTCAGCAGCCAAAGAATTAATTTTATCGATGGGTTTATCATCTTCTTCAAAACCCTTAACCATAAGATTTACTATATAAATTGTAATTTTTATTATTTTTTAAATTCAGCAATAAATATAAATTGAAATACATTGTTTAGGATTTTTATTTACAGCAGCAGAATTTTGCTTATACTCTGTCTGAAGTTAAGGAACTTTCATTTTTTGGAATATCATAAAATATTTGTTCGATTGTTCTAACTGCAAATATCTATAACTTGTTTATTATTTTTAAGTAAATTGCGTCTGGCTCAATTGTTTCAAATGTTTCAAGCTTATAAATCTTGAAAATAAAGCAAGATTTCGAATTTATATTGTATTGTTGATAAACCATTAAAAAGTGTAATTATTTAACTTTATAAATATAAAACATTTTTGATAAAAGAGTAAGCGAATTATAGGAAACTGAGAGTGTAGGAAATCTATAAGATATTCAGATATTTAAAAGTGTAGGAAATCTAGAAGATATTCAGATATTTAAAAAAAGAAACGAATTAAGCAAAAGTTGTTGGAATAGCGTCTCTTCAGACGTTTAGGGATATAGCTAACGACCATTTAATGCATTATTTAAATAAATTGTAATGAATTTAAAAAAACCATTAGAATTAACTAAACTAAATATTTATTCAAGCAAAAATGACAAACATCTCACTCAATTTTCTGGACAAACTCAATCTATCAAGTTGTCAACTTGCAGCTTAGCCCTGACATTTTATATATTTGATTAGTTGGCTAATATAATATAAGAAGAGGGAAAGGGAACTATTAGAGTATGCAGTTTTAGTGGTTACCCCACAGCTATTTCCTGTGTTTTGCATTCATAAGTACGTGACCCAATTCGATGAGGGGGTCCGGGGCATGCCCCACATTTCCTGTGTTGCCACACAGAAATTGTAACTGTGTGCCATTGCATATTTTGCTTATCAATTCACTTTAGCATCAAGCAATATTTTTATTATTATTTCTCTCTCATATTTTGCATAAAAAACAGTGGACAGGGTAGGGTAACCTTGGTAGTTCCGGGGATTGTGGGATTGTAGGAGGTTCGGGCATGTTTTAGCCGGAGTATTGCTTGAGTGCCCCGTCGAGAGGTTTCAATACGTTCGTGCAATACCTTAAGCATTGGGCACTTACCTGTGCAAACAAATATTGACGATGGCAATTTGAATTCATGTTCCACAACGGCTTAGAGTTGTATCAAATATGTTCCTAATAATGTTTGAAAAAATATACAAAAGAACGAACTAAATATGTTCCTAATTGTCATTTATTTAGTTTTTGTCATTTGAGTTGAACTTTTTGCTTTTCTAACATTTCTATGGCTTGTAAGGACTATAGTTAACGATATTCTGAAACTCTTCAATTCGGAGAAATTATGCAGAACTATTCTAGCTTCAATTTTCGGGTAAAATGATTTTGAAAAGTGATTGAACTTAAATGCCGTTGCACTCATTCATTGATTCTTAGTGCATTTAATTTCATAACATAGAAAAGTGAATTTAATTCACAAATCTGGCCAAATGTGAATTTTAATTTCGAACAAAGAAAAAATCATTTAATTCAAGAAACTGGCCAAAAGTGAAAATGGGAGCATCATTCCCAACTCAACGCCAAGTGAATTTTTATTTTGAATAAAGAAAAGTGAATTTAATTCACGAAACTGGCCAAAAGTGAATATGGGAGCATCAATCCTAACTCAGCGAAAATTGAATTTAATTTCATAACAAAAAAAAGTGAATTGAATTCACGAAACTGGCAGAAAGTTAAAATGGAAGCATCATTCCTAACTCAACGCCAAATGAATTTTAATTTCGAATAAAGAAATGTGAATTTAATTCACTTAAGCTGGTCAAAAGTGAAAATGGGAACGTCTATTTGTATATATTCCGATTTATAATTATAAAAATTTATTTATTTTCTTACATTTTCATAATTATTTAGCAATTTTATTTTGCAAACTTGTTTTTATGTTTTGTGTTGCAATATTTAAACTTAACTTTAAAATATAAATACATGATAAATGCCGGTTTATTAAAATAATAACTTTTACTTTCACAATTAAAAAAAATATTATGTAATTTTTGCTAAAAGGGGAAAATAAATGATTATTAATTTTTTAGTTTTTAATTTTGTTTTTTTCGTTTTCAAATTGAAGCCTAGTAAAAATATCAAATAAATTTTTGACGATGAAAAAATTTGCTACAAAATGATGATGAGGAAATTTTCTGACAGAATTATTTTGTAAGAATTTATTATTATTATTACTTCTTTATTATTTTTATTATTATTTTCTGCATTATTAAAAAATATGTATTTTTTTGGTTACCAACGCCGAAATGAGTACTGAGGCTTAAATAAAAATCAATTTTCTTATCAAATAAAAAAAATAAAACCCTCAACTGATTCGCTCAATTGAACTACAAAAGGGCAGCTCAACTAAAGGACAACTCAGGATATTTGTTTGCTGGTCAAGTGAGCATTGAGTCCTTAGGAAAAAACTCCCACAACATTGGCCAATGTGTTGTGTGTCCTTTGTACTTGGCATATGATTGAATTTCAGCTATAAATTTTAATTACGCTTCAAAGACAGTTTCTATTTTTTTTTCCTTGGGTCAGTCTTGTGTTTTGTTGTTTTGTTTGTTTTTCCTTTTGCCAGGACAACTTACCTGAGTCTCAATGTCCGCCACATCGGCCCTATACTCCAATATCTCCTGCAGTGTTAGCGATGTTTGCACAATCAATGCCAATATTGGTATAAATGGTAGAATTATCATCTGGAAAATGTATGCGCAATTTTAGTTAGGGGTTTACATCTTGGGGGTTTTACTTAATGTTATTGTTTGAAGTTTTTATTGGTGTAAATTAAATTATTGTATTTTTTGTTGGGTCATTTTTTTTGATATTGTTTTTCTATTTTATTTTAATTTTGCTTTATTTGTCCTTTATTTTGACGAGTTTTAGCAATTGTTTTTCGACTGTTAAATGTTTATTATCATTATGGAATATCTTTATCAAATTTATTATTATTTATAATTCAACAAAATTATATTATGGGGTACTTGAATTTAAAGTTAGTTGTTTTATTAAATTTAATTAGTAAAACAGGATCATATTTTGCTGAAGAGTTGCTTAAAGCTAGGACAAGGATATAAATAATACAAAATAGAGACAAATAAATAAATAGAAATATATACATACTAAAAAGTAAACACAATTAAATAAATATCAAAGAACCATTGCCTGAAACTATGAAAAATAAACAAATAATAATAAATATATAATAATAGATAAATACAATTAAATAAATAAATACAATTAAATAAATGAAAAACATAAAATACAATAAAATAAATACAAATAAATATAAATAAATAAATACAAATAAATAACTAACAAAGAAACATCATGAATCAGCTAAAATTAAATTATTGTCGATAACATATTTTGAACGCTATTAAAAGTAATTTAATATATGGAATAGAAAAAAAAAATTCATGAATTAAATTCAAACGTGTACATTGGCTCAATCTTTAGCTGAAGAGTTTACTGAAATCAAATTAGCAAAAATATAAATAAAATGTATTAAAAAATAAATAAATACAAATAAATAACCAACAAAGAATCATTATGAAGCAGTTGCATTAGATAAAATAAATTATTATCGATAACATATAATAGGAATATTTCAAAGAATATTTATATCAAGCTTTTCTATGGAGTAAAAAAACAAACAAATGAATTAAAGTCAAACATGTAAATTAGTTTAATCTTTTGCTTAAAAGTTGACTGAAGCAAAATATATAAATATAAAAAATTTATAAAAATAAATATGTACAAATAAATAACTTACAAAGAAAAATCACGAAGCAGATTCGTACATTAAAATAAATTAATATCGATAAAAATATAACAGAAAATAATTAAAATGAGGACTATTTAAAGTAAGTTATTTCTATTAAGGTATTTTTATTGAATGCAAAAGAAATAAATTAATTGAACTAAAGTCAAACGTGTAAATCAGGACAAACGCTTTCGCTGAAGAGTTGAGTGAAAATAAATAGATATAAAAAATATATAAAAATAAATAAAGAGAAATAAATACTTTTTGAAGTGGGTTATTATATAGAATAAAAAAAAAACTCATTTACACATTTGAATTTAATTCAATCTTTTGCTGAAATATTGATTAAAGACAAGTAAAGAAATATAAAAAAATTATTAAAATAAATAACTAACAAAAAAATAATAGACAATCCACCACCAGCAGTTTAATCCGCTAAAATCACATTTTATCGATAAAAAGATAACAGAAAATTAAATTTGTGAGGAGAATTTAAAGTAAGTTTTTAATTTTTAATGCAAAGAAATGACAAAAATAAATAAATACAAATATATAACTAATAAAGCAACAAGATAATCAAATGCAATTAAATTGTAAAGATAAATAAATTCAAATATATAAAACTAACTAATAAACAAGTTAATGAACTTTATCTGCTAAAATATAATATTACCGATAAATCGACAGCATAAAAATATTTTTTTGAGGACTTTTTAAAGAAAGTTATTTTATTAAATTCTAAGAAATTAATAAAATTAATAAATATAAATAAAAAAAGAGATAATCAATTTCATCTGCTAAAATAAATTGTATTCGATAAACCGACAACAGAAAATTTGTGATGACAATTTAAAGTAAGTTATTTTTATTGAATGCCAAAGGAAATAAACTCATTGAATTAAAGTCAAACGTGTAAATCAGGACAAACGCTTTACGCTGAAGAGTTTTTCTGTCTGCAACCAGGACAATATATTTTCATTTATATATATGTATATATATATATATATATATATATATATATATATATATGTATTTCATTCATTTGTAAGGTGTAAAGTGTCTGTTGTTGAAATGTTGTGATTAGTCTTTATCGTGGTCCAAGGTGTACACGCTAATCGTTTGGACTTCATTAGTAGAGAGACGTGACGTTTAAGCACAGCTTGTGTGCTAATTAAGATGCATACGATTTTTTGCTAATTTATGCCAGACTCCCCCCCCTTTCCCCTCAATAGACACTCACCTGCATCAGTTGCAAACGTCGTCCTGTTTTGATGGCAGGATTTCGTGCAGCGGCGCTGCAACATCTGCCATTGCCGCCATTCGATATATCCTCGGAACTAATCGAGCGTACCGAAATTTTATCGAGCTGCAGATTGTGATGTGTGTGTGTGGGCACCAAAAGTAAACCCCCTCCTCCTGCTCCACCTCCATTTCCACCTCCTCCATTTCCACCTCCTCCATTGCCAGCACCTCGTTGTGGATGATTCGATTTACAGTTGCTAATGTTAATCTTAATGCATGTTGATGCCGCTGCCGATGCTGTTACGGATGAGCCCGATGCCGTCGCAATGGCATCCAGCGCCGTCTCTTTAGTCTTTGCACCCGGCATATTATTGTATTGTCCTCGATTTAATATTTTTTTGTTAGCTGCTTTACCATTTAGCATATTGTTAGTTCAGCATTCATTGGTAACGGCTCATAAACACGGCGAACGTTTATGGCTGCATAAAAAGCGATATATATAATTGTAACTCGATTCAATTCGATACAATTCTATATCTAGTATTTCTATCTGTTTTTTTTTTTATACCGACACTTGTGGAGTTTCAGTGCGCTGCGCACTGTCCTCCGCCGTATTGAGAGAAGTCGCGTCAAATAATTGCAAATGTGGATAAATAAACACATATGGACACACAGAGAGACACAGAGAGAGACAGACAATCACCAATATATGGCACACAATTTAACTACAGTGAATGCTCGTTTATGAAAATATATAAATAATAAATAATATAAATAAAATAAAGATAATGTAAATAAATAAATATATAAACATATTTTTATTATTATTTTTATTTCTTAATAAAAAACACTATAATTGCCATTCTTGATTTTTTTTTGATTTTTAAAAGTACAATTTAACATTAATAATAATAATAAAATATATAAGATAATATAAAATATATAAAAATTATAAGATAATATCCATTTTTGATTTTATTTCCTTAAAAAAAAAGAAATTGCAGAATAATTGTCATTTTTGATTTAAAAAAAAAAATAAATAAATAACTCTTATTTTTGATTTTGAAAATATGAGTGTACAAATTAACATATATTTTTAAGTTATAAAATAAAATTTGTAAGATAACGCGTATTTTTGATTTTTTAAAATAAAAGTTGTAGATTAATTTTTTTTTGTTGTGAACAATTGATAAAATTGCTATTTTTATTTATTAAAAATTGTGTGCTGCGCTCTTCAGCGACATTTTGCGTCATATTTTGGAAAAAGAAATATATATTTTTATTTTTAAAAATTTGCATAAGTAAATAATGACCATTTTATTTATTTTTATTAAAATTATTTTTTTTTTTTGTAATTAAATTATTTAAATATATATATTAAAAATATTAATTTTTATTTTAAAAAATTTTAAAAAAAATTGCAAAAGTTGATATTGCCGATTTAATTCACTTTTAATAAAAACTATTTTTTTTTATTTTTTATGTTAAAATTTAGTAAAAAGGGTAATTTTTACGTCATGTTTTTAAAAAGCTAGATATTTTTTTATTTTAAAAATTAAAATTGCAAAAGTTTATTATTTCGATTTTATTCATTTTTATTAAAATTTTTATTTTTATTTATTGTTGTGTCCTGCGCTCTTCGACTATATTTCACGTCAAATATATTTTTATTTTATTTTTAAAATTCAAAAAGTTAAATTCTATAAAAACAAAATTACAAATAAAATTTCTAGTAAATTTTTATATCAAATAAATCAAATATAATAGTTAAAATGTGATTTATATATTTAAAATTAAAAATAGCAATTAATTATATTTTTTCGATGGTGCAGAGCAAAATAGGATTTTTGGTTTAATTTAGTGTATTTTCTTAATGATTAATTTAGTTGAAATTTAATGACATATGATTTATTTGTTTTCTCTAGTTTTAACTGTCAAAAATAATTCCAATACAAATAAGATTTAATTGTCAAAAAGTTCAAGTTTCTGTTCAGGTAATCCATCATATTGTTCACAACTTCCTCGATAAAAATAATACTTGTTGCCTAGGTCAGTTTTTAATCATAGATAATTTCTGCGTATCGAATTTATTTATCTAACTTAAACACGCAATGCAATTAGTACAGTAAAACTTGGTTATAGGAGCAGCTTTGCAAAGGTTTTATTTATTTTATTTAATTTTATTATAGTACTAAACATAATAATTAAGCAAGCACTGGGGCCATCAACTAAAAATGTTTTATAAATCCTAAAAAAGTAAAAAATCGGTATAAAGAACTATTTCTTATGAATTACATTTTTTAAATTATCAAATAGTTGAAATTTCTGGATTTTCATTATATTTTTTTCTTTTTTTCTAATCGCATTCTACTTTTTATTAACTAGTTAATAATAGAGAATATTATAGAAAAATAGAGAATATTTTTAACTAGGTAATAAAAAGAAGAATGCGATTAATTAGAAAATATTTTCTAATATTAAAACAAAAATTCTTGAAAATAGAAAAAATTACTTCAAAAATCTTTCTTCATTTAAATAAATATTTTTATAATTTTTGATTACTTTTAAAATGTTTTTTTTTTACAATTAATCAAATGTTTTAAAATTTTGCGAAAATAGAAAAATTACTTCAAAAATCTTTCTTCATTTAAAAAATAACTTTTAAACATTTTTTTAATTTCCGATTGCTTTTAAAATGATTTTTACAATTAATAGTTTGTTTTATAATTTCACTAATTTTATTTTATCGAGCATTCACTGTATTGCTACCACTTCCAACACCCTTTGGCTGCCCTTTTAGCCTTCTATGTCATTGCAATAAATTTGATGGATGAGCAGAGTCCTTATACTTGGTTTGGGGGCTTGGCTTAACACTTGGGCAAAGGATTATCATTTAATTGAAGGACACAATTTCGCGCGAAAAAACAAAATGAAGAGTAAACAATAAAGTATTATAATTATTATTATTATATTTATACATTTTTCTATTTATATAGTGTGTCGAAAATATTTTCTTGCTTTTTTTTTTTTTTATTTATTTTTGTTTTTTTTTGTTTTTGCCAGTGTATCGTCATTGTTCAAACAATTTCCGCAATGGTCTTCAGCACACACATATCCTTTTTACAGCTCTGTTTATTTTTCACACTCATCACACGCATTTATTGATTAAAAGTTTTAATTACTTTGACAAATTGACAGAAAATTGCGGAGGGCGCTGTAAATCAACACATTAATGTCTAAAGTGCTTAAAAAAAATAAAAACAACAAAAATTAAAATTAAATGCAATCATAAAATTGCACTTTATCGAAACTCTATAAAAAATATATGAACTTGTAAATTTTTGTAATATTTTTCCACATCAAACGAGCACGCGCTTCGAGCACATAAAACATAATAAATATATATATTTTTATTATTATTTTTATTGCCACATTAAATTGTCGCACACAACAAAATTCAATTATCTATTTGGGCACTTCAATACCGTTTAATATTGCAACAAAAATTGTCCTGTCTGTTCCAGGACCTCCCAATGGGAAGTTTATCCTATTTGAATTTTATCTTTTTTTTTGCTTTCTGTTATCAAATCAAACACACGCGAGGAGCGCACAAAAGCAACTGAACTTAAACCTGTTGAGTTTCCTTCGTTTATAGTAATATTTTCACATATGTCCTTTTTGGTTGCGGACGCTCGGCTCCTAGAAAACACCCAAAAGCCACCCACAATGTTAAGGCGCTGTTAACAGCGGTGAAAAGCATTTGCAAAGGTTTTTTTTATCCAGAAAAAACAACGAGTTTGTATTAAAAAAAATAAATTTATAATATTTTACAATTTATATTTTGATATTTATTTATATTTCTTGATTAAAAATAATATTTTTTATAAAAAAAAATAATGTTGTAAGCCTTTAAACCTCACACAAAAAACTGATAACATAGAAAATGCTGTGCTGTTAAAACGCCGCAGTTTCTATACAATTTTTGAATGTGTTTAAAATATATTTTAGTAAATATTTTATAGTTCCATAAATTGTCATATTTTTCTTAATAATATAAATTTTATATTTATATTAAATATGGTTGAAATTTATATTTAATTCAACACTTAAAATTGTTTTTATTCATAAAGTTGTACTGTTAAGAGTTGCAAGCAGCGTTTGCTGTGTTTGTGAGTAAAAACTCTGCAGCTTTAATAAAATATAAAAATAATTATATATTAAAATAAATATATATTTTTATATATTAACATATTTTTTAATTAAAAGCAAATTATGCGCTAATAAATAAAATTTAAAGGCATTCAACAAAATTGTTAAACAATAAATTAAAATAATATTATAATATATTAGTCATATTTTTTACAATTAAATTCTATATTTTGGCTGACAAATAAAAACAAATTTTTATAAATTAAAATAAATTAAAAACTAAAAAACTGTTTATAAACACAAACTAAATTAAATATCAGTTGTAGCAGCATTTTTAAATATATTTATGCCAAAAAATAATGCTAAAGTGCACAGATTTAGCAATATCAAAACTGTTAAATGACTGTTAAACAGCTAAGTCCGCATTTTCAAAGCCTGCTGCAATGTTCATTAATTATATAATAAATTTTGCATTTATGCAATATATATATTTATTAAAATATAATTACTTCACTTCTTAATTAACGCCAATTAACCAATTAAATTAAATATTTACAATTTTGTTTTTAAAAAGCAACGGTCAAGTGTGCAAAGCACACTTGCTTGCTGCGCTGCTTGCAACTGCTTAACCGGCTGCTGTTGCTTGCCCAACAAAGCTGACAGCTATGTAAACCAATATATCTTTGTGTACAAAGCTGCTTGCTATGGCAAAGACTTTGATAAAGCTGTTAAATAATTAAATTGAAACTTCCTCAATTCAATATAATATTACTAGCTATATGATTTATATCAAGTCATTAAATTGAGTTATTATAGAAAATGTATGTAATTTTAATTGACTGCCTTTGTCACGCCTTATTGTGTGCTGTCATGAGATCATCTGGCGATAAGACACACAACGCCTAGCCCAAAGCTATATAAAGACTTTCCAAAAAAAACCAAAAAAAAAAATGTGTAAATGCGGCCATTTGCATAACTAGCTGTAAAAGTGTTTAAACATATTATAATAGGCAACAATCGGCAGCGATTGGCTGAAATTTTGTTGAAAACGCAAAATGAAATGATATTCAAAAGAAGAGTTTTTTGTTTTTATAATAACGTTGGTAACCAGAAACCAGTTCTAAACAGTAGAATGGGCCAAGAGGCAACATTGTGTGGGGACCACCTTGATGCTAAACACTTTGTCTTCCCCCCTCTCTGAAAATACAATTGGATCGGGTAACTTTTGAACTGAACATCGTTTCTAGGTGTTTGGTTTGTCGCATCCAAATTGATGTTTCAATAAAGCCTATAAATTTATGACTAACGTATCAACTGGTTGGACAACGAGTAGGTGTCGCCATTGGTGCTACAATGAATTAATTTGGACAATTTATGAGCCAATCTTTGCGGCTGACAAGCTTGGCCTATCCCCCAGCCAACCAATTGAATGGAATGTCTCTTTCTCAATGTCTCGCCGGTGGTCGATAGTTTCTATTTTCCAGTATTGAATTATAATTTGATGCTTTTTAACCCATCTGCATACATTAACCAATTGATCAGGCCACATAAATCTGTGGCAGCTGCAACACAATTAGCTGCCGCTGCCACAAAATTCTCAAGCTAAAGTTGCCACCCAAAATTGACAGCCAGCAGAGACGAAGAGTTTCAAACAAAATGTATGTAAATAAATAGTTCGCATTGCTCTCTGGCCAACAGCTAAAAGATAAATATATACTTAAATCTTAAAGATTTAAAAGCAAGTCGTACTATAGATGCCCTTTAAAATACATTTAGCTTCAAGTTTATACAGTCAGCGAAATTCAATTAAAGGCAGAGTTATTTTCTTCAATAAAATTGAACAAAAAAATTTTTAAAAATCTATTTTTATTTTTTTTTTGTTTAAAGCGGAAATATTCGATTTATATAAATGTCGAAATATTTGATAAACATACGCCAGATCTTAGGATCAAGATTCTCTCTAAATAAAGCAAGCAATCCATTCAAATCGCCGCAATAGCTAAAGTTTCTATTCAGTTGAAACTTCTCAAGGTAAATTTTATCTTGGGTGTTTTTACTAATTGCTGAGTAACTATCACATTTACTGACCGATTTGGACAAATGTATACTTAAAATATTCGTAAAAGAATTATCTAACATTATAAATATTAAAAAGTATTTAAACGAATTTTTTAAATTTTGAAAAGACCAATTGAAATTCAACAATTTTTCAAAAATGCAAAAAAAGTTCACATTTTTCAACTTTGAGGGCTTATAATGTATTTAATTCCTATTTGATCCACATAAACGGCATACTGTTAAAAAAAATACAATTATCTATTGAATTGTGTAACATTATTGAAGATCAAATAAGATCTGATGTAGATATGAACAATTAAGTCGAAAGACTGCCAAAAAAAAACTAGCTATTTGCGGTTTTCTCAAAAATCATTCTTTGAAAAAAAAAATGGTTTGCATTTTTGAAATCAGCGCTCAAAAATACATCAAAAATTACAAGACCCAAGCCCCCTTGATTAAAAAAAAAATTTGTAACTAGTGTTATTTATTAAAATCACATGTAAAATCGTTGATTCCAAAATAAAATTTAAACAAAATCCAAAAGCAAGTGTTTCAAAACAGCAAAATTCAAGTTTAAAGAAAAAATTGTTGAAAATATGAATTTTTATAATTGGCATATTTCTAATATTTATTTAATATATTTAATATTTTAATTCCCAATAGCTTTTAAATGAATTAAGTAATTTAAACAAGTTGTATGTTAGACGGCTTTTTTATTAATTTTTTTTAGGAAGATAAGTTGATATTAAAGTTGTTAAGAAAATGCTAGATTTAGGACAAAAATACAGCTTCGATTAAGTGAAAATAAAATAAAATAAATAAGTTGATATTTAAATTATTTATTTATTTTATTTTCACTTAATTGAAGCTGCCTTTTTGTCGTAAATCTAGCTTTATTTTTGTTTATCTCAAAAACGGATCCGGCAACATATTTTTAAAAATTTTTTGCCAAAATCAGCAAACGATTTTTAATATATAAATTGACTGCCAAATTTTCAAGATATAAAATTGCTTTTGTTTATTGTTATTATCAATTCAACGGAGAATCTATTGATTTAATAATTACAATAGATCATCGCTAATACCAATGTATATATATATATTCATATATTCCCTGTTATTGTATCATAATATATAATTAATGCGCCATGGTGCAAGATTTAATTTAGATAAACAAATAGAAAATAAATTTATTTATTTTATTTTATTTTCACTTAATTGAAGCTGCCTTTTTGTCGTAAATCTAGCTTTTTTTGTGTTTATCTCAAAAACGGACTCTGCAACATATTTTTAAAAATATTTTTCCGAAATCAGCGATCGATTTTAAATATACAAATTGACTGCCAAATATTTGGGATATAAAATCATTTTTTATATTGTTATTAACAATTCATTGGGAGACCCTTTCTTTTAATAATTACAATAGATCATCGCTAATACCCATGTATTTTATTCCCTGCTATTGTATCAAAATATTTAATTTATTGTCCCATGGGCAGATGTTAATATTGATAAACAAATACAAAATAAATTTATTTTATTTTATTTTATTTTCACTCAATTAAAGCTGCCTTTTTTGTCGCAAATCTAGCTTTTTTACGTTTATCTTAAAGACAGACAGAGACATATTTTTTAAAATATTTTTCCGAAATCAGCGAACTATTTTAAATATATAAATTGACTGCCAAATGTTCGGGATAATTTAAAAAATTGCTTTTGCGCATTGTTATTATCAATTCAAGTTTTTCTTGCCAAAAACCTTGCCAAGTTTTTCTTTATATTTATAAAATGTTTGTCAACTTTTGTCTTTTATTATTTTGTATATTTTTATAGCCATGTGCAACATATCAATTAAGTATATGTACCCAAGTTTTATACTCTATTTTAAAGGCCTGAGCAATAGCCGTAACCAAGAGGGCACTCTGTTGCCAACCTTGCCATGGACTTGACTCTTAAAATGTCTCATTTAAATAACTTGCATGCATTTAGTCATCCTTTTTGTCCCAAGTTGGCAACACCCGACTCTGGTTTTTTGTCCAGCTCAATGTTGTTCTTGTCTTTGTTCCTGTTGTTGTTGTTGTTGTTGTCGTTCCAGGCATGCGCCCTGGGCCACAGAACGCTGACGACCGTCAACTTAAGTGGCCAGAAGTGGACAACTTGGCCAACACAGCGTTGTGGTCGAGAGTGTCGAGAGTATGTAAATCTTTTGCTTGGTTGCCAATTCTTGTTTTTTTTGGCCAGAGTTGTCTCCCGTTGATCGATATTGTCCATGGCCCAGACCAGAGTCTTGGCCTTTTCAATTGTTGGCTTTAACAAAAGGATACATGTGTGTACATGTGTTTGACTGGGGCCACATACTATAAAGAGATTTCCATCTAGTCTGTATGGACATAATGGAGACATTGCCAAAGTACTGCATACATTTTTTTTTATTGGCCAACCTTTTCGATTGTTGTTCGCCTCACATTTACGAGTATTTGACAAATTTTGCTTATGGCTAAAGAAAAAAAAAATAAAAATAAAAAAATTTCAATAAAAATAAAAAATGTTTCGTGATATTCTTCTGTTGAAGCAACACTCAATGGCACTTTGGTTGGAAAGTCGATTTTTTATTGGCATAAAGCTGAAATATTAATTTATAATTGCAATCGCATATTTATTTATTTTATTTTATTTTTATTTTATTTTATAATTTTTTTTTTACATATTTCTAACATTTTGCTTTTTCAATACATTTCTCAAATACAATTTATTTTTTAAACTCGATTTTTATATATATATTTTTTTTTCATTTTATAATTAATTAATTTATTTTTATTTTTTGAATTTTTTTGAATTTTATAATTTATAATTTTTTTTTTTTTTTTGGTAAACCACAACCTTTTTTTATTTTGTGTTTGAACTTAAGGATAAATATTTCTAACATTTTTGTTTTTCCTGTGGATTTTTCAAATGCATTTTATCCCATAATATATATATTTTTTTGGGGAATTCAAAGCAGATAAAAATTACATTTTTGATTGATTTATTTAAAATTAGTTTGAAGTTAATAACAAAAATTCTAATTGTATTTAAGCCCGGCTTAAATAATGTCACTTTGGTAAGAAAATTAATTTATTTTATTTTATGGGCATAAAGGTGAAATATTAATTTATAAATGTAATTCTATATTTTTCTTTTTTTGCTCGCTAATTTGGGTAATTGTTCAACAATGTTTGCATTTTTAAAACATTATAAAAATTGATTGCACCTTACTGGGATAATTCTTTTAATTGGATTTTTTATTTTAATTTTTTTTGTAATTATATAATTTGTACGAAAAATAAATTTTTTTGTGTACAAAAACGATTTCTAAATGGTGTTTAGACTTAACAATGATTTTTTCTTATTTTTTTTTGATTTTTCAATTGATTTTTCAAATATATTTCATTCCATTAAACTCTCGATTTTTCAACAGATTTTTTTTGGGGAATTAAAAACAATTGCATTTTCAATTGATTTGCTTGGCATTTGAAATAAAAATGGCAAGAATTCTAATTATAATTAAAGATAATTATCTTTAAACCTGACATGCATAATTGTTAAATTATAATATATATATTTTTTTATTGATTTATTTATTTGTTGTAATTTACTTGAATTAAATCTTCATTTACTTTTTTTTTAATACATCAATAAAAACAAAATTTATAAAATGTTTTCATACACCAAAAAACTTATTTTGTTTTTACAATTTATTTAATTAATTTAACTGTAAAGATATAAATTTTTCGGTGTAGCAAAACGTATTCTAAATTGTGTTTAGACTTAGGACTGCATTTTTGCTTACTTTTTATTTTTTGATAATTGAATGGATGGATTTTTTAAATAAATTTTATTTTATTAAATTCGATATTTCATTGTTTTTTTTTTATGAATTAAGAACAGTTGCATTTTTTATTGATTTGTTTAGAATTTGAAATGGAAATGGCAGGAATCCTAATTTTCTTCATATCTGGCAATTATAATTGTTAACTAATACATTTTTTTATTTATTTATTTAGTATTATTAGATACAATATATAATATTATGCCTTATATAATTTTTTAACTAATAATAATGTTTATTTATTTTTTATTGATTTATTTATTCATTGTAATTAAGTTGAATTAAACTTTGGTTGACTTTTTTTAACACATAAAATATATTAAATATATTTATTTAATTATTATCTCTACTTACTTATAACAATAATATTCAATTAAGAGCTGTCATAATATTTACACTCTTCATTCCAAAATATTTTGATTTAAAATTCTTTTTATTTTCTTAAAAAATAATATATAATTAAAAGTTGTTTTTTCGATATTGTTTGATCAACTTCAATAGGTATAATATAATTCCTTATTTGTTGTTTTTAAAAGACCATTTAAAGCTACTCTAAACATTTTTCTAGCCCTTCTATTATCTCACTTGTTTATTTAGATTTCTTTACAAATAATCAATTTATTTGATAACATTATATGCCAATAACAATAAACTTTTGCACCATATACAATAAAACATTGTTGTAGTTTTATTTCAACAGCATTTTTTAATTAATTCAAATGCAATTCAGTTTTGCTACAGATGCGAGTGAAGATTGAAGCTGATTGAAGCTGAAAGGCAGCACGTGAGCGAAGACTGTAAACTTTATAACAGACACTGTCACTTTTTTATATATATATATATATATATTTTATTCCTCTACTGTCAGGATCGATGTAGAGACGCTGCTCATTCAGTAAACGTTTTGTGATTTGTAACGATTGTGCAGTACATAAATCAGTCATGGATTTATTGCGAGAAATGAAATTTTGCTGGGCTTCGTCGTCTTCAGTTTTCTACTTCAATTCTTCTTCTGTGGCTCTTTTGTGTAGAAGGTGAAGCATCTTTTGTATCTGTATCTGTATCTGTGGCCGTATTTGTATCTGTATCTTTGGCTGCTTCTTTAGCTTCTTTTGCTTGGGTCGTGTGGTCGTGTGAGTGGCGCTGCGTGTGGGTCGCATAAATTTCACGCTTTGCGCAGGCGCTGCTACAAATCGATGTTCTGTTTCTTTTCAATATATACTCTATTTACAATTTGGGCTAAAGTGTAGTTCGGCTTTTGAGCAATCTCTGTTTTTATGTCTGTCTCGTAATGTGAACGCAACTTATTCCATATTATAGCAGTTACAGCAAACAAATTAGATATGCATTTTTAATATACATTAAAAAAATCTAGAGGGATCTCTGGTTATTATGAGAAATAAAAATTTTTTTTTTAATTTTTATTGTAATATTTCTAAATATATATTATTCTTAAAAAATTTGTATAAACTATTTTTTTAATAATTATAATTTAATTTATTATTTTTAAATAACTTTAATTTAATCATTTTTATTTTAATTTATTTTTTTTTATTATCTTTTAAATTTTTATTGTAATATTTCTTAATATATGTATATTATTTTTAAAATTTTTTTTAAACTATTTTTTTTAATAATTATAATATAATTTATTATTTTATATAACTTTAATTTAATCATTTTTATTTTTATTTCTTTTAATTTATTTTCAAATTTATTTATTAATTTTTGTAATTTGTTTGTAAACTATTTCTTTTCAAACTCTATTTTTATATTATTTTAGTCTTTAATCTACTTTTTATTATTGTTAAACTATTTTTTTTTATTTATAATCTATTTTTTTATAATTTATTTTTTTATAATTTATTTTTTTATAATTAGTTTTTTATTTTATTTTTGTATTTATTATTTTTTTAATCTATTTATATATTATTTACTTTTTAAATCTATTTTTACATTCTTTATTTTTTAAATCTATTTTTATGTTATTTATTTTCTTAATCTATTTTTATACTATTTCTTTTTTTATTTATTTTTATAATCTCTTATTTAAATCTATTTTTATATTATTTATATCCTTAATCTATTTTAATATTATTTATTAATTTTTTTTAATATATTTTCATAAAATTTTTTTTTTAATATTTATTTTTGTAATCTAATTTTTTTTCCTTATTTTTTAAATAAATTTTTATATTTAGTTTTTTAATAAATTTTATTAAAAAAAATTTGTTTTTGTTGATTTCAATTATTAAAACCTACATTTAAGATTTTTTACACATCATTAAACTGGACAAAAGCTGATCTCCCTAAAGGATTTGATAAAAAATGAACACTTTTTTTAGGCAATGTCTTCAAAATTCGACAAAAAAAAAAAACAATTTAAAATGTTCCGAAAATGAATTTCTGTTAATTTTCACTTTTAACAATATTTTGCGAATTAAATTCACTTCTCTTTTCATACAGACTTGAATTTACCTGTCTTTAGGCTTCGTTTTAACAAAACTTTCAATAAATTTATTTTTACAAAATCTAACTTTTAATCAGTTAGTTGAACCAGATTATTATATTAATAGAATTAATGGAAATATAGAAAAAAAATATAGAAAAAAATATAGAAAAAAATATAGAAAAAAAAAATTAAAAAAATAATTATTATAATAAAAAAGATATTAATATGAATTATTAAAACACATAATAACAATCTAAGTATATTTTTATAAACAATTATTTTCTTTAAAAGATTAAATCAATTTTCATACTTTATAAATTCCCACTGGCAAACAGAGTATAACACAGTCGTTTCAATGTTCTTACTTTGGTTTTTGGGTTTTTTTTTGTATTATTTTCTAGATCTTTTTTTTTATGTACCACGCAGCCGTGCAGTGCCGCTGGCTCTCCAATCGATAGTCGCGCGATAGTTTGACGTTCCATAGACGAACCAGGAAATTGCGGGCCTAGACATATAACATATAACATGTGTTCAAAATAAATATAAAACTTTGACCTACAACGTTCGATGTCAGAGCCATTTGGGTATGAAATGCCATAAGGGCAAATCACGAGTCTCCGAAGAAAGACACAATGGGTTGAGTGTTGTCTCTGTTGTTGCAACTAAACTCTTGTAACTTGCCACAACACGCAATGCGCCTCTAATTGTCCAGAGGCCTACAACAAATGCCCAACTAAAATGCAACTGAAATTCAAACTGAACTGAAGACAGTGGCCGCGTTATAACTTTAGATTCAGTTGAATTATTCGCATCATATCAGATTGCATGACAGTTCTCAATTACTTTTTCGGCATTTCTTATAAAAAAAAACTTTAAAAAAAAACTAAAAAAAAATAAATAAAAATCGTTGTCCCATTGCGAAATGACTGGCAAAAATATGAAAAAAATGTTGCCAAAGCATTTGACATTTTTATGTAGTTTCAGCAAACATTTGAGTTGTAATTTTTGCTAGTTTGCTAAGTTTTTAGGCTAATAGTTCTATAAAAATGTTGTATTTATTTGCATACGTTTTTTGAGAAATGTTGTCAAATAAATAATGTTTTTAAATGAAAAATATAAAATTGATTGATAAATGTTGCATGCAACTTTTTCGTTTTTAAAAACTCTTTAATAGACAATTTTACTCAATTTTAGTTTATTTTCGATCAGCTTTTGCTTTTCATAAAATTGATTTAATATTAATGTTGATAAAAATAATTTAGCAAATTTTTAAACAATTGCGCAAAATATATTCCAATGAACTTGAAATATTCTTCATTTATAAAAAACAAAATAAAATTAAAAAAATAAACAAGATAAAAAAAATAAAAAAAGTTAATAAAAAAATAAAAAAAATAAAAATAAATAAAAAAAATAAAAAAAAATAAAAAGAATAAATTTAAAAAACATTTATAAAAACATTCGAATAGTTACTTACTAATTAATTTTTTTTTTAAACCCACAACAATAATAATTTCAAGCGTTTTTAATAAAGCTCAAAAAACGAATTAAATATAGTATAAACTTTTGCTTTATTCATTAAATGCGATGAACTTTGAGCGTTGCTTCGACAATTCGTTTTTAGGCACTTTTAAGCCAGCTGTGGAGCTAATTTCGATCTTATAGAAGTTTACTGACATTTTGGTTGTTTCTTTTGTTTGATCTCTAATTTGGGTTTACGCTTGGAATCACTATTTTGTATAATTTGTGTACTTTTAAAGCAATATTTCGCAAAAAGTTTACATTCCGCTACAAAAGATGTCTTGAAGGAATTCGATTTTTTATATATTTTTTTTTAATTTCATGATTTACTTTATGTGGTATCATATATTTGTTTTTAATGTTACTTATTTTTTTTTTTTTCTTTTTGGTGTACCACAAAGTTTTCTTATTTGTGTTTAGACTGTCAGGATGAATTTGTTCTTACGCTCTTGCTTTTTCAATTGATCTTTTACAATGTATTTTATTCCATTAAATTATATTTTTTTTTTTGGATTACACCATATACAATTACACTTTCCATTGATTTATTTGGAATTAGAAATGAAAATGGCAAGAATTTTTTTATTAATTATTGCTTAAAATTTATTTATTGTTAAAAATCAGACTTTCAATCACGCTTCTTTTTTTTAGATCAAAAATTGTATTAATTTATTTTTAAGGTTTATGTCTACACTTGCTTCACAAAATGTTGATAATCTACATATAATGTTTGAAAAATCAGAGAGTATCTAAAGGTTTTCTCGAGTGTAAAATTTAATAAATTGAGAGCATTTATCAGTTTTTATCCATATTAAATCACATTTTAAAAATACATAAACCTGTTAAAGATGTTGGAAATCTTTTAGCTGCATTTTGAGCGCACTTTAGCCTTAAATCAATTCAAAAATCTTAAGCAAAAGTTCACTGCACTCATCAAAACAGTTTAGTTTAGCTTTTTTTTGGTGTTTTTTTTTTTTGGCATTGTTGTCAGGTCTGCATTCCCGTTAGCTTTTGCCCAAAACTTATAATTTATGGCTGTTAAACTTTGTCTAATCCCTGGCATAATCGTCTGGTCCGATAGCAAAACACAAAAAATAAACTGAAAAAAAAAAAAATAAAAATATAAAAGTGAAAAAAAAGTCAGTCAACTCTTTGGTATTTTTGTTGTTTTATTTATTATATATATATATATATATTTTTTTTTTTTACTTTCTTGTGCGCGTTTCGTTTTCGTTTCACATTTTTTTTGGATTTTTTCTTGGTTTATAATTTATTATCGCATCAAAGGCATCTCAATTATAGCTCCTGGCAGACATGAAACCCAAAGTCAGACACCCAAAGCCAAAGCCAAAAAAAAAACCAAAAACTAAAGCCAAAGCTAAAATATATATACAAAGATATCTTGGTTGTTCGTATCTGGCATATCTGGCAAATACAAATGCGTTCGCTTTTGTATATCTGCAATCGAGCAATTACAAAAGTTTACAAAACTTTATTCAATTAACTTTGTTTTTAGATGTCGTAATATTGAATGCCATTGCTTGTTAGTTTTGTATTTACATGGTGAGTTTATTTTATGAAGTTATTTTTATGATTTATTGGAGAAGAGTATTGTCTGAATAAAGTTGTTAGAGTTGTTAGAGAAATCTTTTCGAGGAAAATCTTATTTGTAAGTATTTTTCTTGATAGATTTTCAATTCTAATAAATGTGTCAAAACTCAACCGATTTTAATGCGGAATGTCATTTTCATCATAATTTGTGTTTTTAGTTTAATTTGCCATACAAATCTGTAACTAAATATTTTCTAATATTTTTTTTTGTTTTTTTCCGATATTTTTGTTTTCTATAGAGAAGTACCTCCTAGACTTCTAACACTCATATCTTTGCCAAAACTTCACCGATTTTCATCTCAATGTAGTCATAATTCGAGCTCATAATTCGATGATGCCTTTTAAATCTGAAATTCAACTCTTTTAAATTTTTTAAATACTTTTCTCCGAACATCTGATATATAGAGACCAACCTCCTAATCCTTCCTAGCCTTACAATTTTATCAAAACTGGATTGATTTTCATGTGAAATAATCATTGAAATCATAGTTTGTAGTTTTGTTTAAAATCTCAATCGAAATTATAAATGCAAAAACATATACTTTCTGAAAATCACGTTTGTTGACATTTTTCCCATTTTTCCGTACGACCCCCTTACAATTTTTAAATGAGTTTGAGAAAATTAATACACTTGAAAATGAATTTATTTGGCGATTGCCAAAGGCGTTATTAGTATAAGAAACACATTTTATATTTAGATGATTTCAATTATTTCGCGGGTTACAGGTAAATTTGCTGCAAAAAATTTTAAATTTAAGTTGGACTTTAATGTCAAAAATAAAAAAATTCATATGAAACTTGTCTGATTTTAATGTAGAATATCTCTTGGTACATGATTAATATTTATATTGAATTTACATTTATTTTTATATTTCTATGGATATATTTTATTTGAAAATCTATGCTGGCTCGACGTCATTTGTAGAATTCTTGGGCATTTAAATTGTATTTCATTTGCGTGAATACAAATCTTACATGTTTTCATAATTTTTTAAGATTACCACAGAATGTACGATCGAGCCTAGCTAGATTTTCAACTATATTTATTTTATATATAATTTTATTTATATTATTTATAACTTTATTTATTTTATTTATAACTTTATTTATATTATATACAGTTTTTTTTATATAATTTACAACTTTATTTATATAATTATTTTTATTATAAAAATTCGCATTTATTTATATAAGTTTTGTAATTTTTAGAATTTAATTTTTAGAATTTGGATTTATATTATTTATTTATTTAAATAATAATGAAAGTTTTTTGTGCTAAATTTTGTATATTTATTAAAATTTCCATGAAGCGTGGTTGCTAGATAATATTAAAAATGTAACGTTAATAATCAACTAAGAAGGCTGCTTCTTGACAATAATAATGATAAGTTTTCATATATTAAAATAATAATGGTTTATCCTAGATTGCCAATTCTCTAAACTTTAACAATAAATCAAAGAAAATCCATGCCTAATATCTGACAATTGTTTAAAAATCAGCGCAAACGACATAGTTGCTTATATAGTTTTCACTTTGCAAAAATTTCATACTGCATGAAGTTTAATGCTTGGTGTAAATCCCTGCAATATTTTTTACCTCATAGTCTTTTGGCCAAGTTAAAGCTGAAGCTGCTTTCGTTATGATTATGAACAGTTTATTGGTGTGAAAATGCGCAGAGAGCTGAGAGCTGAGAGCTGCAAGAGTTTTTTTTGCGGCGCAAACGCTTCGGTTGCAGCTTCAATTTCAGGCACATTACAATTCGTGACGTGATTTTGATTGCCCCAAGCGATATATGGCTAAAATGAAGACCCCCATGCCCCGGCCCCGGCCCCACCTGCCTTCTTCGTCTCCTTCTTCTGCTGTTACCTGTTTTTTATTTTTTTATTTATTAATTTTCTTTTGTTCTCTATATTTGCTCACTTTTACTTTCAAGATCTTTTTGCCATTGTTTTCGATTGCAAACGCCCTCAAACTGAAACTCAAACTCCTGTCTCCTGATTGTCCGTTTGAAACTATTCACTGTACTATAAATTCACTATTCACTGTACTATATCATTAATGTCTGTGAGCATAGATTGATCGCAGTAGACAAATTGTCGTCATGTCTGGGCGTTGTCTGTTGCATTTCAATTGAGCCTAAAACGAAGACATAAAGCCAAAACTCTGGCAGGTGCCCCTGGCGGCTCTCTGTTTAGTTTTCTTTTACTTTTACATTTATTTCTTATTTCTTTTTGTTTTTCGTTTTTTTTTTGTGGCATTTGTGATTTATGCGACTATTCAAACAGTCAAAATTCAACACTTCAATGCTTGTCTCAGAAAGTTAAACAAAATGACAAAAGACGCGAAGAATGTCAATTGAAATTGTGCGAGACTGTAGATATATCCTGTAATTCAAGTTTTTTGTATTGTGTAAAATATTAAAGAATTTAAAATTAATTAAAAAACTGCAGATATATTATTTAATTAAATGTTTTTTTATTTTAAAATATTTAGGTATGAAAAATTAATCAATAAAAATCTTTTTAATGAATAAAAAAATAAAAAATAAAAAAATAATAATTTTTTAAATTAAATTCTGCTAAATACTTTCAATCAAAGCTAACGCTATATAGTGCAAAAAAGTTGTTCTAAATAAAATAATTAAAATCGGATTTTTTAATTTGAAGCTTCGCACTTGAATTTTAAAGTACAAACAAGGGGAAAATTAAATTTTTTTTTCATTTATTTATTTTTTTTTATTTATTAATTTTTTTTATTAATTTTTTTTTTTATTTTTTATTTTTATTGTCAAGAAGCAGCCTTTATAAAGGACTATAAATTAACATTATTACTTGACATAGTAAGAACAACCGTGCTTCATGGGAAACTTAAGTCAAAAAAAAGTTGTTAATTTAAGTATAAATATTATTTAAACTTAAATTTTTATTTAAATCTATCAAAAGTTTTGCAGCTCCAGTTTTAAATGCATGCAGGAATTACGAAGAAAATCTCTACAAATTTAGGAAAAATAAATTCTGTGAATTGCCAATTGAATATCCATCAGAATTCGTTTGATGAAAATATCCTTAACTATTTGATAGAAGAAATTTTTATCAATTTAAGAGAAGATTTATTGAATGGTTCAAATGTGTTTCTATAGATGAAAAGGCAAAAGTATAATTTATTTATAATTATAATTGTATTTTTATTTCATATTATGGTATTTTTCTACATTTATCTGAGGCTAACATTCGGGCTTTAGAGTGACAATATACCTGTTATATATACATACTTAACGTTATTTTTTATTTCAGTTATAAACTTGTCTGAGCTTGAAGTGTTGAAATTTACCATATAACGTTATAATATGATATAAATTAAATATTGCTATATATAATAAGTTAACGTCACGTTCAAAACCCTGACTAAAAGTTTAGTTTAGTTAAAACAAGTATTTTAATTATTTATTCTTATTACTTCTAATATTTGTTATTTTTTGTTATTATTATTTTTTAAAGGATTTTTTTAAATGATTTATTTTTAAATGATTTATTTTGAAATAATTTATATTTACATGATTTATTCTTATTTAATTTTTTTTGTTTATATTTTTTTAAATATATGTTATTTAAATATATTTATTTAAAAATCTTTTTCTTTAAACAAATACACCCAAATGTCTTGTATTTTGTAATACCGAGTGCTTTAATTATTTTTATTTAAAATTTTTTTTTTCCTTTTTTCATTTTTCTTTAATTTTTTTACCTTTTTTTTTTTTTATTTTTTTTTATTTTTTATTTTTTTTTTGATTTTTTTTTTATTTTATTTAAAAAATTTTTTTTTTCAATTTTTTTTTTTAAATTATTTTTTTTTATATATTATATTTCTATATAAATATCTTGTTTCTGATAACTGCTTTAAAATATACCATAGCATAATTATAATATGCTTTCTATACACACAAAGACACACACATATATATTTACAGGGTATACATTTACAAATTCCTAAAGATTGCCCCACCCAACAGCACGCTTTATTATTATTTGAAATTCCAGGCATATACCTAGAAACCAGAAAGTGCCTATAGGGGGGAGACATTTGACAACCCAATGACATATTAGCCCTCTACTCAAGGAAGTAAACTCATGCCTCATCCGTACTTAGATGTTCAGTTTTATGACATTGATGAGAAATGGCTTCCATTTCCTTTTTTTTATTCTTTTTTATTGTTGTTGAACGAAGACAATATGAGAGTTGATTTTGGGTTTTTTTTTATTTTTTATTTATTTTTTATTTATTTTTTTGTTACCTAAAAAGTCTCGATCTTCGATCTTCTGCGATCTCGTACTCATTTTTTGGGGTATGCCAAAATTGCGACGATCGTGTATTTAGTTTCATTTTCGGTTAAAGGGTATATAAACACAAAAAAATGCGCTAATTACACGCACTCGGTGCACTCGTTAATTGAAGTTGTCAACGTTTCGCAAACTCTACAAAAATATGCGTTAAAAATGCATTGAGTTTTGTCGGTTAAGGTATAAAAATCAAAAGGCCGCAACGATCATGGACACGAAGGGCATGCCGCCCAATTATCTGTGAATTGAACTAAGTAAAGTTGGTAAAAAATAAAATAAAATCAACTAAAATAAAAAGCAGTTTGGCAATGGCGCCATTAATTATCACAAAAACGGATACATTTCTTTATAATTAAGCTGACGGAATGACACTACTATGCAGGCAGCTGGCATTCAAAGTAATACTCAAAAAAAAAATAAAAGAAAAGAAAAGAAAGCGCCATTCTAAATTTTATATAAAACTTTTAGAGTAAGAAAAATCGCTTATTAAATACAAGTATAAAATTTCTATGTGGGCAGCGCACTTAAAAATATGAATTTTATTATAAAAAAACAGATTGAAAAAGATTGAAATTAAAATATTTAAAATTAGCTAAAAAATCAGATTGATAAAAGATTGAAGTTAATATATTTAAAATAAGTTAAAACAATTTATTGAGCACACAAAAAGAACATTAATTTTAAGAGAAAAATTTGAGATTTCAGCTGAAGAAACTATTTATTAAGTAAAAATATTGAGTTTAGTTGGTAAATTCATTTGATTTTTTTAAGCCAAAGATTCTCGGCTTGATTTTCAGTGAATATAAAAAAATATATTAAAACATTTTATTCGACATTAATTTAATTCTATTTAAAAAAGAAATATTATGAAAAATTGAAAATTAATTCATTTTATACTAAAATAGTAGATATACACTCTGCGAAATTCAATAAAATGCAATAACATTTTTTTAAATAAACAATTTGTTATTTTATTTTCTTTTAGAAAATATTGCAATGAATTTTATTTTAAAAAATATATATTTTTAATTTAATGATGCAGATATATTAAAAATTAGTCAAAATAAGGAAAGACATTTAAAAAAATTCTTTAATAAATGTATGTTTATTTTTTTTAAACAGATTTATATAAATTTAATTTATATAAAAAATAATTACTTTTGTGTAGTCATAAAAACGTATTGTCTATTGCATTTTTTTTATATTGCATTAAAAATAAAACTCATATTATTTATTTTAAATAGTATTTTAAGTACATAATGCTGCGAAACTTTTAATAAAAGTGTACTGAGATAAAATACAGCTATTTAAATTAAAATATGGATTATTTTATTTATTTATTTATTTACAAGATTAGCTTATAATTAAAATTATAAGAAATTTAAGAAACCTAAAGCATAGCATCATAGGCCTTGAGCTTAAAATATGTGGCTTCGAGAAATTCATCTCTTCATAAATATTTTATTTAAAGGAAGAACAGAAAATATTAACAGTTCTAATTTATATATTGTATGTACTTTAACAGTTCTGTAACATAACATAAACATCTTAAAGTCTAACAACTCAAGTTTGTTTGTCTTGAACATTTACATTTGATTTATACAATAAAGTATTAAACTCATTTGTGTCCTGGTGCTATTTGCACTTATTTTGGCGCCTAGAATCCTTACAATGTTACTCTGAATATTTAAGAATTGATTCTTCATTAGTGAAAGATTTTTATTCTGAAATAAAAAAAAAAATAACCACAATTTTTTAGTGAAGATATTTACGCGGAATTTGATTAAAAACTCAGAAATGATTATAAATTATTGTTTTGTATTTTTTGTACTGTTGAAGGGTTTTTAGGGTATTTAATTTCAATAAAAAAAATATATTCATTAAATAAATTATTACAAAACTTACGATATACTTAATGCTTTAGATTCTATGCGATTTATAAATAATTTTTTTAATTCTGTGTTAATTATGGAAAAAATGATTGTAAAAATGTGAGAAAAATATTTGACATAAAGTTAAAGTGAATAATTTTGTAGGTCAAAATATTATATGTTAGGTTCTATATAAAAAAAAAAAAAAATTTCTTGACATATTATTTATTTTATTTTTATTATTTTATTATTATTTTAAAAGCTCAAAAAAGCATTAACATATTTTTCCGACGTTAATAGCTTCATTATGTGCAAATATAAATATATATATATATAGTTTAAATTTTTTATATTATATATATATTTTTTTAAAATTTTTTAAATTTTATACTTGTTCGATTTTTGACTTTTTTAGAATCCTTGATAATTTCTCCAAGTGCAGCTAGGCAAGCTGCATTAAACTATGCAAAAGGTGACCGGCCTAATGACAACATCGCTTCCGACTGGCTGCACAACTGCAGCTGGTTGGTAGAATGTTGAAGTAGAAGTGGAAGATGTGGCAGTGGCAGCAGTTGCAGCAGTTGCAACTCCATGGGCTCCATTAGCAGGATGGATGCAGCGCCTAATAGAGAAGCATTACTCATGCTCAGCAGGACATCGTTATGGGGCCGCGTGTGTCTAGTCTGGTCAGGGATTCGAATTCAAGTTGGGAGAGTTTTGAACCTTCTTTAGGCGCAGTGTGCGTTCAACGTTAAACATGCAATTGAGAAATTTATTAAAAATCATTTTCATTAATTTGGTTATTTATGCGCAGGATCAAACATTCAATTAGGCTGATGTTATAAATCTCGCATTCATTTTTCACATGCTACAACCACGCGTTGCAACTATAAATCAAAATACAGACAGAAAGATTGTTGCAACTGCAACTGCAACTGCAACGGCTAGGCAGCCCACGGTTGCAACTTTGCATTTTTGCAGCTCATCTGCCAAGTTTTCCATATCCTAAACCATTTCTGTTTTAATTGTCAATAATATATACTTAATATATATATTTATATATATAATAAAAAACTTCGATTTTGTTTTTTTTCGGTTTCGAAAAGGTTAAAAGTGAAAGATCTCCTGCTGACTTTGCAACAATGACAAAATGCTTTTCGACTTGATTTTTTTTTTGTTTTTCATTTTCATTGTTGCATTTTTTTTTTTTGTTTTTCGTTTAAATATTATTTATTTGTCATGTTCTGCACGAAAAAATGAGAGTAATAAGATGCACAAAATGCGATAAACAATAGCAAAGACATTTAATAAAAAATCTTTGTGTCATTACAGACAATTGAATACACTGTAAAAGTTGAGATTTTTAGCTTAACAGTTCTTTAAAAATATCTGAAAAATTCTATATTTAGAAAAATGTTTTTAAAATTGCAACTGATTTAATATTAGTTTAATTTAATATTAAAATTTGAATTACATATTAAAATTTAAATTTTATTTAAATATTCATGCTGACGAAAATATTTATTAAATTTTTTTTTTTAATTAAAATATTAAAATTGGCATTTTATAAAAAAATAATTAAAAATATATTATAAATTTTCTACTTTCTACTTATTTCTATAAAATTTAAATTTTATATTAAAAGTTAAATTTTTTAGTTAAATATTGATTCAGATATTTTTTTTTGCATTACTTGGAACTTGGAGACAAATTTACCTTAGCATTATAGTCTCCATAAATCGGAGTTCAGGGTCTGTTTCTTCTCAAAATAAATACAATATCAACAAAAAATAAATAATGAAACAAAAATAGTTTAATTTAAAAAAATATATAAAAAAATTTATATAATAAAAAAAAATAAAAAAAATATATATAATAAAAAAATAAAATAAATTACTATATATAATACAAAAAAATATATAATAAAAATATACATTAATAAAATTATTTTTAAATATTTTTACTTTTAAAAATAATAAAATTATTTAAAATAAAATTATAAAATATCTAAATTGGGGATTTTATGAAAAATATTTAAAAATATATTATAAATTATTTATTTTATATTTTATAATAAATTTAAACGGTACAACTGGTATACTAAAGCTAAGATATTATGCAGCTAATGTAATAAATATCTTTAAAAAAAATTCAGTAAGTTTTAAAAGATGAAAATATCGGAGCTCTTTAAAGGAAATGTTTCTTTACACATTTAATAATAAATGTCAGCATTAAAACAGGATTGAAATTGAAATTTTAATCAGTGGTTTGGGGTTCTTAAAGGAACTGTTTATTTATAAATATTAAATCAAAAATTCAATAATAACGCTGTAGGTCCTTATGCAATTAATAAACGATTTATTTAAAAATGATCTGATTAAATTTCCGCATTAAAACATAGACAATAGTTTTATTGTTATGTTGTATTTAATGCAAATATCGAAGTTAAATTAAATGATTATTTATTTATATATTTTGAAGAAGTTAGAAGCTTAGATTTAAGGTAATTAATTTTTATTTATTTTTCTACATTTTTTTTTTATAATTTATTTATTAAAATTAAATATGATTATTTTTCATAAAAGCAATAATAACTAAATAATTATTTATGAATAATTTGTAAAACAAAAGTCTCTAAATAATCAATAAGTGTGAGCTTTATTTATTTAAATTTATTTTTTATTATTTTATTTATTTCATTTTGATTTGATAATGTGAAATTTTTTTATTTATGTGTAGCTATTTATTTTATTTACATAAATAATTGAACTTATTTTATTTATATTTATTAATGTATATATTTATATTTATTTATGTATATATTAATATTTCTTTTATGCAATATTTATTTATATTTCTTTTATTTACGTATATATTTATATTTATTTTATTTACGTTGACATTTGTATTTATTTTATTTATTTTATTTACATACATAATTGAATTTATTTTATTTATGTATATATTTATATACTTTTTATTTTATGCAAATATTTATATTTATTTTATTTACGTAGATAATTATATTTATTTTATTTTTTTTTATATAAATTTTTATTTATTTATATTTATTTTATTTTTTTTTTTATATAAATTTTTATTTATTTATATTTATTTTATTTATTTATATTTCTTTTTTATTTGGTTAATTCATATGTATTTATATTTTTTTTTTTTTTTTTTAATTTTTCTTATTAATATTGCAGTAGTTATTTATATATATTTTATTTCTTTTTATGGCAATTTCACTTTTCTAATATTCATATTTTTCTAACATATTTATTAATTATTTTCATAACTGCAGCAACTATTTAACTAGCCCACATTGTGCTTTTGATTACAAATACCGCCAATTCGATGGCAATAAATTGACAAAGCCAAATCAGTTAACAAACAAGCACAAAAAAAAGAAAAATAAAATAAAATGAAATAAAAAACAAAAGAAAAAAAAAACCCAAACAAATTTGGGACATTCGCCAAGCTGACCTTATGCTGACCCTAAAAATCTCAGCTGGGGCATGCAACAAAACTAAAAATAAACCGGAACACAGCTGAGCAGGAAGCCAAAGATTTGTTTATCAAGCTCATATATGAGGCAGCCCCAGCTAGATCATAAAATAAACTTAATAAAAATCAACTTCAGCTTGTTTTGTTGTTGTTGTTTTGTTGTGGCATCATCAAAAAGCCGACAAATGGGGCGTGCCACAACTATCAGCACGGCCAGGCCCACTTTTATTTTTATATGTATTTTGTTTTTTTTTCTTGCCACAATTTTTGATATAATAAATTGCATAGAAACATAAATTTAATTTTTAACGCCCCGAGAACGACAGAGTCTAGGCACAACGCTTGGCATAATAATTAAGAGCTCAGTTGGAGTTAAAAGAGATGTAAAATATTATATAGAAAGAGATGGATTATGAGAATATTAAAAGGTTGACAAAATGGTGGAAAGATATTAAAAAAAAAAAATAAAAAAAATATAAAAAAAAAAAATTAAAATAAATAAAAATAAATGGCGCTTTTGTTGACGCTTTTCGCACTCACACATTTTTCACGCAAGACGCGCCCTTGATCCGCCCCCAGCTTGACAGTTGAAGAGATCTTCTCTTCTCTGCTGTTCTGTGTTTTTGGCCATAATCATAACCAAAAGACCATAACGTCTCCAGCTCCTGCTGCTGCTGCTGCTGCTGATTGATGAGTTTCATTTGCCATTCGGACAGGTCTACATTAATATCAACAACAGTGTGTGCCGTCTTCTATAGCTTTTGCTCTACAGATTCTTCTACAGACTCTCTACAGCTTCTCTACAGTTTCTCCTGCAGCTCATCAGTCCCAGCAGCCGCAGCTCAGCAGCTCTTGGAGCATCATCATCATCCTCTCGCTTTCGGGGCGTCACAATTGCAGAAGGGAACACCCAGGAATTTGTGGCATTTTATGGGGGGACGTCCCCTCTCTGTCTCTGTTGTTTGACTATTGCCGAGAGTTCGAGTCTTAGTCTGAGCCTTAGTCCGAGTCGAGTGTTATTTGCTTAGCCATCCACAAAGCCACAAATCCACTTTCCATTAGGTCCACACACAACATTCACGTAGCATAATCGTTCTGGGCCGTGTTAAATTTATGAGTACTCGTATTTAGTTGTAGTCACTGTTTATTTGTTTATTTGTTTGTCCGTTTGTCTGTTTGTTTGTTTGTTTGTGTACTCTATGCTGTTGCTGTTGCCACTAATGCTGCTGTCGCTTTTTTTGAGGCACATTAACTAAGTTAGTCGGTTTGTGGAACATTAAAAAAAAAATAGAGCTGATGAAAAATAAAGGAATGGAATATGAATCTTAAACAAAATATAAACATTGTTGTTTTCTATAAATTAGAATTTAAGCATTTGTTCTAATTGCAATTTATATACATTTTTAAATGTGATGCACATTTATTAAAATTAAATTTTCTTACAAATTTTTTTTACAAATTTTTTTTACAAATTTTTTTTACAAATTTTTTTTACAAATTTTTTTTACAAATTTTTTTTCAAAATTTTTTAAAATATTTTAATGAGTATATATAATTTTTTTTTTTTTAATTGAATTTTTTTTTTATACAAATTAAGTTATTTTTTTGCTATAAAAATTTAATTTTTTTTTATTTTTATAAATTTTTTTCTGTGTGTTTTACATTTGATTTATTTTGTTATAACTTTTTTTGCTTTCTTTTTTTTTTTTTATAAAATTTTGTTACTTTTAAATCAAAAATTTTGTTTCTTTTTAAAAAAATATTTTATTTTGTTTAAATTCATTTTATTTTAAATTGTATTTTATTTTTTTGTGTTCTTGTTTGTTTTTCCGAGCTTGATTAAAGTCTAATTAAATAATAATTTGAAATATTTGAAAACATTCTAGTAATAAACTAGTGAATTAACATGTTTATATAGCAAGCTAGAATATTGTTTTAACTAAATGGATTAAAATATTTTTTAATATAAATATGCTAAGATATGAGTGACCGGAACGATAAATAGTTTATATTTTTGTTATTGAAAAGTTTTATTTTTTGGAATATTTTTTGGAGAGTGATAAATATATCCTCTAAAGATAATTTAGCATTTAAACAATGATTAAAATATTTTTAATTTACTTTGATAATTCTCAAAATTAATGTTTACTCAAGTTTTTTGAAAATCTGGAAATAATTTACACAAGCGAGTTATTATATACACTTTAACTTTTCCTAAGGTAGGTTTTTCTATAGGCGATTTTTTTTTTTAAATAGTTGCTAAATTTTAGATACCTAATAAATTTTTTAAAACTGAAATATTATTCGTAATTTTAGAGAATAATTAAAAAAAAAAATGAGAAATGCAAAATCTTGGTGGACATTAAAAAATTACCATTACTAATATATCTGCCACACACCCAAATATCGATCAAAAATAAAGAAAATATTTATTATTTTCTGTTTCTGCTTTAATAGTTTCGGAAACAAAAATTTGAATAAATTTATTGTGTTTTTATTACAGGGCTGTAGTTATAGATCTTTACTTAATTTAAGATCACTGTTTACTATAGTCTTTATTAAAGATATAATGGCATTATATTCTATTCTGCAGTTAAATACTCGAAAATTGCTTTTTCTTATCTCATTTATCAATTGATATTTCAGCTCTAAGAATGGAAAAATATATAAAATCAAGCTAAATTAATTGTTAGCTTTTTTATTTAATTATTCAAAATTGATTCCGAATAATAATTTTTTCTAATATTGTGGTTTAACTAAGTAAATAAAAAATATTTATATATACAAAATGTTTATGCTTATTTTAATTAATTTTTTGTACATATTTTTTTATTATGTTTTTTAATTTTCTGTTTTTTAGTTCGTTTGTTAGTTTGTTGATGCTAAAAATCTTTAAAAAAATATACATATGTTTTTATATTTAATACAGTTATATTTAATTACTATATTTATTTATATTCAATACTTTTTTTATTTTATTTTATTTATTTCTATTTTTTTTTATTTTTAATTTTAAGGCAACTATTTTTTATATAACATTTTTTTAAAAATCAAATTAGAAAGTTTTGAAACAGTTTCTATGTATTTTTTTTATGTTTTTTTAATTGGCAATAATTTTATGAGAGTAGCAAAATGTTGCACTACACATTTCCTGCTTTTGCGGCTGTCAACTGCAGCACTAAAGTTGCAAGTTGCCAGGTTGCCAGGTTGCAAGTTGCCAGCTGCGAGTTGCAGCTCAGCCATTGGAATCATTACTCACTCGCGCTAATCCCAGCGACTCCATTTGCCAGCTGAAGTTGCAGTTGGAGTTGGAGTTGGAGTGGAGAAAGACGCGCCAAAGCCAGAAGAGAAAAATCACATGGGCAAACATTTAAAGATTTCTTTTTTTTTTATATTTTTTTTTATGTATTTTTTGGGACAAGAGCGCGGAAAAGCGCAAAAGCAACAGAACGGGGCGATAAGCAGCTCGGAAAAGCCAATTGAGTTGTTCCACTGGCCAACTGGTTGCTCCTGCCGCAGTTGCAGTTGCAACATCAGTTGCAGCTTCAGCTTGCTCTTCCTCTAAGCATGTGCTGCACGTAATGGTGTTGCATTTATTAAAGGCTTTTGTGCGTGCGGGCTGAGACTGCAGCTTCTACAGCTTCCACAGCTCCCTCTCCTCTCTCTCCTCACTCAGCTGCTTAATCCATAAATGGAAATTAATGGTTTAAATACGAATGTATTCGGCGGCCATGTATTACCTGTAGCTGGGACAGGCTAATGGCTATGGCCTCGGTAACGGTACCATTTGAGTGCCACTGCATTTTTGTGGCAACACACCAGGTAAAAATATTAAGACATAAATGTCGTCAACAATGATATCGGACTATGGACTACGTAAGTATTTTTTATTTTTATTTTTTACTTTTAGCGTAGGCGGCACAGTGGGCCAACTAGCATACGTCCATGCTCAAAAAATTGTTTTTCAATTAGTTTATATATATACACGCACATCATTTGATTGGCTGCTTCGTAATGAGCACAACAATGTTGCATGCCACACATAATCAGTGTACGTTTATATATAAAAAAAAGACAGATTAGCGCCCACCATCGAGTAGGGCCAATATCTGTTGCTTTGTTTGGCCCTTTTCTTGGCTCATTTGCATCATCAAATCCTAGTTTAAGTCCTCCTCGAGAGTTCCTCTGGTCAGAGTTGCTTATATAAGAAAAAAAAATAAAAAAATGATACCACAATTTATGGGCGACATCTAATGGCGTTCACTTCACATTAACAACTATACACTGTGAATATAAATTGATTGTAAATTATAGAAAATGGCTGAGTATTAATTGTTGATAAATTTAGATAAAAATTAAATTTTTCAAAATTATACATATAATTTTTTTTATTAAAAATAAATGTTTTTTTATTATAAATATATTTATATACATATTTTTTTTTTTACAAAATTCATTTATTTTCATTTTCAGTTTTCCAAAATTATAAATATATTTTTTTTTCTTATAAATATATATTTTTTATTATAAATTTAATTTATTTTTATATAAATATATCTTTTATTATTATTTATTTATTTTTTATTTATTATAAATATATACTTGTTTAATTCTAAATATATATTTTTTATAATAAAATTCAATTGTTTTTATTTTGAGCATTTAACAAAAATAAATAACTTTATTTATATAAAACTTTGAACCTGAAAAGTTCTTCATGTACCTGTAAAACCAAAATTTATATTTTAAACTTTCGTGAAAGAATTATTTTATACAGGAAAAAATATTTTTTAATTAAAAATTTATTTTTTGCAATTTAACGGAGCTAGTAAAATTGACAAATTTTTTAAAATATCGAGAAACACATTAAATTAAATACATTTAAATTCAATACATTTTTTTTAAATACATTTTTTTTAAATACATTTTTTTTAAATACATTTTTTTTAAATACATTTTTTTTAAATACATTTTTTTTAAATACATTTTTTTTAAATACATTTTTTTTAAATACATTTTTTTTAAATACATTTTTTTTAAATACATTTTTCTTTAAATACATTTTTTTTAAATACATTTTTTTTAAATACATTTTTTTTAAATACATTTTTTTTAAATACATTTTTTTTAAATACATTTTTTTTAAATACATTTTTTTTAAATACATTTTTTTTAAATACATTTTTTTTAAATACATTTTTTTTAAATACATTTTTTTTAAATACATTTTTTTTAAATTCATTTTTTTTAAATACATTTTTTTTAAATAAATTGTTTTTAAATACATTTTTTTTAAATACATTTTTTTTAAATACATTTTTTTTAAATATAGTTTTTTAAATACATTTTTTTAAATACATTTTTTATAAATAAATTTTTTTTAAATACATTTTTTTTAAATACATTTTTTTTATAAATTTTTAATACTTTTTTTTTTGCATGTTATTTCAACATACATATAAATACATATAAATTTATGCTTTAAACATTCGTCAACTAAATATTCGTTGTTCTAAGAATTAATAAGTTTTTTTTTTATTTGAAATTACATTTAAATATTTAATTAAATTTAGAATATTTTTTTTTATTAATATTTATTTCTATTATATTTTTTTTAATATTATTTTTGTTACAATTTTTTTTATTTTAATATATTTTTATGTGGAATTTAATTAATTAAAAATTCGGTGAGTACAAAAAAATGCAGAAAAGTTATTAATTGATTTATTATATTTAAAAAAACTAGTAAAATATTAAAAAAAAATATTTGAACTCAAATTTAAATATTAATAAAATGTATTATTTATTTATTTTCTCTGAGTGCATTCGTAGACATTGCAACAGTGTTGGCGGATTTGTGGTTGCCACATTGCCGCACATCTCATAAAACATAATCAAGTTCACATTCACCAAGTCTCTCTATCGCATTGTGGCGACAATGGCAGTCGCATCCTGTGCCTAGACACAACTTGCAACGTGCAAACGTGCAACTTGCAACTTGTGTTGTTGTTGTTGCCTCCTCTGGTAACTCCTTGCGCCTTCATCCCGCTTGACTATGCAAGATTAATTTTCAAGCATATTGTCATATTTTCTTGTCGCATGCGTCACTTTAGTTGCTGTTGTTGTGGCAAGATCGTATATATATATTTTTTTTATAAGCGTTTTGATTCCATTAACACACACAGTTGAAGAAATAAGTGTATGTGTGTGTGTTTCTTGGATTTACGAGTAATTTCCATAACTTTTGCTCCAAATTATTTGCCATTGATTCGTTCGTTCGCCTCGCAATGCATTTATCATCTTGAAGGCACTTAACTGGGCTCTCTGAGGTGTGTATTAATTGTTAGCCATTTGGCATTTGGCAATCGCATCCATTGCATCTGGAATATATATATATTCTAGAAGCGTATCTCTCTTCTTCTGTGTTGTGGGCGTATTATACTACACTCTTCTCGGGGCGTGGGCGTACTATATGAGCACTTCTGTGGTTGCCATTGCATTGCATTAATAATAATGCCAATTGGAATGCATTTAATGCATTTTCACAGCTCAAATGTCGCTTAGAAAATTATGTGGTAATTCTACGGAAATTATGTGATAGGGAAGTTTAATTTTTTATTATTACATTTTATAGATTTAGGCAGCTAAAATAGATATTTTGATGGAATAGATTGACATTTTTTTAAAGTAAATTTGGATCCTCAATATGCGTATTATCGCTAGAATAGAATACTGTCACGATTTTGGAGGATTTTTTAGGTTTTTTAGGAATGAATTAATTTTTTTATTTTTTTTTATAATTTTTTGTATTTTTTATTTTGTTTTTACATTTTTCCGGCATTTTTTTCTTTAATATTTGAATTTAGATTTTTTCTTTTTGGATGCTGTAGTCGTTCTAATTAACAAAAATAAATATTATTATTTTTAACCATTATTTTTTTGATTTAAAATTATTTTTTGTTTTTATTTAAAATTTTTTTTTTTTTTTTGTTAAAACTAAATTTTTTTGGTTTAAAATAAATATTATTTTTAAATGACAATAACAATAAAAATATTATTAGCCGTGAAGTAATTAAAAAATAAAAAGTTTCGTAATTTGTGTGAAATTTTCGATTGAGAAGCGATAATTATTATTATTATTTATATTTGTATTTAAGCAAATAATTTAACTTCAAAGAATAGGCAAAAAAATATTTTATCATTTACACATTTTAAAATAAAATTTAATTTAAAATTTGTCAAGTGTACAAGATATTTTATTCAGCATTTTGTTCTTCCCAAAACAAGAATGTTTTTTTTTTTGGAACACTTTTTAAATATTGTATCTTCATATTTAATTTATATTTAAATTAAATAACACCTAAAGAAAATTTAAATTTTTGTTCCTTGGTAATTAATCCATTGATCACATTATATTTATTTATATATTTTTTTTTGTGCCAAACTATTTCTTTAACATATATTATGAGATCACTTGTGTATGGATACCTCGCGATGAGTCTTTAAAATATATATTATAAAAATAAACATATATATAATATCATATATTATATAAATAGACATCAATCAAAAAAAAAAACGTAACATTTTTTAAATATTTCTCTGTTACAACTCGCTTTGAAATTTTTATGAGATAAAATTTATGTTTTTTTAAAAAAATTTCAAAGCGAGTTGTAACAGATATATTTAAAAAATGTTACCTGAGCATATATAAAGTGTTATTTCTTATGGGAAAATATTTAAACATGTTTTTTTATATTTGAACAATCCAATAAAATCAATATCAATGCTATTGAATTTTTATGATGTGCACGCCTTTCCCATTCATGCTTAACTAACTGTGTTAATATATCATTTAAATGTTAATTTTATTTATCTTGAACGCAACTTTAATGTCAGTTTTCAATTGCAAATAAATTTTCAATTTATGCTAAAAAATTAAATAGATCAAGAGGAGCTATAAAAAATAAAATAAACAATGAAATCAACTTAAATTGATTCAGCTTATAAGCTTTGCTATAATATAGGCCTAACCTCGATAAATCTGTTAAGCCCGGAATTTACTATAATGGATTATAGACAATATGATTATAAATCTATATTTAAATATGGTTTTAACATGGCTTAAACATTTTTTGTAAGCACTTCAAAAGTGTTTTTATTTTTTTTTTTTGTATTTTTTGTGCATTTATGTAAATTAGCAGGCAAGTACATTATCATAAGTATTTCATTTGTTTGCTTTTGGCCAACAATATAGTCACAATATTTTTATTTTTTTTATTTTTTTTTATTTTTTTGAATTTAAGCTTTTTTGTTTATCTGCTTTTCACGCAAGAGTTCGTTGCCTAAGTCTTTTGTTTGATCAGACCACACGCAGCGGGGCAACACTTACCAGTTGGAGGGGCGTGGGCAGCGGGGGCATTGATTTCACTTATTTTGAGCAAAACGAAACAAGCCCGTTAACAATTTGCGCAAAACATTTGACCAGCCTCCGCCCAAAAAATGAAAAAAAAATGAATAAAAAAATAAAATAAAAATTGAAATGAAATAAACAAAAGTTCAGCTTCAGGTTCTTGGGCAGTCTCTCGCTCTCTCAAGGTAGTTGGAGGCGGTATTGTAGCGGGAGCAGGAGGCAGGAGAGGCAGGAGGCAGAAGGCAGGAGAGGCAGCAGGCAGGAGGCAGGACGTAGAAGGCGGACGGACGCACGCCTGTTCGCATTCAATAAATAAAATGTCAAAACAATAATGAAATGAATTATGAGCGCGCATCAGCAGCGACGGCAGTTTGGAGTGGAGCAGCAGCAAAAGGCAGCAGTTGGGGAGGGCACTCTGAACTGCAACTGGAGGGGGGCATTGCGGTATGGGCAAACTACCAACCCTCCCCCCCTCAGTTGGCTGGTCAATTTCTTGTTGCTTTTATTTATTGATTTCGTGCGTATGCACAATCAGCACACAGGGCACAAAAACTGCAGTGAGTTGCAACAGAGTTGCAGCCATGTGGTACACTGAGAAAAAAGAGAGAGAAAAAAGAAAGGAATTTTAAAAAAATACCATCAATATATAAATTTTTTTATTTTATTTGTTATTACACTAGTTTATAGCAAAAAAGGAGTTGGGCTCTCATAGACAATTCTTGATGTATTTTCGAGCGCTGATTTCAAAAATGCAAACCATTTTTTTTTTTCAAAGAATGGTTTTTGAGAAAACCGCGAATAGCTAGTTTTTTGGCAGTCTTTGGACTAATTTATTCATATCTACATCAGTTATTTTTTGATCTTATGGCACATTTCGCTTTTCAATAGATAATTGTATCGCCTTTCTAACGTTATGCCGTTTGTGCGATCGAATGCGAATTAAATCCATTATAAACCCTCGAATTTGAAAAATGTGAACTTTTTTGCATTTTTGAAAAATTGCTTAATTTCAGTTGAATTTTATTATAATTTTTTATTATAATTTTTTTTATTGTTGTTTTTTTTTCATTTGTTTTATTTTTATTTTTTGTTTTATTATTATTTTGTTTTGTTGTTATTTTTTATTGTTACCTTTTTATTGTTACTTTTTTTTTATTACAATTTTTTTGTTATTATTATTATTATTTTTTTTTTTTATTATTATTTTTTTTTTTTTTATCAATTTTATCTTTTAAGAGACAGAAATTTACCAATATAATCATATAATGCCAAAGATTAACATTTCAACCTTGTTTTCAATTTTAGTTTTGTTTTTTAAACTCTCAAAAATTTTTAATTAATTTTTAAGCAGACAAAAATCTTTAAATAAGAGTTATACAAATTTTGTGAGCTAAGAAAAAAACCTAAAAGAAATAAAATAATTTTTTTTTTTCACTGAACAAAAAATTAAAGCAGAGAACAAAACATGATTAAATATATATTTCGAGTGAAAATCGATTGAATTTTGGACAAGTGAGCATTTTTAGAAGCTTAGGAGGTACTCCATTATGCTATAAAAAATCTAATAAAATGAATATCTCTTTTAAGCCCAGAAATTTCTTAAATTTTTTTTTTGCCTGAAACCAAACCATTAACAAAACGATGTTTGGCAGAAAATTGTTGATTTTTGATAAATGTTAACATTTGGTAAATTTTTTTTTTTGCAATCACAAATAGCACAATGACATTTTTTTTTTTTTCTGAGTGTAGCAAATGTTACATACGATTCCATGTGCCCTGCCATGGTTACAATTGTCAGAACGCTCGTTTGGGCCAACGATTGGCCAAGGGCCTCAGGCAGACGCGTAATGAAATGTTGACTATGTGTGTGTGTTGTTGTTGTTGTTGTGTCTGAGTGAGTGTGTGTGTGAGTGTGTGTGTTGTTGTGTGTGTGTGTGTGTACTGGATTATTGTTCATATGTTTGTCGCTTTTACACACAATTTACTTGGCACAACAACAAAACAAAACTTCTGCTGCTAACGCCAGGCCAAAAACGAAACGCAATCAAAACTTTCGCTGCCAAATGTAAAAAAAAAGCAATTATTTCGATAAAAATGACCATTTACTGTCGTTTTGTGGATATTGAGGTTCAATTTATGTGTGTACGTGGTTTAAAGGGCATAAAAAGGGGGGGTGAACGGGAGCCTGAGGTAGTGGGTGAGTTAGCTCTGCATTGATTTCAAGCAATCCAAACATGTTAACATTTTGGATGTTGGCTTTTTTTATTTTTTTTGTGGAACTTTAATTTTTAACTGGGTCAAGGGAATTGAAGTGGAAATATTGTATTAACCAAAAAAAAGTAATCATTAATAGCAGATTTTTTAAATAATAAATAATAAGGCAAAATAATATAAATATTATAATAAAAGCAAAAATAATTAAAAAAAACCTAAAACCACAAAAAAAAATTTAACAAATATCAAATAAAAAATAATAAATAAAGAATATTAAATAAAATATTATAAATCAATAAAAATAGAAATATTTATTCAATGGAATTGAAATAGAAATATTATATTAATTAAAAAAAAAATAACATAAATATCAGATATTTTAAATAATAAATAATAAGACAAAATAATGTAAAAATAACAAAAAGTAAAAATAATACAAAAAACTAAAAACCACAAAAAAAAAATCAATTTCAAATAATAAATTATAAATAATAAATAAATAGAATATTAAATAAAAAATAATAAATGAATGAAAATAAAAATATTTAAAAAGTTATACAATATAATAAAAAAATATATTGGAAAAAATATATTGAAACAATAAGAAACATTTGGGTATTCTGTAATAATATAGAAAACTAACTAAACTGAGTAAATAAATAATAATTTGGAATTTAAAATAAGAGCTCGTTGATGCTAATGTAATTTTTTTTAATTTTTTTTTTTGGTTAATTGATTTATTATATTTTTTTTTTTTGAGAAGTTTGAAAATGTTTGTGCTTGGTTCTCAATTTTGGCATACTGACTGATACTATACTTTTTGGGAGCTAAAATCATCATAAAATCAATATGGTATACTGATATTGATAACCTCTTCAAATGATTTGTTTAGATATATTTATGAAATACCTAATTACGCTTTTGAGGCAGAGAACCAAGCGCGGGATTGACTTAAGTCTACTTCTGAGCTCTAAACTATGGTTTAATGTTGGAATGAAAATTTAGAGATTGAGCTCAATAAATGTTACCTTATATAAATTTAGAAAATAAATAAATGTATGTTTTTAAAAAACAAACCATATGCACAAAAAAGTCATATAATTAAAATGCAGGCTTGGGATTTATGTTTGCTTTTATGAACTACGAAAACTTTACAATTTTGCTTTTTTGAATTAACCATAAAATAAAAATTTTATTAAATAAAAAAAGAAATTCTTTGAGTTTCTAAAAGTTTTCAAAATTAATTATTCTTCTATCAAAGTGTTAATTATTATGGCATAAATGATCTTGTGTACTTATCCTTTTGAAGAATAAATTTAATTTAATTTCGAGCAAAAACGCTTCAAGATTAATCGTAGAAAATTTTTAAGAAAAAATCTGAATCTTTGCTCATATTTTTCAAGACACAAAATCAATATAATATTAAAAAAATATCAATAAAACAAAACAAGTCTTATAAATATAAAAAAGTCAATAAATATATATTGCCTAGAATTAAAAAAAAAAAAAACAATTAAATCCCCACCTATATATGATTATAAAATGCCATAAAAAAAACAAAGTAAAAACTAAACATAAGAAACAAAAGAAATAGACACTTGAAAACTAGACCTAAACTATTTATGTAATACTTAATTTTTAAGCACACCCTATATGGTTTTATATTATAGTAGAAACTACTTATTTATGCCCAGTTCATATTACATTTTACAACTTGACACATTTGCTATAAATAAATGAATATAATTATAGACTCACCTACTCATAAAATCTAAAGGGGGCCCATATTAAAATATATATAGTATTTCCGATAATTATGTATATGTAATTTAGCAAAGATTTATGCGTTCAAACTTATACATATATACTTTATTTTTATGGTGCCACTTAGCCAATTTGGGGATTGCAAATTATGATTTTGGAGGCGACAAATAAGGCGTAAAGAAAAAAATTTTTAAAAAAAAAAAATAAATCGATTGGAAATAATATATTTTGATATGTATTTGCCATAAAAAAAAGAAGTATATATATATATATATATATATATATATATATGTATAAGCTGACCACGCATGCATAAATATTTTAACGATCTTCAATGCAAGCTGGTTTTTTTTGGCCCTAGGCGGGGAACTGAAGCTGTAGCTGGTAAGCCTTATTTGGATCAAGATAAAAATTATGTATGATCAGAAATCAGTTTGACAACAAAATGCTTTATGTGCGCAATTCTTAACGCTGCAATTTAACAAAACGGCACATTAAGAGTTGGGATGAGCGGGCAGGCAGGCAGGAAGGAAGCAATGTGGCATGCCACGGCGGTGTAGTGCGGGGGGCTTAACCCAAATTTCTTAGGCTGTGGGAATTATGGTAAGGAGAGGAGGGAGGCAGGGCTAGGGCGGAGAGTATATATATATTTCGACCCACGTTGATGAAACGTTTTTGGCATGCTAATAAGGGCGGCGACGGCGTTCCAACTTTTCACCCGGGCGAAAGTAGTCAAAGTTGAATGGCCCAACCCCTTGCCCCGCTCTACCCCTCTCTCTCCCCTCCTCCTCTCTTCTACCGGCAATCTCTCTGTTGCCAACGCCCGCAATCATTCATCATAAACGCGGTAACCACCGATCGGCAGCCGCATCTTGACGGGCACAAGGCAACCCGTCCTCTTGGTATCCATCCAACAAACATTTGGCAGTTACCCAGGCCACCACCATATCTTCAACGTCGATCAATGCAAATTTTTTTTATATTTTTTTTTTTTTGCCTCTCTGCACCGATCAAAACTGGCCAAAAGCGGCCTACGCAGCGTTGAGGCGACGTCAGCAGCGGCTCAAGAATTATTATTAAATTCGATATAAATAATACAGAAGAACTTCTTTAACTTGAACTATGCTCTAAAGTTAAACTTCTTTAAATTTAAGTGCTTTTAAGTCAAATTTCTTTATCTTAAAGTCAACTTTTAATGGAACTATTTTTAATTCGAATATTCGGTTATCAAACTTCTCTTAATTGAATAATTTTTAACTTCTCTAACTAAAATTTCTTTAACTCGAACTATTGTAAATATAAACTTCTCTTACTTGAACTTTATTAAATCCAACTTCTCTACTTAAAAATGTTTTTCTGTCAAACTTCAGTGATTTTAAAGCTTAACTTCTCTTATTCAGACTTTTCTAAATGGAATGATGTTTAAGTTTAATTTCTTTAATGACAATTTTCTTAACTTGAACTTCTCTAACTTGAGCTACGTTGAGGTCGAACTTCTCTAACTTGAACTACTATTAATTCCAACTTTTCTTATTTAAATAGCTTTTATCAGATTTTAAATTTAACTTCTCTAATTTAAACTTCTCTTAAACTACTCCTTAGTCAAACTTCTCTAATTTAAACTACTCTTTAAAAAAACATCCCTAACTTGAATGACTTTCAAGTCAAATCTTTCTTAGTCTTACTTTTTAAACGTAAAATTTTCTTACTTTTAAATTAACAAAATTGTATATAATTTGTAACTTCTATTAGATTTATTCCCATTAGCTATAAAAAGCGAAGAGTTTTTTATTAAAATTTTGTTACATCAATTGAATTTTCGTCTGAAAAATGTTTGCATTTGAATCAGTTATTTTTATAAAAAAATTTATTTTTCAAGGAGATTATTTTCTATGGCAACCATATGATAGTAAAGCTAATTCGATTTTAATATATTGAACTTGACTTGGTTATATAAACTATGAACGACGCGTCGTGCTGATCACGAATGTATATTTACTTTATGGGTTCGGAAATGTCTTCTTAGATGCGTTACATATTTCGTGAAAAAAATTATAATATTCTTTTTGCAAGGGTTTAAAAAATAAAAATATTAATTGCTAATATACATTATTTTGATTTATTTTTTAACTGCCTTTTTTTTTTATTTATTTTTATATTTTTTTAAATTAATTTTTTCATTTTTTTTTTTAATTTATTTATTTATTTTAATTGATTTTTATTTATTTATTTTAATTGATTTTTATTTATTTATTTATATTTATTTTTTTTATTTATATTTTTTTTATTATTTATATATATTTTTAATTTATTTTTTTATAATTTTTATTTTATTTATTTATTTTATTTGATTTTTATTTATTTATATTTTTGTTATATATTTTTTTTAATATATATTTATTATTATTTTTCTTTTTATTTCTTGTATTTATATTTATTTTTTTTTATTTATTTATTAATTTTTTGGTTATTTCTGTTTTTATTTATTTATTTAAAAAAAAAATTTTTTTTTTTATATATTTATTATTTGTATTTATTTATTATTTTTATTTATCTATTATTTTTAATTATTTTTTTTATTAATTTTTTTTTTATTTATTTTTTTTATATATTTTAATTTACTTTTTCATTTTTTTTTATTTTAATTTTTCTGTAATTGTAAAATTCTTTAATCTTTCATTTTTTTTACTCCACTAAATGTTAATTCATTTTAAATAAGTTCCACTGTATTTTCAAGCGCATTCGCCTGCCTCTCTAGCCCCGCCTCCCCCCCAACTTATGCCCCTTGCCATGCAACGGTGTTGCTGATTAATAAAAGACGGGCTGCGGCTGCCGATGGCCCGCGGTGCTTAAATTCTGAGGCATCTGTCAAACTGAGCGAAGGTGCACGTTTTGTATGCACAGCTTGGTGCCAGGGTAGGCCACGGCCACGGCCAGGGCCAGGCTGGGTATGAGCTGGTCAGGCTGGGACAGGCCGGGCCAAAGCCAGGACGTGGAACTGGAATTGGTGTTCAAATATTTTAAAAATACTTTGCATATGTGACACTCGTATAATAACGCTTCAATTAAGCTCAACTCTGTCGTTTCGTTCGCCATCCCTTTGACATGATTTTCTTTTGTTCAAGTCAAGTCCAAAAGAATCAGAAAAAATATTCAAAAAAAAAAAAAAAAAACTGCGCTTCCAGATGCATATCAAGAAGATCTGACGTCAATTTTGATAAGCGAACGCATATTATTATTGTTATTATTAGCAATATACTCTGTATGCTTCATTCCATCTTCCACATCGCTCTGCTCCTTCTCCTCCTCCTCCTTGAGACAGAGGACAGAGATCACTTATAATAAGCAGCAAAGAGCGCAGAATCCCTTCGAGCATTTCGTTGCATCGACGTCCGCCACGGATATCAGGCAACAATCGACATATGCTAAGGAACGAAAAAAAACTTAAAAAATTAAAAAAAGATTCTTTAAAATAAAAATAAAGCAAAGAAAAGGAAAATTCCTGCAGCGGCAGCGGTGAGCTGAATAAAACAAGAATTATGCAAAAATTATGCAAGGCGCAACAATTTACAAAGTGCTCGGTCAGTTGCACAGTGAAACAAGATGGTAGAAAAAGCAGAAGTTAGACAGAAAAATATATAATTATTAATTTGGAAATTGAGCTTATTTTAAATAATAAAGATATTTCAGCTTGGGTTTTATAAAGCGAACAAGTGAAATTTTTAAAATTAAATTGCTAATTTACAGGCCAGTTTAAACTGATTTTAAATTGATTTTTTTTAAATTAATAAATTAAATTAATTTTTTGGAATTGTAAGAATTAAGTGCTTACATAGTCCATTTTCAATATAATTTTTTAAAAATCAAATATTTTAATTTTGTGCAAGTGATAAATGTATATATTTTTAATATATGCCCAGAAAAAATTCAAAATAATGGCTTAATGGCTTCATGAACACATTTTCTTAAACTAAGTAAAAAATTTTATTTCAAGTCCAAGAAATATAATCCTAAAAATCTTAGGAAATATTATAATAATTTTGAATGTACGCCAAAGCGAAATTTATTTAAAATAGGCTGAATTAAAGTACAAGATAGATAGAATGGAATTATTTTCAATCCCTAATAAAATCGAATATATACTTAATAGAAAAAGTTGATTCATACTTCAATCAAATAAATGTACGCTTAGTTAAATAATATCAGTTAAATAATATCAAATTGATATTGATTTCAATCATATTTTTCACTTGAAATACACGTAAAATTAATATTCTGAATTTATACTACAAATTTAGTATTTAAATAAGATTATTATACTTATACGTCATTTAGAACTCAATTTATTTTCTGTGTATATTTCTATTAACCTTCCTTTTTCAAATAATTAAAAATTAGTTTTGCTTGGGAATAATAATAATTTTCATTAAAAATAATAAATAAAAATTAGTTTTGCTTGGGAATAACAATAATTTTCAATTAAAATAATAATTAAAAATAGTTTACATGCTTTAAATATTTTTTTTACTCATTTTAAAAGCTAGAAAAAAAAATAATAGAGCTTATATTATTTATAAAAATAAATATAACTTAAGCTTGATAATGATTTTTTCTATTTACCTTCCTTTTGCCTATAATTAAAAATTAGTTTTGCTTTGGAATAATACTAATTTTCATTTTAAATAATATTTTTAATAAATTTTGCTTGTTAAAAATAATAATTTTTAATTAAAATAATAAATAAAAATTAGTTTTGCTTTATTGTTTTAGAATAACAATAATTTTCACTTAAAATTAGTTTTACATGCTTTAAAGAATTGTTTTCTCATTATTAAAGCTAGAACAATTATATAGAGCTTATTATAATTGTTATAATTATTTTTAAAATTATTTATAAAAATAAATATTACTTGAGCTTAACAATGATTTTTTCTGTTTTTACTTGTATGTAAAAAAATATACTTATAAACACTTAAGAAATTCCGATTTTATAATTATATTTCTGATTTTTTGGGACCTTAGTTTGTTAGGAGACTAAACTCATCTCCTAATAATATTTCTTAAAAATTTTTAAACTTGTTATAAAACAAGTTTACTAAATTTTAAGGAATATTTTTAATTTTTTTTTTTACGAATTTTTTAACAGCGCTTTATTATTTTATATATTTTTTTTTAGTTGTTATGATTTTTTAGTGACCATAGTTTGTTAGGAGATGAGCTTAGTCGGCTCGAGGTCAAATTAGTTACTAATTCTTCATATTTTATTTGATATATTTTATTTTATCCATTTTATTTTATATATTTTATTTGATATATTTTATTTGATATATTTTATTTGATATATTTTATTTAATATATTTTGTTTTATATATTTTATTTTATTTATTTTATTATATATATTTTATTTTATATTTCTGTGCAGGATTTGCCAACGTCTTTTAGCATTATTTTCTATATTTTTTTAATAGTTTTTTTTTATTAAACTATTATTAAGTTAAGCATCTTTTTGTGTTTTTATTTTTAACACACTGTGCAATCGATTTGTGGAATAGATAAAAATTGACGTTTTGATCGATATTTATTGTTGGTTCACATGGTATAGTAGTAGTTGGCTATGATGATGACGATCCCAACTGGTAACTGGTAACTTTTTAACTGGTAACTGGCAACTGGTAACTGGATTTAAAATGTCCTGCAGTGTTGGGCAATCGGTGATGATCTTAGACAGAAGCTTGGCCCAAAACGCAAAAGGGGCGGAACTGTGATTTAAGATTTCATTTCTTAGTTGTTGGGGGCCAAAACAATTTGTTACTGTTGCAACAACTTTTTATATTTTTTTTTTATATGTTGTTGCATGTTGTATATGACTTCCTCTCCCCCTTCATTTGTAGTGTATCCTGGCTTGACTTTGGCCTGATCGTTGCACTCTCGGAATACATTTGTAGTAATCACGAGTTATCGTCGCATTTGGACATTTTAAAAGGTCATAACTTAAAACCTTATCTGGACGGACAAGAGTCGACACAGCGAGTATTCCTGGGGCGACATGCGACACGAACATACGACATATACACACACACACACACTCGCACACACACATAGACACACCCATAAGGTCGCCGAAAAGTAGCCGAAATTGAGCAGAAGAGCAAGGATAACATGGAATGCCACAAAGTCGAGGCTCGTAATGCCGTCTTGAGTCGAAACACGCAAACTCCACAGAGCAAAAAAAGAGAGAGAAAAAAAGAGAGAAAAAAGAGCGAGATTTTGAAATGAACTCAAATATTGTTACACTTGGCGAAAATGAAGTATGAGTTTTTGTTTTTAAATTTTATTAAACAAAAAATAGTCAGAGCTTAAACAAAAATCGAAATTTGCTGCTGTGCTATTTTTTTTTTAATTAATAATAATATTTATTTGTAATAGTAAGAGGTTTTTAATTAGGGCATTAAAAAATAATTATTAATATTTTGCAATTACCAGAGACTATAATTTTATGGGGTATTTAATACTATAGACATCAAGCAAAAGAAAATTTTTTTTTAAACAACAAATTATTTTTTTAATGGAAGACCATTGTTTTTTTGTCATGTAGAATTTTTCTACTTTTTAAACTAGGAAATTCAAACGACATTTAAATGTCTAGAAGGCTGCTGTTCTTAAAGGCGAAAGTTTGATTAGAAAGCAAGAAAAAAGTCTGAAAATTTTTAAAAACTACTTTTATTTATACTTCTTTTTTTACACATTTTTGTACACATTTTTTATATATTTTTCTTACGCATTTTTTATTCTTTTTTATTTTTTATTTTGTTTATACTTTTTTTATATAAACATTTTTAAAATGTAAATTTTTTATTTTTTAAAATTTTAATTTTTTAATATTTATATTTATTTTATTATTATAATTAGCTTTTTCTAGTTGAGTGTACAATTATAAAAAGTTAAAGGGATCGACTCGCTATTTATTTATTAATTTATTCTAATTTTCCAGTGATATAAGTGAAACTTTAAATATTATGTTGTTGACAATTATTTTTGTAGTATAATTATTTAATATTCATATTTTTAATCTCATTTTTATTGTTTAATTTAACTTATTTCATTTTTATTTTTTTTTTATTTATATTTATTTTTATCTCTAATTTGTGTTTTTATTTTTATATTTATTTAGTTTTAACTCTTATTTTATTTTTTAATTTTATTTTCGATTAATTTTATTGGTTTTATATATATTGTATTTTTTTTTAAATGATTTTATATATTTTTTTTATATTTATTTTATTGCTATTATATTTATATTATTTTTGCCTTGTATTTATTTTTTATATATTTTATTAATTTATTTATGCTTTTTATTTATTTTGTTTATATATTTTATTTATTTATTTGTTTTATTTAATTTTTTTTTATTGATTTTTTTATTTATTTTTTTTATTTATTTATTTTATTTATTTTTTTTATTTATTTTATTTATTTATTTTTTTTATTTATTTATTTTATTTAATTTTTTTAATTTATTTAATTTTTTTATTTTTTTTATTTATTTTTTTATTTATTTTTTCTAAATTATTGTTTTATTTATTTTTTTTATTTATTTTTTTTATTTATTTTTTTATTTATTTTTTGGCCTTTTATTTATTTTTATTTCATTATTGATATTTTTTTATGCTCCTTAAAGTATCGCCCATTTAGAGCCCCTTCTTTATTTCTCTCAGTGTGCCATTGCATTCCATTGAGCGCGCTCTGATAATGAGCCAGATACACACACTCACACACACACACACACATGCACACACACGCACACACACATGTACAGGACTCACTTTTCTGAGAGGTTTTTTGCGCTAAAAGCGAAATGATAAGCTGACAGCTCCGGAGTAGGCGACCGAATCTGGCGGCCACTTCCTTTGGCAAACCTGCCGCCCTCATCGTCGCCGTCGTCGTCGTCGGTTTGTGTTTGTTTTTATGATAGCCACAGGGGGGCGGAGAGCAACTGAATGAACACTAAGACCGATTGGGACAAGGCTACGGTCTACCTATGAGTCAGCCTGGTCAGCTCAGGCCAGGGCCAGGGCCAGGCCAGGCCGGGCCAAGGCAGTTCACTTGCCGTTAGGGTGCGCCCAAGAAAGATCTGCATTAGAACGACGCGCCAGTCAAAAACGCAATTAATTTCTTTATTTCTTTTTGTTTTTGTTTTTTGGTTTTTTTTTTATATATATATATATTTTTTTGCCTTCGAATCAAACACACAAAGCCGACATTGAAATTTCATTCATGGTTTTTTGATCTCTGAAGCTATTTGCCAAGACCCGTAGCGTTTATAGTTTTGATACTTATAAATTTATAATAATAATAAAAAAATCTAAAGCTTATATCGTTTTTAATAAGCAAAAATAGCTATAAAAGGCAGGATTAACAGTTGAGTGCATTATGTTTTAAAGTTCTGCGTAAAAAATACACATATTTAGAGATTTGTTTTTTTTTTTTATCTTTTTATGCCCACTCTTAAAAATGCTTTAAGTGGGCATAAAAATGTTTTCTTCTGCTTTAAAAATTTTGCAATTAGCATAAGTTTATTAAAAATTTAACCAATCATGGCGCGTTCTTTCGATTAAATGTGGTATTAAATTTTGGAAAAATATATTATTTTTTATATTTTTATTTTCTAAGAAGTTTTTAATTTCCATAAAAATAGATTTGTCTTCGATTTTTAAGCCTCTCAAAATTGTTAAAAGTCATTCGTCATTCGCCTGCCGATTTATATATTTTTATCAAAACTAAACTAATTTCCATAATTTTTATCATTATTTCGCCTCTAGATGGAATTTTGAATTAAATTTAAAAATTAATAGGGTATTAATAGGGTAATTACGTTCACGTGGTTGGTATTGCAAATTTGCAAAGTTACAACCTTGCTAGCCCACGTGAATACCCTGTTAAAGTATTTGCGAATATTTGGTTGATTTTTTCTGACTTCGAATTTTTATAGAGGCATTTGTAGTATTTCTAAGATTTCTAACTTCGTCAAAGCCCAAAAGATTTTCACTCTAAATATCTTTTTAATCATGATTTGTTGTCTACTTTTATTGGTAAAATAATATCAAAATAATTTTTTAATTTTAGTTTATCTTCCTGCTTAAATTTGACAAAAAAAAAAAAATTAAAATCTATAAATTTCACTCACAATAGCTTCAAGGCTTTAAATTTCTTATACAACATTATTTGCTAATGAGTTGGTGCACTTTTTAGTTAAAAATTATGCAATAGTCACAAAAGTTAGCACTGGATATAATCATTACCAAACTAAATCGATTTTAATGCTAAGTTCTTTTAAGAATTCTGAATTGTCTTCTCTGTACTGACATTTAAAAATTTTTACATGTTTTTAAATATTTTAAAATGTTTTTAAATATTTTAAAATATTTTTATTATTTTTCTTTTTTTTTTTTAGCAAAATTTTTAAGAATGAAAATTTTTTTATATATATTTTATTTCTGCATACTACGATAAAAAATTGTTATGTTTTAATACCCTTGCTAAAAGGGCATTATATAATTTTATTATAAAATGTGTAATGCATCGAAGAAGATGCCTTCGATTTTATAAAGTACATTCTATATATTTTTAATCATTTATTATATTTTTTTACAGTCAGTTTTAGTATAACAAATATTTTTGCTTTTTAATAAAGTTCGCTCAATTAAATGATACTAGCGGCTTAATTGAGTAATAAATGTTTTCACTGATTTAAACAATTTTGACAGTATCCATAACTCACAAAATAACCTATTTTTCAATAGTATCACGTATTGTTTATCATTTCTCTTATTAGTGACATTGATTATTTGGATATTTAGCTAGAAAGAGACACACGATCCTGCAACCAATTAACTAATAACAAATGCTAGCAATTAATAATCGCTTGACAATGTTTACGAGGGTGGTCCCAGGAAATTCCCTATATAGAGATTTTTTCCCAGCTAAGAGGGCTATAAAATAAAATAAATAAAAAATAGAAAATACCTAGAGACATTTGCCCAGTCAGTGTCAATTCTCGAGTGGCATTTGACCCCTCACACTCTCGCTCTCTCTCTCTGTTTGTAAAATGATATGAGCACTTTTCTTTTACAATCTCAATCTTTCTCTCTTTATGTATTTCTCTATGATATTCTTCTATGTATTTCTCCATTGATGGCACACGGTAATTTCTCAAACGCTAATCCTTCGGTTTGCTGCTTATCGCTTGCGCTCGGAGACGCTAATTTGATGAGTCATCTGTGCCGACTTTTGTCGTCCGTTGCACAGTGGTGTCGTTTCACGAAAAATGTTGCAGAAATTTAATGTGGTAAAATGACGGCAGGTAGTGGATTTTGAAGTGTACATAGTTTTTAAAAAATGTTTCTTTTTTGATTTTCACTCGGGGAGCAAACTTACGAAAGAATTTAATTTTATTTTTATTTTTTTTTATTTATATTTTTTAATTTTTTTTTTGTATTTATATTGTTTTTTATTTATATTTTTTTATTAAAATTTTTTTATTTTTATTTTTTTTATTATTTTTTTCTTTTGACAAATTTATATACAATCTTTTCAAAAATTTATTCTGCTGCAAAAGCAACTTATCCTGGAGTACTTGGGTACATAGAATAACTAGACATATTCATATTTCTATTTTTAAAAAAATTAATAATTAAAAATGTAACTAAATATTAATTTTTATTTATATGGGCATTTCCAGAGTGGCGTTACGTGACAGTCGTATGCCTAAATGTGAAAAAAGGTAGAAAAAAGTCAAATTTTAGATATATCTAAAAAATATTTATTTACTTTTTTTTTTTGTACTTATTTTCGTGTAAAAAAAAATTTAATGCGAAAAGTTGTGAAATACATTTTTTAAATTGAAAAAAATTTTGAACAAAAAAATAAATAAAAAATAATAATTAAATATATTTTTAAATATCGATTAAATTAACCTTTTTTTCTCCTATTTTTTTTATAAACTACTAATTTATTTAATAATTTTTTATAAACTTTTTTTTTTTGTAATCAAATATTTTGTAATTAAATATTTTGTAATTTTTTTTTTTTAATATATTGTTAATTATTTTTTTTAGGGTTTTGTTTTGGAGAATGTTCCACTGTGCATCGTCCAGTTGCGATAGTCATCTGCGTATCGTTGAAGGGCTATAAGTGAACCCCGACCTCGTACCTCGTACCTTAAACCTTAAACTACAATCGTCTGTTAAATTCTCGTTCATTTTTTTACCTGTTTGAACTATTGTCGTAAATTTAAGGCTTGTCATTGAATGGGAGTGTTTAGGCATCATCTAGGGACTACGGCGACGATATGTTTGTATTGAGTTTTCGTAGAAAATGTCACAAAAAAAACCCAAAAAAAAAAGGAATGTCAACACACACGCACACACGAAAAAGAAGAAGAAAACTATGTACACACAGTTAGATGATAATCGGATCGCTCATATACTATATAACTTGGGTATCTCATTTCTAAATAAAAGGCCGCAAATGAAAATGGTAACAATAGAAAAATAGAAAAAATATATCTAAAGTTGTTTGAATTGTTATTGTTGCTGTTGTTGCCGTCTGTTCAATAATTACGTTGATATGCGAGTGCCCAAAAGGCATTTAAAAACTTATCAACTCTGAAAACAGAGAAACGATCCGCATTTATGCGCTTCATTAATTTCCTTTCAATTTAAGGATATGCTCTTAAAAAAAGAATAAAAGAAAAGGCAAACTAAAATAGAAAGCCTAAGGGAAGTGGCAGGAATTTCAACAAACAGCAGCTGACAACATTTCTTGCAACTGAAGGGTATAAATCGGATGTTCTTGTTGTTGCAATTTTAATAATAATTTTTAGATATAAAATAAAAAGAACGTCCATATTCGTTGTGTGAAAATATACTTTCTTCCACACTTGCAACAGCTTTTTTTTTTTTTTTTTTTTAAATATTATATTTTGTATAAATATTAAATTCTGTAGGTTGTGATCAAATTTAGATTTTTAATGTAATCTAATTTTACTTATAAAATAGCGCCCACTGGTGAGTTGTTTTATGATATCTTGAAAAAAAAGGTTTTCATTTACTTTTTTTTTATAGAAAAAATAACTTTTCAGACCGAATTTTTTGATATGGCAGCTATAAGATATAGTGGTCCGATTTCGTTAATTATTTTTCAGATTCTTAAGAACTATAATACTACAACAAACTGATTAGATATATATATTTTATATATAATATTTTTTTGCGAAAGAAAATAGGTTTTCGTAGTAGAACAACATATTTTAAAATAAAAGAACATTCGTATTCCTACAGAAAAATTTTTTTTTTAGTATTTTTGAGGAGTTTTTATTTATATTTATTTATTTTTTTTTTTATTTTTTATTTTTATTATTTTTGTTTACTTATTTTTTGTATTTGTTGTTATTTTTAACCAGACTTAATTTTGTTTTTATTTTTGTTAAGTTCTGTTTGTTTTCATTGTTTGTTAAGTTTGTTAGATTTTCTTAGTAGAACAATTTATTTCAAAATAATAGAACAATCAAATTTAAAATTATTTTTTATTTTTTTTAAATTTTTTTTGTTGTTTTTTTTTGTTTTTTTTATTTGTTTTCAAAAAAAAAAAACAAAAAAAAATCACCAAGAAATTCGAAAAAAAAAATTGCTGAAGAAATAAGATTTTTCTATTATTTTAGCACCTACAGAATCTCGATTTTATGGTTTAGATTTGCCATTAAAATATACCCTAATATTCTAAGATACTTTATACACCCATAACTTGGTTAAAACTCATTAGATTTTCATTCGGAATGGCGTTTTGATCAGGGTTTGAAATTAAAATTCAAATGTGAAATTAATTTTTTTTTTTTTTTTTTGGGGTTTTTTCTGAGTCCCGGTGATTTCTGAGTTACCATATGTACCCATAACTTGGTCAAATTTCATCCGATTTTAATTTGGCATGGCTTTTTAATCAAGGTTTAAATTCTAATTTGATTTCCCATTTTAAAGCTGAAATTTAATTTTTTAGCCAAGTTTTTTAAAGGTATTTTCTTTACATCACAGGTTTAATTTTTTAGCAAATTTCTGTAGATTATTTTCTGACTTTGATTTCGATAAAATACTTCTATACACCCATAAATTGGTCGAAATTTACCCGATTTTTATTCGGAATTGTGTTTTGAACAGGGTTTGACCTCTTAAATTGCTTTTTCATTCATTTCTAAAATTTAATTTTTTTTTTAAACCCTTTCTAAGGTATTTTCTGAGCCGATGATTGATATTGAAAGGCTAATCATTTTTTTATAAAATTATAAATTTAGTCAATTCTATTTATTTATTTAATTATCTTCCAATTTTAAAATTATCAATAGTATCGATAGTTTTTGGTTTTTCCAACTCTCTAACCATTAACGAAAATCCAAGTTAAAACTTTTTCTTGTTGCATTTTGAGCAGCATGTTTTTACAGTTAGTCGCGCAATTATTCGTTCAATTTACACAGGAAGCTTTTGTCGCTGATGAACGCGGTACGGGCGATAATCCGACAGCAAAATATGCGAACGTTAATTACGCTTTTGAGAACGTTTTACAGACAGATAGACCGATGAAAGAGAGAGAGATGGGAACCCGAGGTTGGTCAGTTTTTTATTTTTGTTAGCCAGGCAATCCGAAAGATACTTTTTGCAAAATGCTGCATCGAGTTGATGCCTGACGGCAGATAATGTTGATCGCATGAATGATGGAATCGAACGCGACTCTGCCACAACATGCGGCTGCTGCTATACGGGTTTTTTGATCGATTAGAGAGCTGTCTTAACCGCGATCCACAATCCCCCAATACACCAATATACCCAATACCCTGGCTTGATTGAAAGCTTGCAAATTGTTTGAGAAAATGATGCACTTACGCATCTCACAGTGCGTTTGGATGTGTCATTTGAGAGGATGCCTGCCCCCACGCGGCAGCTTAATGTCGCCTCGTAAATGAGGGTTCGTAAATAGCGATTATTTTATTTTTTATTTTTAAATTAAAAAATCATTAATATAAGAGTTTATTTTAAATATAAATCGGAAAATTTGTTTCTTTTGCTTTATAAAAAATATAACTTGATAAATAATTGTTATTAAATTTTTTCTTCAAAAAATAAAACTCAAAATCGTTATTTTTAATAGCTAAATGTGGCAGGATTGATATTTATTCTTAATAATTAAGCCAAACTGAAGCTAAAAAAATTATTTTGAAAAATTTTAGATACATTTGCAAAAGGTAAAAATATATTTTTTTTTAATTTTTAAAATATTTTTTTTTGGGTTATTTTCTTGAAAAGTATTAAACTTTGGTTATAAAAATGTCATTGGCATTATTGGTATTTATTTCTTAACAAACAAGCCAACCTAAACATAAAAAATAAATTTCCAATTTTTTAAAAGAGAAAATTTTTTATAATTATTTTTTTTTAAATATTTTTTCCAGCTTTCTCTAATTTATTTTATAGAAGAAAAATATCAAACCTGCTAAATTTAGTTATAAAAAATAAATTGATATTTATTTATAATAAACAAGTCAAGCTGAAGCCAACGTGAACCTAAAAAAAAATTTACAAATTTTCGAAAGCGAAATATATTTATTATTATTTTTTTTTTAATTTTTTAAATATTTTTTCCAGAGAAAAAAAAACCAAGCGTTTGACATTTGACTATAAAAATGCCATTGATATTAATTTTTAGTAAAAAGTCAAGCTGAACATAAAAACATAAAATTAAAAATTTTTAAGAATTTTCAGAGATAAAAATATTAGTTCTAAAAATTTTTTTTTGTTAAATTTTATTAATAATTTTTTTGGGCTCACCTAGGTTATTTTATTTCGAAAATATCAATTTTTCGAAATCTTAAAATGCCATTGCCAAGGCTGGTATTTATTCTAAACCTAAAAAATAAATTTCCAAATTTTTAAAAGAGAAAATTTTTTATATTCTTATTTATTTTTTTTTTTTTTTTTAAATTTTTTAAATATTTTTTTCAGCTTTTTCTAGTTTATTTTATTGAGAAAAAATATCAAACTTGCTAAACTTTGCTATAAAAAGTACGCCATGCCGAAGCTTAAAAAAATAAATTTTAAAATTTTGAACATATTTTGCGAACGGAAAAATCATGTTCAAAATTATTAAACTTTATTTT